>JAQQBS010000002.1:2509624-2549771 GCA_030347275.1 Microctonus aethiopoides | reverse complement strand
TTTTTTTTTTTTTTACTTAACCGTAATTCTATTTTATGGCGCATCATATCGGGCTGAATTTGTGTGACTGTTTGTTGATGCACACGTTGCTAGGTATATGTCTAAGCACAATATATAAGCAGTGGCGGTATAGGCTAAAAGGATCGAGCTTTAGTGGGCAGGTCAAGATTTTTTTTACGGAGGGTAATTAACCGGCACAATTGTAATAAAAAAAAAAAAAAAATTCAGACTCCAAACTGAACTGCACTTAGGACCTCAAATATAGTCGACAAAATCTTCTAAATATTTCCACCATTTTGTATACAAACCCTTATTATAAAATTTATATTTTTATATATACGATAAAAAAAAACTAGCATTTTCTTTTTTTCTCTAAAGATTTTTTTATCGTTTTAATTTTAATCTTCACAGTAAATAATATTTTTTTATGAATAAAAATTTTTATTTTCTAATGCAATGATTGCATAGATGATTGATTGAATCGATTATAATGGCGTGCGAAGCATTGGATACGGCTAATTACTCATCGTCGCTTACTGGAACAATCGACCAATCGTTAATCACATCTTTCTCCTTACATCTACACATATATTTGTGTATATATTATATAGTTCTCTTTTTCTCGCGCACTCAGACTCATTCATTGGAGCATCGTCACGATCTGGTTACCATACATGGGTGGAGGGAGGGTTTGTAGCTTCCGTTGTGACGAAATTTCGACATTCGTGACGCACTAGTAAGCGCTACAGATTGTTGTATATGTTATGTGTGTTATGGATATATATATTTTTTTTTTTTTTTTCATTATTTTCTCCATTGTTTGTTTCAATCAACATCATCATTGCATTTTCTCGTTTATGCATACCTTTCACTTGTTCATTTTATTTTTTCTTCCTTATTTTATTATTCATGTTCGTAGTGGCCAATTTATTACGTCGCTGTAGTGAATAAATAATAAGGAAATTGCTAACTTTAACATAATTATGAATTGCAAACGACAGCTGCAGATATTAACTAATGACAATCATGTATAATATGAATGTTGTTGTTGTTGTTTTTTTTTTTTTTTTACATTCGTTCAACACGTCATTAACTAAAAGAAGAAGATGAAGATGAATATAAAAAAAATAATAATGAATATGGACAATCATAAATCAAATCGAAAGCGCGAAGTATCGCGCGATCGCGATGATGTTGAAAAAAATATTATCACGATTTATTTATTGTTTTTTTTTTTTTTTTATTATTATTGAATATATATGAAATGGCGCTTGTCTTATACAAGACGCGGAGTCCATTAGGCCACCGAAAAACTAGACAAAATTAATTGGCAAGACGGTTAAATTAATCTTCACACTTGTTAAGTGAGTTTCTTTTTTAATTTTTTTTTTTTATTTATGATTTTATATTTTTTCATTTTCAATTTCTTCACACCTGAATTTTGAATTTAGCATATATGTATATATATCAATAATAGTTCTAAGTAACACATAAATGGCTATAGAAAGATTTATATTTATTGAATAATATTTCCCTCGAGCACATGAGGCGACAATCTCGACAGAACTAATCTCATCTTTTTACATTTTAATATAAATATACATTTTATATTGAACAGCCAAAATATAAACAAAGATCACGCCATAATGTGCACGCAATCAATAATAAGACAGCTCACTCAATATTTACATTCATACAATTTTACAGGAACGTGTGACTTGCACATTTATTTCCAACACTGAACATATTTATATACAATATAAATTATTTATTAGTTCACTCTAATAAATGACATAAAATTAATGGCACATTTTAACTAACCTTGTTGATTTAACTCGAATACGTTGAGCACACTCACTCACAATTAAAATTACCCTCCAAAGAGTGTTCAGATTTAAAAAAAAAAATCTCACAAATCAAATCAAAAATAAAAACCAGTGACAAATTTTCTTAATTTATCTTCCTTGTCCAACATGATAATCCATTTTATAGCGTCACAATATATGCATAAATAACCACTAATAACCACAAAAAATCAAATGAAAAAAAAAAAAAATATATAGTCTTTGTCAATTTGTCACAAATTAAAAAAACACTTCAACACTTCAATCATAAAAAAAAAAAGTATTAATTTAAAATGAAATGAAAAATATAATATTTATATTAGCTAAAGTGTGAAAAAAAAAAATAAATAATTGACACAAATATAAAAAAATGTGTTGATGCGACGATGACCGTCGGGTGAATGACTCTCTCATAAAATTGTATTGTGAGGGTGTACTCATAGATTTTCATATCGTCCAAGCATTTTCCCCCACTATACACTCACCATTACTCCGTTGGATCTTAGTGTCAATTCTCACCTTTGCCCCACCCCTTTGCACACGTCATACATACCTATCCAACCAGACGAACACTTGTGTCGATACTTTCCGTAGATAAATATACATATATACCGTCAAGTAAATATATATTACAACAGTTATTATTATTATTTATACTATTATATCGTGTAAAAATTCATCTCAACACATATATGCACACGTTTCAATCTATGTATTTGTGTTGTGATGTGATAGGGTCACTGGCACTGTAGCTCAACGATTGCGTCGCGACTAAAAACTCTATGCGTCGATCGGCTGTTATGAACAACACCGACTGTATGCGTCGTATCAACGTCGAAGCGTGCGCGGGGTCCATCCGACACGGCGCAGGTGGGCCGCTTGGTCCCCGACTGGGCCCAAGAACGTCGTTGGTTTGTGGTAGGGGAAGACCCGGGGTGGGACACGCCGACGACGCCTCGGTATAAATATCACGTGGTTTTGTAATATAGAGAAGGGGATAGTTGGGGAGGGGCTTCTAGTTTTATTACTGAGATTCATAGATAATTTCTTTTAATTTATTTATTATTTTTTAAAAATTTTTGTTCTATTTTTTTCATTATTTTTTTTTTTTTTTTTTTTTTTTTTTTTTTTTTTTTTTTTTTTTTTTTTTTTTTTTTTTTTCATTTGTTTTATGATATAGATTTCTATTTATATGTAAAATATCTTATGTATTAGGTGCTTGTGTACTAAATGGAGTTTTCTTTATTCGATAAAGGTCATATAAATGATGGGCCCATAATCAGTGATAATTTACATTTTGTCTTTGCCTCGCGGCGTAATTATAATTAACTATTCGTTTCAGGAGTTATTTATTGGAGATTAAATCGTTATATATTTCCAAGTATGTATTATATATAAATGTATATATATATATACATGCGCGTGTGGGTTACCATTTGACGTGCAGTAATGTATAATCTGAATTATTTTCGAAAGTTTTTTAGAGATATCCATTATCACAGTATGAAATAATTTTCCTTATCTGCTTTTATGTGCATTGATATTTTATATTCACAAAAATATCGTTATATTTTTTATTTTATAAATTCCATTGAAATTTGTTTCGAATTTTAAATGTAATGATGTTTTATAGTTTATTGGTATTTATTATTAGTATATAAGTATGAGTATAATAAATGTTCTTAGTATTATGGAATATATAGGTTAAAATTTTTGAGGGATTTTTCTGTTATATAATAGTTCAGGTAATACATTTTATTTTTTCTTTTTTTTTTCTGAAAGATTTGTAAAGTTTTCGGGATCGGTACAGGGCAATTGTCTGAGGAAAAAAAAAAATATTTGTCTGGTTCTAGGTTATGGATTTTAACGATAACAAGTATTTAGGTATTTATATTTTAAGTATGCGTAATCGCTGTATAAATGAACAATTCCCTGCCATTAGTACCGGACATTGTCTGGAAAAAGGTTTATTGGTATGTTGATCATAAAATTGTAGTAATAATCTAATTTTGGGGAAATAATAAGTATATATAAATTGAACTTATTTTATTATGGTATCAGGATAAATTTAGGAATATATATATATGTTTGTTTAAACATCATTCAGATCAAATTGAGGTATGTTTGATATTGATAGATTTAAAAATTTTAAAGCAGCAGTTTTTCAACAGTTTTCAAATATAGAATAATAAAAAAAAAACACGTTTTCATATTTTATTATAATGTTATTTTTGTTTAGATAAAATTTTATTGCTCTCAGAAAATAATTCCATATTGTGTTATAAACAAAATTAGTAGATAATAATATTTTTGGGAATGTTAATTGTATTTTGAAAATCACTGGGAAACCCGTGATTAAGTTGATTTAATATATAATGTAATAGCAATATATAAAGAGACTTTAATGCATGGATTTGAACAATGAGTCTGTAGTGTATCAGTTTTGTCAATAGGTAGCGCCACTAATATTAACTTGACGTTTTTTCTCAGATTTTATTTAGTCAAGTAGTTTGCTTGCGGTATTTTTTTCATGCATCACTCGATTGAATTAAAAAATATTTTTATTTATTCAATAATTTTTGATTTTTTTATTATATTTGTGAATTTTTTATTTTATTATTTTTAACGAACATTCACAGTTTTAATGTTAAAAAATGGCTCGTTGGTCTAGGGGTATGATTCTCGCTTCGGGTGCGAGAGGTCCCGGGTTCAAATCCCGGACGAGCCCTCGTGAAAAATTATTTTTTTTTTTTTTATTTATATTTTCATGACATATAAAATATAATCTAAAAAAAAAATCATCTAAAAAATTATTAACAACTTATTTATTTTTTATATTAACACTCTGATAAGAATTGATATAAATTCTTCAACGATTTATATTTCATACAAATTTATACGCATTTAAATTCATATTAGTTAATTAATGTTTTTTTGAACCATCATCTAATTAATTTTTATCGCATGAACCGTTAGTCATTAAAATTACATTTATCACAGGCACTAAATTCTGATAGTATCAAATGTTTTGAAAAAAAAAAAAAAATAATAATTAGATATTAATTTGATTTTTAAATGTATTAGACTATATTAATTATCAACATTTACATTTTTTCCTTACATCAGGTGATTTTGAAATCGATTTCTATTCTATAAAATGTTGCTTAATATACTCAAATTAAATGAGGAAATAATTTTTATCTTTAAATTTTCTTTTCAAATTAATGAATCATCAACCACGACAGAATTAAATAAATAAATAAATAAATGAATGCACAAAATCAAATCATTATAATAAATTTCAATGTACCAAGATACGTGTATATATATATTTATTTATTCATGGTTAACATGATAAATAATTATTTTTGAAAGGTAGCAGATAAAGAAAATTTGCAATAGTCGATTGCTGTCGAAATTATATTATTAACAATCAAATAACGACATGTAATCATATTTTTATTAATTTTATTAACCGACATTTACATGTATAACATATATACTATATCATCACCGATGAATAAATATATAAATTCAGTTTCGAAAGTGTTGTGACGCACTTTGTATAGTAAATTTCATTATTTATCATTCATTTTTCGGCGGCGTTTTTTTTTTGGCTATAATAAAAGAGAATGTTTAATCGAAAATAATTCCAATTCTACACGAATAATAAAATGTTAATTACTCGTTTGAAATTAATTGTCTAAAAGATTTTAAAAATATTACATAAAAAAAATCACAATCAATAGCAAAGTTGCTAAAGTATTTTAATAATTGTAAACAAGTATTTTCTATTATAAAAAATATTTAATTAGGTGAAATAATAATATTTTTTTCATCCCTACTGCAAGAAATATTGACATTTCAATTTATTTTTTTAATTATGTTCATATATTGATAAACACACATTTATTTATATTTGTCTATACGCAAATAATCTTTTAAGCTACACTCGAGATTGTAAAAAGATATCTTTGAAGATGATGAAAACTTTTCTTCTAATTCTAAAAATCTACACATATATAATCAATATTTACTTGGCAATTAAAACTATCAATTTATCTCTATTCATTTTTTTTTATTGTCAAAGGTTATATGCTCACTAATTATTAGTCAATTAGTTGGACACGAAAATGTCTCAACAATTAAATACTACTTCTAATCAACAGTCCCGGAAGTTAATAAATACACTATGGGAAAGTCTGTTGCTGTATGAAAGATATTTGTGCGTGCGTGAAAAAAAAATATGACAAAAAAAAAAAATAAAAGCCAACTGATGCGTGCAGAATGGTACGAGGTATGATTGAATAACGTTAATAATAGCTCAAGAGGTCGTAACTTTCTGCGTCTGACGCGCTTCTAGCTCGAAATTACGTCGTAAAACATCATTTGCTGTCCTCGTTTTTTTTTTTTTTTATTTTGTTGTCTTCAAATATAATTTTTTCTATTTTTTTTTTTCTCATGATGATGATGATCATCATCATCATTTTCTTCTTCTTCATCATCTTCTTCTTTTTCATCCCATCCACATTTATATATTAGTCTTCGATTTTTTTATTTAAGTTCATCGTGCAATGTCATTGAATATATTCAATAATATGTTTACAAATTTTGTTACACGACCTTATCAACCACTTTCATGCTTTTAACTATTTTTTCCACACCCATATGTACATATAAATATGTATATACATATATATAACATAATGTAGGGTGTTTGAAAATAAAATAGACGATTAATCGTATTCTGAGACTTTGAAAAAATAAATTATTCTCTCGAGTTGAATATGAGTTGCATGCACGACATACATTCGTATATTCAATCACAACTGTGTACTCTTATTTATTCATTTTTTGTTCATTCATCATGTTAAATATATATATACATACATTATACATGTATAGATATACTTATATAAATGATAGAATGTTTATTCTTAACTTAAAAAGAAATAAAAAATAATTTTTTTCTTCTTCAAACTCATCTGACGTTTATAATATTGCGCGTTGCGTGTCCACAGCTCATCACCTCTTAATTCAATCTCCTCCTACCTCATTTCAACGATAAAACCCAAAGTAGATATCAGCAAAAATTATAATACTATATTACCCGTCAATAAAAAAAAATTAATAGCACGCATTTATATATACATACAATAAAAAATTGTTTATTTATAAATGTGTTCTTTATTCGTATATGTTTCAGTTGCAGAATTATTTGGAGTGGAGATACCAGGATATTACATTGAGAAAAGAAGCGTAATGAATTAATCGAGAACGTGTGAGTAAATTTATCCATTTATTTATCTCTGAATTTTTTTTCTTATTTATTTTTTTTTTTTTTATTAAATGAGTAAAATTTATTTATACGCATATTTTAAAAATTCAATATATGTGCGTGTATATATACATTCAATATATATATCTCGGTGTAGGTACATATAGAAATTATCCCTTCCGCATTGAGTATATATTTAATTTTTATTTTTCTATTGCACATTATTCGCGAAAAATATAGTAAGATGAGGATAATGCGAATAAGTTTCTCGCCCACGCGCGAGAATAGCGCGCACAGGGGGTGGAGACTTTAATGCAGGCAATAATTAAAACCCCGGAGGTGGAGCAAAATATAACCTCGTGTATATGAAAGAATAAACATATAGATATTTATAAATAAATATAAAAAAATTTTCATGCATATATACTTACATATAGGTAATGAATAAATATTATATTTATATATGTGATATAAAATATTTGAAAGATAGTGCGCGCCTCCCCGATGTAGTTAACGGTTCTAGGGGAAATAAATTTGAAGGATATATTAAATTAATAATAAAAAAAAAATATATATATTTCAATTTGAATTATCATTAAATTTTATTTCATTTCAACTATAACGTGAATCGTTTATCGTTAATAAGTAATTTGGAATTTTTGTTTGTCATACAGTTTTATCATTACAAACTGAATATGATAAGAAAATTCTTAAATATATAAAAATGAAACATACACGTGAGGAAAATAAATATATATATAAATATATGAATAAACAAATGTAAATGAAAAAAAAAAGTGACCATGGCAGAGTGAACTAAATGGGTATTATATCGTAAGTGCCATTTCGAAAATGGCCTTAAAATTTTTGGCAGACTTTAATCGGGCATTAAAAACGGTCATGGAATGATAGGAATCAACTATATACATATATTGCTTACCTCAGTAGCGTCTTAATACATTTATACAGTGTATATATATTTATATAAATACTTTAGTTGTTGCGGAATTGCGTGAGGTTATAACAGCTCGATCGCACGCGATTGTCATATAATTTTTGCGTCCAGACGCAAAAATATCATCAAAAAATCAATAATAAAAAAAGAAAGATGAGGAAAAAAAATAATTAATAAATAAATAAATAAATTAAAGAGAAATCTACCCACTAATATAATATTTATTAGTTTGTCTCTTAATTATTAATTTCAATTTTTTTTTTAGCTTCATTTTTAATTAATCATAAATATCTTACAGACGTTGAAATTAACTTCATGATATTTTTTACTTCTTTTTTTTTTCCTCTCTCTCTCTCTCTACAAATTTCATTCGACAAAATTATTATATTAGGTGTATTAAAGAAGACGCAAAATGGAGTGGTTCAATAAATCGAAGTCAATATACATCATGACGTGTATATAAGAAGCCGTTGGTTGAACGATGAGAATTATATTCACAGTTGATAAAGAGGTTTAATACCAATTTTTTAGCCTTAAGGTAATTATTAATCCCATTCGCACTAATGGGTAAAAGGGACTATGCTAATGAAGGTGGCACAGAGTGAAGATGAACCTTATATTATCCTACACAATTTTTTTTCTTTATCCTTATCCATATATGTACATACATTTAAATACATACAAAATCGCACAAACACTCGCACA
Organism: Microctonus aethiopoides; assembly: GCA_030347275.1. NCBI lineage: Eukaryota > Metazoa > Arthropoda > Insecta > Hymenoptera > Braconidae > Microctonus > Microctonus aethiopoides. The sequence goes on along the minus strand of JAQQBS010000002.1, from coordinate 2,540,989 downwards.
CTTATGTATATAAATATATAAATATATATATAGGTAGACGTGATTAGCATCCGTTAAGGTGGGAGGTGAGATATCTCTCAATGTCGCGATTCGATGAAGACGTCATGTGGGGCTTGAGTGGAATGTCTGATGCCCTGGCTCTCTTCTTGATGAATTTATCTTTCATTTATGATGGTCGATGCTAAAGAGAGGAAAAGAGGAATAAGTTTAAGTGAGAGAACAGCACACAAATACATATACACATAACTTCCCTTTGAATTCTGCACGTCTCACGATCAATTAACATCTAGATTAATATCGCAGATACAATTACAATTTTATATTAAAGTAGAAAAAATAAATATTTATGCAATTATATTGAAATGTAGATTTTTTTTTTTGTATTTAATTATTTATTTATTTATTTATTTATTTATTTTTGTTATATGTTTTCGTCTTGTTGGGATGATTTAATTTATGAGAGAGTGATGCAAGAAAAATTGTAGCGTTTTATATTGGATATAGGAAGACGCATTAACGGAAGTTCTAGTTTAATTGCGTGACCTTCATTTTATTACTAACAATTGGTTTGTATTTATGGACTTGAGACATCCGGTGTAAATAGGTGATGTGTATTGTAGTATTATATATATGTATATATATGCGATGTTAAATTAGACTGTGGTACATATATACTGAATTATAAACAAATTGTAGATAAATATGTAGAGATTATGAATGAAAAAATCCGAGACAATTATATAATTTTTCATTTGTTGAAGGAATAATTTAATTTGTGTAATATTTAAATTTGTATTATGATATGTGCGGTTGTGTGTGTCGGAAAAAAAATACTAGACTTATTCTCGCACTCCAATTTAATTACACAGATGAAAAATATATATTTATACATACATGTATATTTTGAAAAAAATTTAATTTCGTTTTATTTCTTCTTTGCTTTTTATTGCTAATTAATTTCATGAAGCGACGATTTTAGTTTATATATTATTTGTTTTATTTCATCTATTTCTTTATTATCAAATTATTATAATTGCCTAATTATTACAATTAATTCTTTTTTTCTCTTCATCTCAAAATTTAAGTTGCGAAATTAAATTTGATTGCTACACTCACAAATACCGCGAGTTATAGACGATTTTATTTTTTAAATCGTCGTGGCTACTTCTTAAAAATTACAGTTATATTGACTGCTTCTCGCCCACGGTGCTTATATTTATGAATATACATTTTTGTTTTCTGTTATATTGAATCAGTGATTTATAGAGAGATCCATCGATAAAGAATATCGTCCATTAATTGTCATATTAAATATTGAAAAAAAATAATAATAATGAGGAAACAATATGAATGAGTAAGATTTTAATTTTTATTATATAGTATAGATGAAAGAAATAAAAGGAAAGAAACGAATTTTTAAGGTGGAAGTTGAAACAATGCAACGGAAATCGTTTCGAATATATATGAGAACAAATAATGCATAAATGTATAGTCATACTATACTCATTTAACTCTCATGTCTCTCGTTATGTATACATATCTATATTTATTTATTTTTTTTGTTCACCTGACTCACATACATATATTTACATACATATGTACTTTGGGCAAAGACCTAAAATTGACATCCATTCACAGCATTCCTAAAAAAAAAAAATTTTTTTTTCTTTTTAGACTGAATCAGCCATTGTATATTTCATTACACACAATTTCTCATGCTCGAGGACACACAAATTCGAATATTTTCATATTATGTATACATACATTGGATGAAAAAAAAAAAAAAAAATCTTTAAAGTCAGAAAAAAAATTTTTTTTTTTTATGGTAAATTTTTTCATTTTTTTCAAATCAATTTAAATCTAGTTCATGACAATTCCGGTTGTTGGCAGGCGCGTTTAGTCACTCTTAGCAAGGGATTAAACAGTTGTGAATATGAATAGAATAATAAAAAGAATATATATGAATAAAAAAAAAACAGTCATGATAGAGATGTCGAACAATGAGAAAATAAAACGTCTTTGCTCTCTGCCTTTGAGAATTAGGTATCACATTTATATTTATTTATATTTAACAGGGACCCTTCTTCATACGTGTCGTTCTGCTCCCTCTTTCTCGTTTTCTCACCTTCATTCCTTATAATCCGTCGTGGAGATTCTCGCGAGGACGTTTGTCAGGATTAGGATAAAAATCCCCTTTGGGTCATATCAAACAAAAAACGGTTGCGAAAATTCGTTGCAACGAGATCAACAAGTACTTAAATTAATACGACCAGGGGATTTAAAAAAGTTAATTCAACAGGACAGAGAACACTCTTTATATTCATACCAAAAAATATTTACACAACTATACATATACATTCTCAAAGAAAAATAAAAATAAAAAAAATAAAAAAAACAAAATTACATCTTCAAATTTTTCTCATTCTTCTCATAAATATTTCACTGAAACAAAATAACAAAAATAAATAAATATATATATCCTTCATAACTTTATAATAACTCGAAAAAAAAAAAAATATAAACAAAGTAAAAAAATATAAAAAAAAATCCTTAAAATCGCCGTTTTATCTTCACCCTCATTTGACATACAACTTTAACACACTAATACAAACTAATATACACACATATATAAAATATTTAACCGCAGTCTCGTCGTTTCTCCCGCCTAATCGACTTTGGGTAGGTAAATGCGAGTACATCCCATGAGTAATACCATCCCATTAACCCACGGCACGGCGCATAAATAGAATCGTCTCCTCATCTCTTTTTCCTCATCGTTCTTATATATTTATATACACATAACCATATATGTATGTATATCTGGTATATATATAATGTTGAATGTGGCCAATTCCCTGTGCCAAAGGGGGTTAATAAATGCGCGTCATGCGAGGGTCAAGTCCATAGACTGGATTCCGCAAAAGCATCATCACATAAGCCTCTCTCTGATGTGTGCTGATGTTTCTTCATGAATATATGTACACATATACCTGCACGCTAAGGAAAAGCTATATATTTATATCTATATCTTAGGTATATGTACATATATATACATACATATCATATACATGCATATAAACGTGATGTGCCCACTTGGGTCTCTCTCTCTCTCTCGAATAGTGAGGAAAAGTGAACGCTCCGACCTCGCACGTGCCTCGTTTTCGTTAGCAGACGTTGGTTTCTTGACTTGACGACGAGTCTGTTATGATTCTCGTGTGGGTGCATATATCCTCTCACTCTCCCTCTTTATTTAGCTCTTGTCTTGGTATTTTTCATTGTCTTTTTTTTATTTTACATTATATTTATATTTTTTCTTTTCTTTTTCAGTCATAGATTGACTTTACTTTACATCATCAACACTTCGGAAAGCTCTTTTCATTATACTGCATTATGTAGGCACATACATGTGTATATATATATGTATTTTTTAGTGTTGAAGATTATGTGTAAAGGAAATAAATGGTTGGTGGGTGATGTATTGAGATATTTATAAATGTTTTGGTAAAAAGGAAACGGAGAGTGGCAGTGATGTTTGACGATGAGAATGACAATTAGTTCAGCATAGTTTATCTTTTAAAATCTGTCACTATGCGTGCATTATATACAGAGAATGAAAGAGAATAGAATGAGAAAATAAAATAAATATATATAATAATAGAGAGAGATGAGAGAAATAATAATAATACAATAGTGAGAATGAGGAAAAAATATTACGAAAATATATTTCCTCATTTTTCATTTAATACTTTTATGTCGAACTTTTTTTTTTTTCTTTTATTTTATTTTTTTATTTCACAATATATATCAGATATTTAATTTATTATTTACAATAATAACTAATAGCATTTATTTATTTTTAATAATTGGATATGTATATACATAAATACATTTATATATACCGTACATGAAGTGTGAAATATAATTAATTGTAATAAGTTGATTGCATAGTAATTATGGCAATATTCAGTACTGAAATTTTTTCTGTTGGAGTGAAAGTAAAAATGGTCAAGTGTTTTATGCGCTCCGGATCCTGGGAAAATTCCAGAGAGACGTCTCTCTTTCCGATTGACCTCACTACAAATACATATACTTGCACACACTTAGAAATATATGTATATATGTATATAAATATACTCTGTATATAGTATGTACATTTTATATGTACACATGTGAATAAAGTGTATATGGGGGCTCTGGATATAACGGAGAAGTCGTGCAAATCGAAACGCTTCGCGGCGGATTATAGTCGCATCGCGTGCGATGATCGCCGTCGGTTGAGTCACAGAAGAGTATATATATACATACATACATACATACATACAGAAATATATATGTATATATATTACATGGAGTTTGAGAGAGTGAAGTTTGCAAAGATAAACTGAATAAACCGTACACTTCACTTTAAAGTTTTTTTTTTTTTTCATTCGTGTAATTATGAGATATAAATTTTGTAAATTAATTATATATATTATTTCAGAATTTATATTGACAAAAATGTATATTGATTATGAATAATATATATTTTTTTGGATTATTAGTTTAGAATGATAATAATAGCAATATTTATTTTTTTTCGGAATTTATAGAAAAAATATTTTTTTTTTTTTATTATTAATTTATAATAGAAAAGAAATATAAAAGTATGACTATTTTTTTTCGGAATTTATATAAAAAATATTTTTGCTTTTTATTATTAATTTATAATAGAAAATAAATATCAAAATATAACTATTTTTTTCGGAATTTATATAAAAAATATTTTTGTTTTTTATTATTAATTTAAAATGGTAATATATATATTATCAGAATATAATTATTTTTTATTTTCTGAATTAATAGAAAAAATCTGTTCCTCTTTTATTATTAATTAAAAACGGTAATTCAATAACAAAATAAAATTATTAATTTTTTGGGAATTTATAAAAAAAAAATTATTCTCTTTTTTATTATTAATTTAAAATGGTAATTTATTATCAGAATATTTTATTATTTAGAATTATTTTTTATTTTCGGAATTAATAGAAAAAATTTTTTTCTCTTTTATTATTAATTAAAAACGGTAATTTAATAACAAAATATAATTATTTTTTATTTTCTGAATTAATAGAAAAAATCTTTTCCTCTTTTATTATTAATTCAAAACTGTAATTCAATAACAAAATAAAATTATTAATTTTTTCGGAATTTATAAAAAAAAAATTATTCTCTTTTTTATTATTAATTTAAAATAGTAATTTATTATCAGAATATAATTATTAATTTTTAATTCTGAATTTATAAAAAAAAATATTTCACTTTTTTATTATTAATTTAAAATGGTAATTTATTATCAAAATATTTTATTATTTAGAATAATTATGTTTTATTTTAGGAATTAATAGAAAAAAATCTTTTTCTCTTTTATTATTAATTAAAAACGGTAATTTAATAATAAAATATAATTATTTTTTATTTTCTGAATTAATAAAAAAAAAATTATTTTCTCTTTTATTATTAATTTAAAATGGCAATGCAATATCAGAATATAATTATTTTCTTCTGGAGTGACACAAGGAGAGCGAGGCAAAAGCAATTGCTTAATCTATAATATATCACATGAGTGTGTTTACAGAATGACTGAAAGAGTATGAGAATGATTGAAGAGTTGACGGCAGAAATAGACGGAGGAGTGAATTAAATCCGTTCTTGTGATCGCCCATTGATCTAGATCGATAGGCAGTTGCGCGCACGGTTCTCTCAATTAATGCTGATATGTTGGCGCGCGGCTAATGTTAAAACGCCAAGTATATAAGAAATAGCAGGGACGTGTCGGATAATTCCCACCTTCGCGAATATATAATTCTCCATAGATAATCTTATATGTGAGAATGTAATTGGTGGCTTTAAGGTTTTGTGCCTGTCTACAATGAACTGCAAACCACTTTACTTATACCGATATGTGTATATACTTACTTGTAATACGTTAAATAATTTTTAACATTATTAATTAGTTCTAAGAAATTTATATTTTTTTTTTTCGAATAATTTTCTTTATATTTCCCTATGAAAAAAAAAAGATATAGTAATCATAATCATTTTTGTTATTAAATTTTTACTCTATTTAAATAAAAACAGTTGTAACAATTATATTTTGATGACAAAAAAAAAAAATGATAATATTTTACTAAATTTATAATTTTAAAATTTTTATTTGTTTTTTTTTTCGGAATTTATATAAAAAATATTTTTCTTTTTTATTATTAATTAAAAATGGTAATTTATATTATCAGCTGAGTACAATTATTTTTCATTTTCGGAATTAATAGAAAAAATCTAATTCTCTTTTATAATTAATTAAAAACGTTAATTCAATAACAAAATAAAATTGTTAATTTTTTCTGAATTTATAAAAAAAATATTTCATTTTTTTATTATTAATTAAAAATGGTAATTTATATTATCAGAATATAATTATTTTTCATTTTCGGAATTAATAGAAAAAATCTTATTCTCTTTTATAATTAATTAAAAACGTTAATTTAATAACAAAATAAAATTATTAATTTTTTCTGAATTTAAAAAAAAAATATTTCATTTTTTTTATTATTAATTAAAAATGGTAATTTATATTATCAGAATATAATTATTTTTCATTTTCGGAATTAATAGAAAAAATCTAATTCTCTTTTATTATTAATTAAAAACGTTAATTTAATAACAAAATAAAATTATTAATTTTTTCTGAATTTATAAAAAAAAAATATTTCATTTTTTTATTATTAATTAAAAATAATAATTTATATCATCAAAATATAATCATTTTTTAATTTCAAAATTAATACATAATAATAAATTTCAATGCTAAAAATTATTTCTTAATATTAAAAATTCCTTCGAAAATAATTATTACACATTATTCCACATTCCAAAAAATGCAACGTATATAAAAAAAAGAAAAATAATAATATTTCATATTTATCTACAAATCAAATTTACGATTTCATCCATTGAATTTATTTGAAACCATACAACACCCACACAATTAATACTGTTCCATAAAACTTCAAAGCCTCACTAAATACATCCATATTAAATATAGTAAATATTTCTAAACGTTGTAAATTGCAACATATTCCGAATGGCAAAGTAGGATATAATAATGTTGTTGATGAAGAGGACGCACGCAAAGCCGTGTGTCACGACCGAGTTCGATTGGCATCTCAAGAGGATAAAGATATTAAATACATACATACATATATATAAACATATATTCATATATAAAAGCTGCTGTTGGTGTCCCGCATCAAACCAAAGACAATGGGCGTTCTTGCGCGCAGTTGCGCAAACTATGACTTCCGGTCGTGGGTCTGATCCTCTCTTAACCCATCACATTGCATATATATGTATGGATTTAGCTACAATAGTTGTAGGAATACTTACAAGTATAACCAAACGTATTTCGTAACTGCAACAAACCATAGCAACACACAGGATGTCGACGAGGCTGCACCCGCGCTATGATGCACATACATCTAAATACACGATAAACCATGCGATAGTTTTAAAGTTCTATCTTCAATAGTACATACTACATATTTATATAAATTATATATATATGTTTTAAATCTATGTACATGAGTACAACCAACTTGGTATAAATATGTGCAATGTCCTTTGGATCTTTATTTAACCGGAAGTTAAAACAAGTGGGAGTGAAGATAATGGAAGTATTTTTTTTTTTTATTTTATTTATTTTTTTTTCTCCAAGTGAGGACACACTTCCTGCGACTGACAAGGACATTTTGTATATATATTCGCGACCTCGCGCTAGATGCATCCTTCGTTGCACGCACACTCCTGCTTATTTCACTGATTTACTATACAAATATCATCATCATCATCAGGTTATTGTCCGTTTTATCCGTTTCCGAGGAAATTTTCTTTGTATTATTTTAAAATTATCCGACAAGTCTTCATTGGCACTCATCCATGATTTTATATTGCAATCTATTGTAATTTAGTTTCTTCATATGTATTATTCTTTTTATCAAGCGGAAAAAAATTATTTTAAAAAACTTTCTCAAACGTTTGAATAAAATTTAATTATTAATGATGAATATTAATAATTTTTTTTTTTTTTTTGTTTGCTGGTTTATTTCAGTTTGAAATCTTATATGTTGAACTGTCATGATTTGCTTTTCAGGCGCGATAAATGATGTATGTGTGTGCGTTTGTGTGTATGTATTTGTACAGGTCGCGCAATGGTATACATAAGTATTATCTACTATATACCTCCCTCATTTTCTTATTCATATATTCCAACCACGCCCCGGTAGTGCATAGTGTCTACTCTGCGATCGCGCTTCTTGCGTCTGTGACTCCTCTGTGCTTCATTAGTCGTGTCGCTCGACTTTACATATATGCCAAAGAGAAAAGAAATTGTAAGAGAAAAATAAACGGAGACAGATTGAAAGGAGCGGCATAGTGTGGAACGGGTGGAGGCGTCTGAGCATTATTATAACGAGAGTGCTAGTAGGTTATAATGTGCCTTTCATATATTAAAGTATATGTTTTGAGAGCGTTGGAAAATAATAAGTTACATAAATATATTATTTATTTGTAGAATATATATAAATTCAAATTTAATTTAATTTAAATATCTGATATTATATTATTTACGATCAATGATGGTAGAAATGGATAATTAATATGTAATTATTGTTCTTGATTAAATTATTTGATTAATTCCGAGTTTGTTTTACATTTTATATTTATGAGATAATAGTAAAAAAAAAAAAAAATAAATAAATGATGAATAAAAAATAAAATAAACCAAACAACTGAAAAACAGTGCGCGATAAATCATTTGCTCCGTGTATTGGATGAGATACAAATCGGTATGGAGATTTACGACTGAAGAGGAGTGAGAAGGAATAAGAGGAAAGAAAAAAGAATATAAGTAACGAGAAAAGAAGAGAAAGAAAAATAAAAATTATAAAAGTATAAAAAGGAATATGAAAATAAAAAATAACAAATGAAAAGAGCAATCGGGAATGGACGACGCGTTTCGCGCGTGCCGGATTGACGTTATAGATCTCGATTCTTGGGATTCGCCAAGAGAGAATAAAAGAATTAAGAATTGTAGTGGAATGAAGGACTAAAGGGTGGAGAATACGATTGCAGTTTATATGTACATGTACTATACATTATAAATGTGTATAGAGAAAGTCTTGAGAAGGTGGACGGCATGTTGAGCATGCTGTGGTCTTGGCGTCGTGGCGCAAAAGATTAATGGCGCTTTAATAACGTTAATTGAAGCCCTTAGAAGAATCGATACAGCATGGATCGTAGCATATCGCGGCGCGATACCGATCGATCTTATGATAAATAGTCAGCGGCACTGCGGGCGACCGTTCTGACGCCCTCTATCTCGTATTTTGACCTCTTGCACCGCCCTCCGTTGATCATTTTTTTTCTTTTTCCAACATTTTACATATCATATATACATACCCATCTCCCAATGTATACATATATGTAGATAATTTACAAACAAAATCCCAAGGAATTGTATTGAATAGTATTATAAGAAAATTAAACGTTTACATAATTTTTCAATACAATTTTATATTGAAATCTTATATAAATTATCTATATTCATATATATCTTTTAGTATTATATTCTTACACACGATTGCGCATCGATTGATAGCCTTATCGATGTAATTATAAAGTTTCGTGAAAGTGAAGAGAAAAAATTATTCTTAAAAGAGTCATTGACATAATAGAAATATAAAAAAAAAAAATAATATTTAAACCGGGGAGGAAAAAAAAATATATACAATATAATATAATAGCAGGTTTGTTGCCATTCATGGCAGCATTTTCTCATGACGATTAATCCGCTAAGACACGCTATAAAATCATGTATTTTTCTCTCTATCTCTTCCTTCTCTATTGCGCTCTATCTTTCGTTTATAATTATATTGCATCACATGACAATTAGCGACAGCGCGTGCGCGCATTGTCCATTAACGGAAAGCGCATGCGCATCGGCGAGCGCGTTCACCTGCTTCGTGACGCGAACAACCGCATGTATATACATATACCCATACCAATATTTATATATATATATATAGATACATAGGCATATAAATATAAGTACGTATATAGTGTGGGCACACTTTTGCTCGTATGTAGAGCATGGGATCTTCAACTTCCATTGTCTATTGTTATTGTTGGTTAGCTGATGACTCGGGTCATGGTCTTGCGCCCGTGCGCATATATGTATACCTATGTATGTATATATATAATAAATATGTGTGTATCTATATATTATGTCTTGCTAAAATAAACCTGATTGTATTGCATTAAAGCGCGAAGAAAATAAAAGGATTTGTATAATATAAATTGAAGAGGATGAAAAAAAATTTTTTTGACGTGACGATGATGATGATGATTATGATGAGGACAATGAGGATGTTGGAGATAAGAGTTGAATAAATATATATATGTATATATTTATTAGAATAAGTTGAATTCATTCATTCATAGATATTGCAGCTCTTTTCTCTTTATCTTTCATATCGTCTTCCGTTCTCTGGATTTTTTTTTTCTTCATTTCATATTTTTTTGTTAGCCTGCAACCCTTTTCATCGCTCTCCAGTGTATTAGATTCATTGTATTATACGTCATGCATTTGAAGCGATGAACCAAAGCAATATTTTTAAAAATCATCACTGTGACATCAAAAGATGTCACTTTTGTATGTATTATATGTAGGTACGTATATAGATAAAGATATATAATAGTTTATGTATTTATATATATGTATACCGTTGGATTTTCAATGATTATATATACCAACGTATATTTTTTTTTCGAAGAGCATTTTTTTAAGTAGAGGTTATAGATGTTAAAATTATCTTACATGTATACTTTGCTCTGTTATGGCATTTGTGTATATATTTTAGACAAAAGCTAATGGCACAAATTTATGTGGGTTAGGGCGTCGACTTGGCGTGCGCGTACTGCAGTGACTCATGAAGCCTGATGTCTACCCACCTAAACGTGAGTGTACATGAAGGGAAAATACGGTGAAGAAGTAGAGGAATATATAATAAGAAGAATAAAAGAAGCGTTGGAGGAGAAGGAGGTGCATGATGGTGAAAATTAGAATAGTAAAGATAATATTGAGGGAGAGAGAGGAAGGATTCAAACAATGAATATGCGCAAGAGCGACAAGTTTAGACACGAATATTATAAACAATATGGGCGTGGGTCCTTGTGTGAATAAGGTGAATTTTTCGCTTTATTAATTTTTTTAAAATTTCTTATTTAATTTTTATATTTATATTATTTTGTATTATTATTTTCCATTTGTGCTGATGGCAATTGTTGTTTATACATATATATATTTGTACCTACATGGGTACATACCCGCCCTCTTTTCTACAATTGTCCGCGATCCTACACTTTTCCTTTCATTTTGTTGTTGTACGATATGGGATGCTCTTATACATATAAATGTTTATGTACATTTACAGAAATCTATACATGTGTAAGGATAGACCTCTTGACTTGCGTAAGAAGAGAGCAATGACGCCTCTTATAAAGTCTGCGCGGGAAGACTCTCGCGCCCTCGTTGAAATCGTTGCCATTGTATAACGTGCACACAAGACCTTGGAATCATTTCGTAGTTTTTTTTTTCCTTTTCTTCAGCATTTTTTTTTTCTTCTTTTATTTATTTACACACATATCGACCTCATTGCACTCTGATTTATTTACTTTTATTCATTTAGTAAATTTAATAGTCCTCTTTTGTACATTGTTATTTAATAATCGTCCATTATTTTTTCTTTATTGTATTTTAAATCCATTATTTTTTTTTCTTTTTTTTTTTTCTATATTTACTTAAAGAATATTTTTTATTTATCTTTCCTATTGAGGAAGTATCGCCGGCACATGCTTGAGTTATAATTCAATATGGAAAGCAATTGGTGAGCGATACAAAAAAAAAAAATTAATAAAAAATCGAACGAGGATTTCATATCGATCGCGTTCGTTGATACTTTGGCCCTGGAGGTGTGTGTATATACGTATATATATACATATACATGTACATATATATATATATACTCAAGCTCACGAACGTGATCGAGCTATATTGGCCTTCTTCACCTCTTTCTTTCGCTATATCTATTTCTTTCTCACTTTTGTTCCCCTGTCTCTCTCCCTATTGCCACCCTGGGAGTTGTTACGGGTGCGAGACAAATATAGTTTGTGCGTGACTCGGGCGGCAAAATGTGCGATACATCGCGCGATATCACGACGCGTATAGTTCGTAATCGCTAAATATATATATATGTATAGATATAAATAAAAGAAAGAAAGAGATAGAAGTGCGTTTCGTGCACGCTCATTGACTTCACGATTATTGATACATATGTACATGTATATATGGATGTAATTTCAAGGTTTTTCAATCACTATTTCAATTTTTTTTTTTCTTATTTGCTACCATATTGGTTACAAATTGACGTCAATACATTAACCATAGCATTTTTAATTTTTATATATATCATTAATAATTCTACCAATAATAATAAACAATAGTAAAAGTAATTTTTATAGTAATAATAACAATAATAGTGACAGTAAAAATAGTAAAAAATAGTAATAATAACAGTAATAATAGTAACAGTAATAATAATAGTAAAAATAGTAAAAATATTAAAAATAATAAAAATAGTAAAAATATTAAAAATATTAAAAATAGTAATAATAATAATAATAATAATAATAATAATAATAATAATAATAATAAGGGTGACAATAGTAATAGTAATTTGTACAGCAATGATAATAGTAATAGTGATAGTAATAATAGTAATAGTGATTTTTATAGTAATTTTTATGATAAATTTTTTTTCCAATTGGCTCTGATATTCAATAATAATTTATTATTTTATTATTATAAACTTTGATTGAAAAATAGATTTCGGATTTATATATGTTAAAGTAATAATCGTACACGTTTCACTTTTAATTTATTATATAAAAATATGAATATAAATTAATATTTCTACATATACTTGAAAAAAAAAAAAAAAAAAAAAAAAAAAAAGAAAAAAAAAAAGATATGTATGCAATAGAAATTTCTTTTTTTTTTTTTTATTATCTTTAAATTAATAAATTCAAATTTTAGTTAAAGACACGATTGTAGATTTATTTCTATAAAGACGGAAATTATTGAACCCCACAGAGCAATAAAATGCATTAGAATTTAAGCACGCATACGGTGTATATATAATATATATGTTTATAAATCTATAGCGAGAGCGCGGCATACAGTGTAATAAATTGCGCAAGGACTTCGAGTGTCGGTCGAGTTTATACCTTTCAGATATATATAATATATATATATATATATATGTGTGTGTGTGGATTAAATGTATAGGCGCGATCCTAAATACACTTGGACATTATATTTACAAAATATAATCGTTTACAACTTCTTGCCGAAATATATTAAATATAGGTACAAGTATATACATATATTTCATTGCAGTGGAAAAAGAAATATATATTTAAATGTATATATGTATTATTTTTGTCTACGCATCAGGTGTATTGCGTATTTGTATATATATATAAATGTATATATTGGTGTTTAAATTTGATGGTCAGGTCCACAATTTCGTTCCCATTATACACCATTAGCCGCCTCTCTGTATCTTCATAATATTTAAGACGTCATCCATAAAATTAAGATTTTTCTTTTCACTCCTCTCAATCTTCTGTATATATTATACAGATATAAACACAAATATATACACGCATTTAAATCTACAGATATAGTGGGATAAGCTTGAAATTTAGTTCGGTGTTAAATGTATTTATATTAGTTCGTTCCAAATGCGTCGGCATGTTGAAAAAAAATAAAATAAAAAAATCCATTTGATGATTCATCGGTATATACCAAAGTTTTATTTTGTTTATTATAAGTATTATATATGTATATATATTTTTTTTATAGTAATAATTTAATAAAAAAAAAAACAAACCTCCAAGCAGAAAATATCTTTATGTATATTTTTTCTCTTACAACAATTTAATCTACGATTGTCCCACAGATTCCAATAGAAAATTTAAATAAATAAATATATATATATATATATTAATAATACATCGATAAATTTATTTACATTTATTACTGTAACATTTTATTTTACGATTGGATTTAAATTTACAATTCACTCGCGAATGTGATTACACACAGCAACACGAAATACGAATACCTTTCTATATCTTTTACATAATATATAAAAAAAAAAAATTGATTCTATTATATATATACACACACATCCAACTAATATATATTACAAAATAAATAAATAAATATATAAATGTATAATGGGTGAATTGTGATAAAAGAAAAAAAATATAAATATAAATCTTGATCTTCTCCGTTTGTTTGGTAAGCAATGAGGCCACGTGAATTGCGGGGGCGACATTATCGCGTTGACGATACGACAACGAGAACGTCGTCGACGATATAAAAACAACGACAAAGTATATGGTATATAAATATATGCACAGCCCCATATTGCTAAGAGTTAGAAGCCCACACGGTAGCAAACATTGTTATTCAAATCAGCCATTGTCTCCCGCACTCGCAGGGCTGCAGATGCTAATTTTTCGGTTTCTCCTCCTCTTTCACCCACTCTCACCCTCCCTCTCTCATTGCTTATTACACACGATCGGCGTTTCTAATGTGTCTGAATGTAGATCGCGAACGGGAGGAGGAAGGTATATAAATAGAGAAAAATAAATATAGAGAACAACAGCGATATAAATGCATAATGATATTGAGGGATATTTATTTTTATACTTAGTTATTTATTCATTATCTATGTCTGTATATATTATATGTATGTTGATTTCTTGCTATTATATATAGCATACAGGATACTTATATGTATATATACACTGTGCGCGACTTGGACTCGTCAAACGATTCGATTCATCGACCCACACAATTCATTCGCATTCTTTTTATCCGCGTGCATAAAAGGTTACGAGTACACATTATTGTATTGAAACATTTCTTGATAGAAAGAGCGAAGGAGATGGAAGAAATAGAGAACCGGAGCTTGATAAATGTCTCCAGGAATGTTATATTATACAAGTACAGAAGCTGCTCGAATTTTTTTTCCTCTTCGAATCGATAAATAAATTTTCAAACAACCGCAAAATCGAAATTTTCTATAATATCAAATATCAAATAATATCTTTATTAATATACTTATTATTTTTTTTTTTTTAATAATATTAATTCAGATTTATTATTTTGAATACATTGTCTAGCGTATTGTGGAGCGTACAATTGAATAATTTGTCACATCCTGAGGTGTTAGTTAAATATATAAACAGGACAATTGTACAAGTGACGATATATAAAAAGAGTATATTATAAATCATCAACGTCAAGGATTGCATTTAAATTAAAAGGGGTCGTGTTTATACATATACGTGCGTTATAAATGCAACACATAACGCATCCGGCACGGCCCCATAGTCTACCATCTTTTGTATATTTCATTTTGTAGATCTATCTCTGATGTGAACTATGGTATTATATAAACACTTGAATATATTTTTAACGATTATTATTTATACACAGCTGTCAAATTATTTTTATTTTATTCATCTCACTTCATTTATATTATCTACATTTTAATTTTTATACATGTATATGTATGTTGTATATATTTATTTAATTGTATATTGCAATGGATAAATCATTGCTATTTAATTGGCGAGTAATTGACGCCCAGTAGGCAAAATTGTTTCGTAATATTAAGTAACGTGGGCGTGAACGTGAGAGAGAATATATATACACAAGCATTTGTATATATGTATATATAAATATATAATATAATACAATGATAGACATGTGTATTATCACAGAGGCGCTTGCACGATTGCAAATGTATATCGTAATGTCAATTTCTTAATGATAGATGTGTTTATACATAAGTACATCTATCAATTTTATTCCGCTTTCCTTTTTTTTTTTTCTATATTTTTTCTTCACCTCAAGTTTAACCATCGTTTATATCACATGACATGCATATAGATGTATATGTATTTTTTATTTGTTTGATGGTGAAAGACACGTTCTATCGTGACTCTTGAAAGCCCCTGGTGGGGCCATCATAGAGTATATATGGATATAATGAAGATGTCGTGAAACGAGACGAGACCTAAGTATAATCACAGGTGATTTAAAGTTCTGGTGGTTTAGTTAAATATTAACTTTTACGCGATCATTATTCTCTTACTACACAATTACATTATTTTAAACATAACATAAACAGTATATATATATACATATACTTTTATAAATAAATACATAAGATATATAAATTAAGAAAATATTTTTATTGTTGATTTATAAAAGAGAAAAATTATGCGACGGAATTTTTTTTAGTTTTTCTTAATATTTATTTTATTTTTTATATTATGTTTAAACAGTGTATATATATATATATACTGTATATATATAAACAGTATATATATATATACATACATACATTTATAAATAAATACATAAGATATATAAATTAAGAAAATATTTTTATTGTTGATTTACAAAAGAGAAAAATTATGCGACAGAAATTTTTTTAGTTTTTCTTAATATTTATTTTATTTTTCATATTATGTTTATTAATATGTATGTATGTATGTTTATTTTTTTTCTTAAGGCATCGACTAAGACAGATTCTAAGAGAGACAATTCGTATTCGGTAGACGGTGCATTTGGCGACGCGGCGCCGTTGACATTTCAAATGCCTTTGACTCACCATTTCTCTCTCATTCAATTCCTCCTCTTTGTCTCTTGGTTCATTCTTTTTAACCAGATGCAGGCATATATACATACATACACACAATTTGTCTGGTCACGTACAGAGGGTATATTGCATTACGCACCCTCAGCGCGCACCGAACTGCATCCAGGTGCGTGTCTCGATCGCCACGATCGATCAATCGATCTCACAAAAGTCACGTCGTCCCACTAAAAAAAAAAAATAAATTGAAAAAAAAAAAATAATGATAAAACAAAATAAAGAAGGTGAAATAGCAATAAAAAATAAATACATAAATTAAATAAAACATATCGCACAGTGGCAAATAAATAATTTATAAATGATAAAAATAAATACATAAAATATCACTCAGTAGATTTATTATTTTTTTTTTTTTATTAGCGTATGTAAAAGTATATATTGATTACCGATTTATTTTTTTGTACAAAAAATATACGTGCGTATGGGTATATATTTATACTCGATCGATAGATCCCTTCTCAAGTGGGATAAATCCAATGGCGACGACAGGCGCGCGGTATATCACGCATCGTTCAACAAATCGAATTAAGATCGAGCTCAACGATAGGACGACACGCGCCCTCTCTCAACGCCCTGTCACTCGACTATATAACCACGCACACATCCACACACACTTATATATAATAAATATACATATATTTATATGTATATAAAGGAAACATTCAATTAGGAACGTCGCCGCGAGCGCGTTGCAGTGGCGCACGCGGTCTCGCAGCAGTGTATATAGTATAGTTGACGTTGAAGATATAAGCGGTTTAGGGATCGATTACTCTATCACGATTAAAATATATACATACACATATACGGCACGTGCGTTTTATATTGCCGTTAAATGTCTGTCAACGACCTGTCAAAATTTTTCCATTGAAAAAATATAAATTATAATTAATTAAATTCAAATTTCATGCCATATTTATTTTTTTTCATTCATGAATTTTTTTCTTTCAAAAAAAAATATGTATATATATATATCTATATATTTTTCGTTTATGTATATATATTTGTCTACATATATACATATTATATATGTACATATAGTGAATTAAAATGACGAAGAATTTTTTTTATTGCTGTCACAAACGCAAATATAAAATCATCTCCGTGTCAAACTAAAGTCAATCACCATAATATTCTTTATATACATGTGTATATATGTATGTATAATTTCTATATGTATATATTATATACAGTTGCTTGAATGTTTAATGCATTCAAATGATATTCTCAACGGTGTTTACGCGCGACGCTTCATTAGCACGATATATCCAAGCGTGTGTTCTTTCTCTTCCTTCTTTAATTTTTTTTTCCTCTTTTATTTTTTTAATTTTTTTTTATTTTTTATTTATAAATCCTCCATCTCCACAGACTCTCATATGCATACATACATATAATAGTTGTTTTGTGCGCTCGACCCGAGCGATAATTTAATTATTACGTTAAATTTGCTAATTTAATGCGCGCGCCAGACGCACGCGGGGCGGCATCGTTTCATTCTCTCTTTTCCCATTCGCTAATTTTACTATTACCAAGCGAATACATACATACATACATATATGTATATATATATATACACATATAGGTATGTATATATATAAGTATATGAATTTTTTTTATCTATGAAAAAGACGATTTTTATTTTTATTTATTATTTTTTATTTATATAGGAAGAGGGTGGGCATGAGAAATGAGCGCCTACGCTCTTTCTTCCGACACTTCCAAGTGTTCGCAATATTTATAATGTATATGTGTGCATGTATATATGTATAAGGCGATAGAAAATTCCATGTGTTTTGTTGAGGCGCGGCTGTAAGTCGACAGCAGATGACGCGAGTTACTTTTTATATAAATTGCATTGGTTCGTGAGTGCGATCCACAAATGATTAACGCTGAGTATTATTGATCTGCAGTGATTAATTGTTGAATTTTTTTCCTTCTTGTATCAATGTATATATTTTATACACATTTTATAGTGAGAGACCACCGCGATAAATTTATTAATCATCAATTATACTTGTATATAAACATATTTTATTATTTTTATAATAATATATTTACTTTGAACTTATGAAGAATTTTATTTTTACACAATTAAATATATTATTATAATACACAAGTATGTTTAATAATTATTATTGAATTGATCGTTTCTATTAGATACACTTGAGTGCATCATCAGCCAAATCTAATCGTGATAAACCGTCTCTTAAATTTTTGCTATTCAAAACTCAATTCTCGTTAACATAAACATTGAAGACAAAGTGCTTATTATTTTTATTAAAGAAAAAAAATTGATGTTTTTTTTTTCTTTTAAAGCATTTTATGACTCTCGGTCGTGTTGTGTCTCATACTACAAATAACCAAGCAACCAGAAAACTTTTCCCTTTTTCTTTTCCTCTTGTTATATGCTACTTGAAACGAAACCTCGTTGTCTTATTCTCCCAAGAGCTCGTTAACGTGGCGAAAAACCCACAGAGCCACGTAATCGCAAGCAATCAAGCGGGATCGCGCGCGAGGGGAGTTACACAGTAAATATATATATATGTTCTGCCTTCTATTCACTTGATGGCGAGACATTATAAATGTATTAAAGTCGCGGAAAAACAATTACGATTTAGTGCGTGTACGCGAATGCAAGAGAAAGACTAAAAAAATTTTTATATTTATTTTATTTTCCTTTTTTTTTTTAATGCGTGCGGTAACAATATTTATGCTTATAGAGTACATCAAGAGAATTGTTTTTACACAACTATGTAACTACAACAATACAAACTACTTACCGGAAATATAATTATACAAATAAAATAAAAAATTTATTAATAAATTTAAATTAAAAAAAATAAAAATTACAAAATAATTTAATACGGTGCAAATTATTTTTATGTCTAATTAATTATTTTATTTTTATCAACGTGAATAATTAAATGAGAACAATTTTTATAAATGGAGAACATTAGTGTGTCAATTACACGCACAATTATGAAATTATTCTCGTGCACAAACAAGATATAATTTCACAAAAAATATATGTGCATGAAGAAAATAAAAAAAAAAAAATACTGAGCAACGAGCTCACGAGCACGATTACTAATAGCATAGAGTGTGTCTATAAGCAATGCCGAAAGTAGTTGCGAAAATGTTGAACGATTGTATACCTACATATGTATATACTTATAAAATATATACACATGTGTGCAGTATATGTGTTTGTGTGCATATGAAAAGAAGAGGGCGTGCTATAAGCCGATGTATATGCTCGATTGTGTCACGGATGTCATAATCTTACGTAATTGAGGATAGGGAGTTGACTTGAACAACTATATATATACTTATATGTGTATATACATACACGCACATTTATATACAATGTTGAATTCAACATTTGTAAACCGCACGCGCGTTCATGTATATAATACGCAGAATAATTTGCTTTAATTCAATATATTGTCGAGAGTTACACTCATATATACATATTATATATACTAACATATATGTATACATATATAAATGTATTTTTAATTGCATGAATACATATATATTATATATACAAAAATGATAAAAATGCAAAAAATAAAGCAACCGCCGTAGATAATATTATAGCAGTTTTCTTCACGCTTTATTTACGACGTCACCCACGCGAAGAAATTTAATACTTTAAAGTGATTTTTATTGCCAATACATAAATGTATATAAACATAGTGTACAGTTTAAATTGCATATGAAAAATGTTACTTTGTCGGTATTACAAAAGAAAATGAAAGGAAACAAAAAAAAAAAAAATATTTAAACAAGAAATAAAAAACAAAAATGACAATATTTGTTATTTAGATTGTGGTTTCACAAATAATTTTATATGCAAGTATGTATATCGATTTCCGTTTAGAGAAGTATACATATAGAAGAATAAAGAGCCCGGCGGCGATTGCGCGCGTACATACAAACATATATATATATGTATAAATAAATATAAACTGTGCGCATCATCAGGTAGCTTGAAACTTGTGTTTCCAGATCCGACAGATAAACCTGCGGCGCGTCCCGACGTTCTATAAGAAGCATCAACATAAGGGATAAAAGTGAATGAGCCATTCGTCCTATACATGGCCGGATACGCGTGCGTCCTCCTCTTCCACGTATACTCGACATATATACAATCACATACGCATTTATATATAAGTATTGTATATATGTATGGTATATATTGTCGCTTCCGGCGATGAGACAGAGGCTCCCTCTTGCCCTCATTGCGGATTCCTAACGTGGCGCCATCCCTCTACACATTCAATTCTATTATACATAACAAAAAAAAAAAAAAATTAAATTTTCATTCAAAAAAAATTTTTGTCACTTAAAAAAAAAATTTTTTTTTTTTTTTTCTTCAGTTAATTTAACAGTGAAAACTTTGATGAATATAATTAACGGATGATATTTATTTATTACATAAATAATTATTGCGTGTTTTATATATTATTATAAAATTCAAGTATTAATATTCAATTCATGTGCGATTAAATGTAGAATATAGAAATTATATACATATGTATGTGTATACACGTCATCGTGATGGTCTCGTCATATATGTAGTGAACAATACATACCTAGTATACGCATATTTGGCTCTGTGAGTTTGCTGTAATAAAATACAGAGCACTGAGGCATTCCAGGTCCGATTATTGCCCCTTGTAGAGTTCCATCACGTATTCAAAGTCCTTCCTTTCGTTCTTAATTTCGTATACATATGGATATGTATACGAAACTCATACATAAATAGATATCCAAGTACATACATATGTATAGATAGGATTCAGAGTGTATTTAATAACCGCAGAAAGAGAAAAAGAAAAATAAAAACATATATACGCAAGGATTATTTTTTTAAAAATAACACAATGCCTATGTGTTTCATATATTATTCATTGTAAATATAAATATGCGTGTGACTATTTTCTCTTTAGGTTTGTGTTTCCATGTTGGTTATACGAATTATTACATATCTGATAAATATAATCCTGATAGTGAGATGACTATATACAGATACATGAGTGCAGTGTATATATTTTATATTTTATATTTTATATACACAGTCGAATGCAACGATAAAAGGTGAGTATGAGCTTGTATGTATGGAAGAAAATGTAGTAGCTACAGCCATCTGTCCCCTGCGGGTGAAAAAGATTTGTTTTAAGATTAAAATGATCGTAAATTGCATGGTTTTCGACACTGCCATTTCAACTAACCAATTTTATAATTTATATTCATGGGATTATATTTTGTAACTAGATAAAAAATAAAATAAAAAAAGTAACATAAAAAAATAAATATTTATTTTATTAATATTTTATTGCAATTTGTAAAATTATTAAAATAATTTTAGAGAAATATTTTTTTTTTTTTTTAATAATTCTTACTCTTTTTTATTCTTCAGTGGGAAAAAAATATTTATACACATATTTACCTGTGAATTTTCGCGAATAAATATATTTATATATATTTACAGAAATTGGTTCTAGCGAAATGGAAGGCGGAATATGACGAGCGGGGGTCAAGAGTGCGCGCGAGTATATAAACGTGCGCTCGGTGAAATGAGAAGTATAGATCGCGTGCAAAAACCCTGCGAGATCGAGACTCATCCACACACTCGCATATTAACCATAAGTGCCACTTATACCCATACACCCATTCAACGTCATATATACATATGCAACAAGCCTTGTACACACGCGGTATATGCCCTTGTTGCTGTTGTAAATCGTTCGCGTATTATTCTCTCTTTCGCACAGAGAATTCGCCATACATATAATAATATTATAATATAAATATATACGTACATCAACTTTATATTGAGGATGAGGAAGATGAGTAAGATCCTTGAATATAATATATTCTCTAACGTCTTTCCAATCGTCGTATTTATTTTTATACAATTTATTATAATCAATTGCAATTTATATCGATATTTAAATCAGAAAAGGAAAAAAAAAACATTTTTTTTATTTTTTTATTATTAAAAGTATTTTATTTAAAGCGAGATATTTGTGGTAATAAAAAAATTAAGAAAGCAAGTGAGAGAGCGAGTGGATGATAAGTACGAATGAGAGGGAGAATAAATAATAAAAAAGTAAAGAAAAAGATCTTGGTGCATGATCGTGCAGGTTATTGAAGTGTGAGTATCTCGCGGTACTTTTATTCTTTGCTCATGGCGCGCTAGATCTCGAGCAACGATCATCGAACAAATCTTTTGCGCCGTCTCGCAATTGCTTCGTTTCAATCGCACATTATATACCTACATATACATACACATATATTATATACATATAAATATTTGATAGAGGTATATAAATGTACAGTGCTGTGCATGATATGATTCATCGTGTCGCTTGAGAAATTTTATATTGGGGGTGCAAACTATCGCGCCGTCCCTATTATCGAATTATTCACTACTCACTCATTTATATCAGAATGTATATAATACATATATGTATATATGTATATATATATATGTACACATATACAACCACGTGCCATCTATCTTCAACTTGAGAGCGATATAACAGCGCAAACGTGTTATTATTGGATCCTCACTTTGTTAGCTATCCAATACACAAACTATCCAACGTGAAAACCAAAGTGGGAGATAATACGATTGAGAGAAAAATGATTTGGAGTATATTTTATATCTTCTCACGATCGTCAATATCAAAATAAAATAAAGAGAATAAAAATTAAATATAAATATAAAATTAAATCATTAAACTCTTCACGTATGTATAATATACTAGCTTTATTAACTCGTGGCTCCGCTCGCATGGGAGTAGTTCTGAGGGACATTAGATATGTATAGGAAATAATCACAAACAATAATTCAATGGGAAATATATATTTTATAATAATAACAATGAAAATGTAGTTCAATAAATATTACATCATCTTTACTTAATAAGGTAAGAAAAAAAAGGAAAAGTTGTGAATCGGCCTGGAAACAAACCCGGGCCGCCCGTTTTTATTTTTATTAATTATTGTGTATACAATATTTAACATTAGCTGTGTTTATACATACTTGAATTATTATAAAGTTTAACTTAAACGCTAAAACATTAAACTAACATAATAGATTTATAGTAAACTATATTAGCCATTTGGCTCTCTTAGTTGTGTTTGATCGTAGTTTTTTTTTTGTTTTTTGTTTTTCTTTATTTTTATGAGTCTAAAATTTAGGCCATTTAAAAGGACTTTACGTGCATTTTACCACTGAACTATCGATGCTGATGCGGAATATTTGTTACTTAAGGTAATTAATCTGATATTTGACACACTTAAATAATACATATTATTTTGCAAAAAAAAAAATCGACATTTGTTGTGAAAAAAAACCATGCCTATAACCATTCTAAGGGGAAAATATAGAACTGTACACATCTTCACGTTATTCAGTGCTGTGGTTTTAGGCGTGATGCTCGCGAACACCGTACAGACATTCACATTTATAGCATAGATTTATGAATATATTAATATTATTATATGATAAATAATTAATATAAAAAAAATATTTTTTTTTTCTTTTTATTCATATGTATATTTAGCCATTGAAGTGGCTGTGATGACCTTTCATATATCCATATACATGTGTATCAATCGACGCAATTTCCAACGATAATTTTCATCAGATGGTTTTATAAATACGTTGCGTCGCATCAATTGAGTTTAATTCATATCCACGAATAGATAAATAAATGAGTATAGTAAAAGAGGTGTAGTGAAGAATTAAAGAGTGCGAGAGTGAGAGTCTCTATGTACATATATGTATACATATATACATACATGTAACTATACAATATTCCTCTATATCGTTGTCGGCTCTCTCGCGAATCACGCGGCACTATAATTTACGGTGAGATTGGAGGCCGACGCACGATTATCCGTATTTACCATTGCCAGCCCCGGACGAACTCTAATTGCCTTGTGTAATTCTCATAATCGTAAATACACGCGTCGGGGGAGGTGTTGAAACACCAAGCACGCCTCAAGGAGCCCCAACCGATAAATAAATCACGGTCGTGCAAGATACGTAATCTAATTCACCGATATGTATGTACTATAGGGAGCTTTATACCATGTTTTATACATATGTATAATATTTTATATGTATATAGTTATTTGCGTACAAGGATGCATATGTGAATGAGTGAAGACGATCCTTTTTTTTTTTATGCAAATGTGTATTTTATATTTATACAGTGTGTTACAAAAAGTTGTATAGATGTAGAAAACTTTTTTATTATTGATTTTAGCGAAAAATTTCATTCTTTATAAAAGGTTCTGTATAGTCTAAAATCTAAAATACAACCATCGAATATCAATTTTTATAAACTGTACACGAGGGATATTAAAAAATATGAATTTGGCTCAAGAGTAAAGTACCTTTATTTTTAATATAATCGAAAATTGTTATTAAAAAAAGTTGATTAGAATTGATAACTATGGTTAAATATTTAATTACATCTATCTACGATGAAAATCAGGTTTTGATATTTTTTTATAATTTTTTAAAGTTTGATTTTTATAGAAAATTTCATTGTAGATAGATATAATTAAATATTTAACCATAGTTCTTAATTCTAATCAACTTTTCTTAATAACAATTTTCAATTATGTTAAAAATAAAGGTACTTTACTCTTGAGCAAAATTCAGATTTTTTGACATCCCTCGTGTACGGCTTGAAAAATTTGATATTTAATAATCGCATTCTACATTTCACATCATGTAGAACTTTTTATGAAGAATGACTTTTTTCGTTAAAATTAATAATAAAAAAGTTTCCCATTTGTATAAAATTTTTTGTAACACTCTGTATATTTATAATTGAGCACGTGTATTATGTAGATGTTTCATGTACAAGGCCTGTTCTTTGCGCTCATTTACTATAAGACACATAATTCCTTCTCCTCCAAGGATCTATTTAATCCGATAGGAATTTTATAATTCATTAAATATACAAATGAATTTATTATATTTCATTGTGAAATATTATATAAATTTATTAAAATTGTTTCTTTATTTTATTTTATTCTTTGTAACATTTATGAAATGATGATAATTTATTTATTAAATTTTTTATCATTGGGAAAAGATTGATATAATATATTTATATTTTTATTTATATTTATTCATGAATTGTATTGTTATTCATTAGACGTTTACGAAATGGTATGGCTTGTTTGTTATAGTATTATAGTGTCATCCGGTCATTCGTTGAAATTCGATCACGTATTGTCAATAGCGCGCTTTACATTGACAAGAGCGCGTGCTGTGCGTAGAACGTGTTTGTGTATATTATATCTATACGTTTGTATAAGTGTGAACGCGGACGAGATGAGAGTTTTTATAAATAATACTCGCGTCAATATTCATAAATGCGATGGGGTTTAATACGCACGTACGTATTTTTTATATGTATGTTTGTTGGGTTTACTCTTGATACACGTGATTCAAAGGATATCCGTGAGCTCGCAAGTAAATTTATTTCATTGTAAATATATAAAAAAAAAAAAAAGTAAAAGGAAAAAAAAAATATTTTTCTATCAAATATTCATTACATTATAAATTTTATTTTTGTAATTTAAAATTCTTAGACTTTTTTCAACGGATGTCAATGTTTTTTTTATTTTATTTTATATATTTACTGTCAATTTATTTTATTCCGTTTATTTTTTATATATAGTTTTCTTCTGAGGGAGGAAAAGGTACTTTTTTATATGTGGAATACCAATGTCATGATAATAAAATTATTCCGTCGATCCTGTAACTAACGAGAAAATCAATTGATATGTGTGACACACAAGTATACATATGCGAGGGCTTCCTTGAAAAACCTGTGAACGCGAGTTCGCGCGCGCGTATCAAGCACTGACCGGATGCGAGGGCGCTCCGATCGCTCTACACGCGGGCATTGTCTTCGGGGCAAGAAAGAAAAAATAAAAATATTTTAGTCTTTTATCCGACCGACATGTCGAATGCTGGATGCATTATAATTTACTATCAACCTTCATCATTCTATCAATAATATATTATATCAATACCCAGTGAATTTAATTTTAATGCCTTTGTATTATTGTATTCATAATGAAAATATTCATTTCCTGTCATTTTAAAATTTACGAAAAATATTCTATTACTTTATTCATTACAAATTAATTAAATATTATTTTATATTTTATTTGTTTTAACATTTTTTAAGGATGAAAATTTTCTATGAACGTGAGAAAAACATGTGTTAGAGAATGAATTTGTACGCACTTGCAGGCCAAACGATTTTATATTTTAGCTTCAGGCATTTTCATTATTCATGTATATGTGTCGGTGAAATATGTTTTTATATAATGGCGCCAGTTGAAAGATGCTCTTTCTGTACGCGCATTTGTATTTATCTCTTTCTGTTTGTATAAAACGTTAACGCCAACATCTTTATATCACGTTAGATATGATATGGTTTGCACAGAAAATCAACCTCAACACGCGAATGAATTATGAGATGGCAACACACCCACATGGTTCAAGAAGGCACAAGTGCACATCAACATCCCCTTTAATTCCCCCATTATTCCATACATACATATACATCCATACACACACTAAAAAAAAATAGTTCGTGAATATAAACAAAAAAATATTTCAAACAAAATAATTTTAACCATCACAAACGCCATTATTTATAAATTTTTTTTCATACTAATCTAAAAATTCAGTACATAATACATAATATTAATATAATTTAATATTAATATTAAATAATTCAAACATTTTGATGCATGAAAAAAAAAATTGCAATAAATAATTAAAAATATTTCAAAGAATTTTAATTCAATTCAAATAATTTCCATGATTTTAATCGCATTTTCATTATTTTAATATTCACTTGTTCGTAATGAGGAATAAATGGAGAGTGCGAATATGAAAAAGGAAAAAAATAAACGATTAAAGAAGGGGAATAGACAGATGTTATCATATATATGTAGGTATCTATACATATATGTATATCTTTATATAAATTCCCGTGAGGTAAATCGTCGTAGGCGGATCCAAGCGATCGATCGCGCGGCTGGGATGACGATCCGCGTATCATCCGTAATGATCTTAATCAAGCGTTGCATCATTGATGCACTTCGCGCTCGCTCTTGTGGCCCTCTCAACAATGAGTTGAGGTGCGATGCAAATATCTTCCCAGGCCACCATACGGTTATACGACTATTGAGAGGAGACCTGAGACTTTTATACAATGTTGTACTATATAGAGAGGAGCGAGAAAATGAAGGTGGAAGAATATATCGACTTTTTCTCTGCCATTCGCTATTATTCAATGAGACACACTGGCAAAATAGAGTCGAGGTCTTGCCATTATGTGCGACCTTTTTAAAAAATCACTCTCGTGTATATATATATATATATATATACCTTGATAGAGACTATGACATGGAAATATTTATGACTATAAATATATCACCATCGTGTTTTGATTAAAATTTATAACTATTATACGCGGAAAATATTTTATGTATTTATATTTAATAGAATATTATAATAAATATATATTTGTTATTGGTTGAATAATTATTTTTTTTAATTAAATATTAAATGCAGAATGTAAAAGAGGTAATTTCAAGTTGTGTTATATACAGAGAATAATTAAAATAATAATAAATAAAAAATAATTTTGTTAGATTTAATGCGAGTTGTGAAATGAGGAAAAAAAAATTACTTAGAATTAAAATATTAATTCTTGATGTGCGACTGGGAATCGATTTGCAATTAGGTATGTATAATTGTGGGTGCACATACGCCAGAGAATATAATGTAATGTCCCCGGATTTTCCTTGTATATATATATATGTATATATTTATATTGTCGAAGAAGTTATTTTTAATTTGCAAATCATCGATGGAAACAGCGTAGTTTCTCACTGAAAACGTGCTCGTATATGTATACTCTTTAGCGATCTTGTTGATATGAAATAAAATTCTCAGAAAGTATTATTACAATTATTTTTTCTA
This sequence comes from Microctonus aethiopoides, assembly GCA_030347275.1. NCBI lineage: Eukaryota > Metazoa > Arthropoda > Insecta > Hymenoptera > Braconidae > Microctonus > Microctonus aethiopoides. The sequence goes on along the minus strand of JAQQBS010000002.1, from coordinate 2,512,054 downwards.
TGAGAAATAATAATTTAAAAAAAAAAAAAAATATGAGAATTATTTTTTTTTCTCTATTTCAGAATAACATTTATATCAGTAGCGATCATTATACGATCTTTCACGTATAAATCGGAATTTATGTATACATATACACAATATGTTACGTATATACGTATATGCGATATATATTCTTAGTCGATATGCGCGCGATGATGACCTTCGTAAGATCGAGGGCATTAATCGAAATAAGCGAGTGGCGCGAAGATATATATATATACATATATTTATTCCCGTATATCTCATGAGAAAAGAGCAAAATATTTTATTCAACATATATAAGAAACCGATATCTTTTAAGATTAGTGTGCGATCGAGGGCGCGCGCACAAATGCGCGAGTCGATCATGGTATAAATGATCAAGAGATCGAAACAAGTACGAACCTGCCGTGTTCAATCGAAAATTAAAGAATTAAATCTTCCCCTCGTTGTTAAAATATTTTCATTTTTATTTTCAATATTTTTTTTTTTTTTCATTTACTTATTAATTTTTTCTTCTTATTATTATTACTTTTAAAAAGTGAACACATTCGATTTCTCAATGTGTATTATCGATGATCGAATGCGTGCAACCAAACCAATTATATTTCCCGAACCGGAAAAGCCCAGAATTAAATTAAAATTCACATATTTATATATACATATAGGTATCTACATATATAAGATATACATAAACACATACATATACAGAATAAAAATATATATAAGATAAAAAAGGGAGAATTGGAAAGAGTAAAAAAGGCTTCACATATAAAAGAGAAGTTTGCAACAACGCAACGAAAGATCGTTCAGCTTTTAAGCTCGTACATCATCGTCACGGTTACGCCTCTTGTATTTGCTTAGTCGTGCATGGGGGAGGCGCCGAACGAGGCGGCGATGAAACAATTAATAATATACATTCGTGCACACGCGCGCCCAGTTGAGTCCGCAAAATTTATACATACATATATAAATTATATAACTATATACAATATATAAATATACACAAACGTTTATATATATTTATATTCACAAGATATTCAAGTTTACTCTACTGAAAAAATGAATGCCTTGTTTGTTTAAATTTATCGACCATTAAAATAACAATAAAAATAAAAAAATAACACAATTTAATTTTATTGTTTAATTTATAATTACAACCGTTTTTATCTTTTATTTCTTTGATAGTGAATTAATTATTTGATTTATTTTTCATTGCCATAGTCGATCGTTAAACGATCGAACGACAGTACAAAATTTAAGCATCGTAATATATATATATATGTATATATAATATATTTATAATAAAATTGCCAGGTCGTGTGAACAGGTCCCGTGTGTATAAATTTTGCGCGTATAGAAAGTAGGCAGGCGCACACTCGTCTTGTCCTACTCCCACGAAAGCGCCCTAGGGAGTCGCGCGTTTATACATATACATACATACATACATACATACACATATACATAGACCGCCCACCCCATTGGTAAATCCCCGCGCGTTGCTCTCGTGCGCCCGCAATTGTTCATAGTGGGCGTTACGATAATTAATTTCCGCTCGATAATTAAGATATCTTATATGTGCAAGAGAGAGTGTAGTGCATCAACAGCTGACTGTATATAAAAACATTTAGAGAGTGTATACAAAATAATAATCATCGACATTGCAATATCCCTTTTAAAACAATTACAATCGTATATATTTATTTAATGTTGTGTGTATTAAAAAATAAATAAAATGATCGCGTGCTTGTATCAATATCTTATAACAAAATTCAAACAAAAACTTATATACACAATATACATATGTAAAATCTCATTTGCTTCCGTGCAATTCGTGGAATCGTTATTTATCTTGTATACATATGTATATAGATCTTATATATATGTATATTGATGTAGTGAGAATATTGGCGCGGAGGGAAAATATAAGAGAGCAAAAGCGGAGACTCTTAGCACGAACATGAGAGTTACGGGAGTAATTTCCAGTGGATGGAAACGGGTCTTCTCTTATACTTCAACTGTAAAAGAAAGAGATAAATGAAAGAGGAAGAGGAAGAAACAGGGAGGATGAGTGAGAAAATAAGAATGAAGGAAGAGAGAGAGAAAGAAAAATAACGAAAGAGCTCTTCACCACGCGCGAGAGAATGGGGTGTGGGAGTTCTTGGCTTTAGGTTCAAAGGTTTGCGATTATAACATTCCGGGCATGCCGTTTCGTGTGCATCAATTCGGTACGCCAGTTCCCGCTTTGTGCGAGAGCGAAACCCACTCCTTCACAAACACATACACATCATATATGTATATTATGTATATGGTATATATTCAATTCAGGTAAGCATATGAAAAAATATTGAAAGTTAAGAAAGATAAAAAATTTATTTTAACTGTATTTATAATAAAAAAAAAAAAAAAAAT
>JAQQBS010000002.1:2478066-2496059 GCA_030347275.1 Microctonus aethiopoides | reverse complement strand
GTTCCATATAAGTGTATGATTATGTTCTATATAAGTGTATGATTATGTTCTATATCGATAGTTGAATAAAATTTTTTTATGTGTAAATATCATTTATACATAAATATAAGTAAAAATAAATATCTTTGTTTCTTTTTTTGTTTTATTTTATTTTTTTATTATTATTGTTAGGTATATAAGTGTATGATTATGTTCCATATAAGTGTATGATTATGTTCTATATCGATAGTTGAATAAAATTTTTTTGTGTGTAAATATCATTTATACATAAATATAAGTAAAAATAAATATCTTTGTTTCTTTTTTTTTTATTTTGTTTTTTTTTATTATTATTGTTAGATATATAAGTGTATGATTATATTCTATATCGATAGTTAAATAAAATTTTTTTTGTGTAAATATCATTTATTCATAAATGAGCAAAAAAAAATATCTTGGTTTTTTTTTTTTATTATATTTTTTTATTATTATTGTAAGGTATATTTATAATCTATTATATTTATATTCTATTATTATAAGTGTATATTTATGTTCTATATCGATAGTTGAATAAATTTTTTTTTTTTGTGTAACTATCATTTATACATAAAAAAGCAAAAAAAAAAATATCTTTGTTTCTTTTTTTTGTTTATTTTATTTTTTTATTATTATTGCAAGGTATATAAGTGTATGTTTATGTTCTATATCGATAGTTGAATAAAATTTTAACTGTATACACTTATCTTATGTAAAAGGTAAAAGTAGCGGGGGAATTAGATAGTTTGCTTATTCGTGAGTGCATCATAATTAATTTATTCGACGACTTGCGCGTCGGAGTCGTGTCGCTTTCGCTTGCGTTAACATCACTTTTGCCCCGTTAACTTTTGCATGGGAGAATGCGCGCATTTGCGTAAGTAAATGGCCAAAGTCACTTGGCACTTTGCCCGTGAGTTGAAACGATGTGTATGTATGTATGTATGTATACATGTACAAATCTTTACGAAGTTAAATCTTGAGACAGTGGAATATATATTGAGGGATCAGTGTGAGTTAACGGATGAGAAAAGTAGAAAATTGAAAATAGAAAAATTGAAAATTTTTTTTTTGAATAAACAATTTATAGTTGAGTCAACTATGAAGATGAAAAATATTGAAAGGCATAAAATTCAACAACAGTTTCATAGACAACGCATAGATATACTGTTGTATATTATACATATGTGTATTTCTACGTATGTATATATGCATTTCATTGTAAATAAGTGATTTATTGGCTGACTCTTGGGCTTTGGGGTCGATTGCGAAAATTTTAATAAACCAATCGACGCATTTCAGCTATGTCAAGATAATATCTTTCACAATATATTTGACACATAGCACGTGTCAGAGATCATGTTTTACATATTTACGTAAACTTCAATATAATTCATAAAATTATTAAAATGCATAATAAAAAAATAAAAGAAAAATTTTTTACAAATAATTTTAATAATTTCTCATGTCAATAAATATTTTCTTTTACATTCCAACAAACACAATTGGTAATATATCTCTCCGGAAATAAATATACAAAAAGAAGGCTATCTGACCGTAATAACCATTTAAACATTTCACCGTGAGGGATATGAAAAATAAAAATAATAAAAGTAAAATAAAACAAATGAAAAAAAAAAAATAACAATATAAAATCAAGGAAGAGAGAAAGAGAGGCCTAAAACTAATATCGAATGAAACCCACAATTGTGGTCGGCCTCGCTACTGTACCCACCCGTTTTCATCCCCCCCGTGCCATCTCCCACCCGCATACTGCTCCACCCGCTTTCAAATAGTTCATAACCTCGTGCATCAGCTGCATCAGTTTGCCAGCAACTCTTGTAATAATTTCGCGGTCGGCAGGACTAATTTTGAATGCCATTAGTTAGCACACGCCGACTCGAGTTGAATAAAAACCGACCGAATAAGATGACTCCCTCTCTGCGATTGTTATTTCTATATTCTTTATTTATATCATCACAATATATATATATATACATATACAAATATTTCTTTCTCTCGATTATTTATTTTACCATCCACCTTGCACACTTTTCAACCTGTGTGCTTTATTTGCGAGTTGATTGTCTGATGCCCCTTTAGCTCCTGTTCTGTTGAGCGCCACCACTATAATACACCACTCACATACACACACACGACGATATACACAAACGTTAACTTTTGAGACGCCACCGACAGAGGGCGAGAGACACTTGAGAATAATAACACGTGTGTATTTGCACGGTTGGAAAAAACAAAAAATAAAATATTTATATTGAGCTACATCATTACTATTTTATATTATTGATAATTGTGTAATTATGTTCCATACATACACAGTGGCGCCATCTACACGAGCTCTATTATGATTAAAGAATCCCCGTAGAATTATAAATGAGAAAAAAAAAATTACCGATTCCGGATGATACGTGATGGGCGTGTTCAATTCAAAATCATATTATGTGAAAGTTTTGACTGTGATAAAAAATAATTTTATATATATATATATATATATATATATATATACATGTAAATATATTTTTTATTTGGACTAAATTAAGAAAAATGAATTTTTTTTTTGTTATGTTAAAGTATAACTATATGTAAATTTGTATATATATGGTTAATTATTTTTTTTTATTTACCTGGGTATTATATGTATATGTTGGATGGGTTTAAAATTATTCGGATTATATTTGTATGGGCGAAAGGGTATAACCGGCCAAGTCGTATAACAGACGAAACGACGTAGCTTCCGTGCTACGCATTTTGATTTTTTTTTTATTTATTATTATTCATTTTATTGTTTTTATTTTTTTTTTATTTATACCCTTCATATTCTCTTTATCTCTTTCTTTCTCATCATAATGCTTCTGTGTTTAACCCCCTCTTACATCTTTTTTCCTCCATCTACTTATAGTCCATCGCGTTTTGAGTTGCAGATCGCGAGGGGAAGAAAAATGCGCACAACGTGCTCTGTAATTTGCGCGGTCTCGAGCGCACGGTATTCACTTTTTTCCCCCGTCTCTCTCTCATTCCAGTCCTCCTCATCAATAATACTCAAATGATATTCTACATACACACAATCAATGGATTGAGTTTACTGAAAATAAATAAAAAAATAAATAAAAACAATCATTCAATATATTTTACTGCAAACAATCATCTTATGAATAATATAATATTCTCAAATATATATATGTATATATATTACAATTGAAAATAATTATAAAATATAATACATTAAATAATTTGTTTTGTTTTATTTTTTTTCTCTTTTATAAGTACAAATTGTCATGTCGATTTACTTCGCAATAGAAATTATTTCCGGGATGCTGCAGCATCGCGTTAAAGATGTATTTATATACACGCATATATGTGCGTGGCCTGAGGCAGAATGAAACGAAAAGCGTGCCGCGTACTGCGTTGTAAGAATTTATTTATTACTTTATTTTTTTTGTTCATTCTTTTATTCTTTCATTTTATTTTTTCACTTCATATTTTTTTTTTTTTCATCATTTTGTACATATATGTATCTTGAATTTCCCACGGCGCACAACTGCGTGGTTTCGACTACACGGATACACACCGCGAGACAAACTGACAGGCGCACGTCGTTGCGTTTGATTGACCGCGAACGATGTCGATTGGTCTTTTACGCGCCGCGCGCGCGCGGCTGTGGCAATTAGAAACGAGGCAACGTGCGAGTGTTAATGAGGTCCGCTATATAGTTAAGAAGCGCATCATCGACTGCGTGACACTCAACGATGCGGCATGTTGAACTAATGAAAGTGTGTGTATACCATAGATATATTTATTACATATATATTAACGATTTAAAAGTTTCAACCTCCGTTTTAAAAATGTTAAAAAAAAAAACTTTGTATTATAACCTTTAAATAATTTTTTTTTTTTCACATTTCTAAATCTTTTTCAACTTTCCCAATTCTAAGGTGACCTTATTCATTTATCATCAAAACACTTTTATTCATATATATGTTGAAATGTTAATATAGTCACTCTATATCAATATAAATCATTTTTCATTTGTGTATAATATTTTTTATTTATTTTTTCTTCAATTTTTTTATAATTCAGATTGTGGTTTTGATTTATAATGGTGGATTTATCATTGAATTGGATTTGTTTATATAGGAAATAGATGGGTGGGATAATTTATTTAAAAAAGAAGAAGCATCAGCACAAAAAAAAAGAGAGAGTGAATATATAAATGAGAGAGAGACAATGGCGCGATAATTCCTGGAAGTTTTCTCGAGGAATTTACGAGCATATACATATATCCCTCAGGTACAAGTAGCACGCTCTTGCTTGCTGCTGCTGCTGCAAAGAGAGATTGTATATGGGAACCATATCTCCAACGTATGGGATAATATGAGGAGGAGAAATAAATTGGAGGTGGATAGATACAAGGTGTCTTCTCTCTGTAATGTTATTTTATATTTTTTATTTCACTGTATAATAATTTGTATATAAAAATTCAATACAGTAAAATATTTTATTCGTTATGGTGAAAAGGGCGCGTCAATATGTGTGTTTGGAAATATCAAATAAGCAATAAATAAATAAATAAATAAATAAATAAGTAACTATATAAATGAATAAATATAAAAACAATAAAATTTACATTTATTGCGTCAATGGGATCAATAGTTTTGTATGATATTTATCATAATTCATTGTGAAATTTATGATTTAATTCGTGTATGCGAGATGACTTTTCGTAGTTGTCAGTGACAGGAATTAAAAAAAAAAATTATTATATGAAAGATTTTTTGTTTTTTAAATTACAAGAGTGCTAGAGAGAACAAAGAACAAAACATGATGGAGATGACGATGATGATGAAGATGAACTGGAAGTGGAAGTGGAAAAAAATGGGAAAGAATAAAATGAAGAATGGAGAAGGAAGAAGAAGGTGGAGTGGCTTTCAACAAACGTGTCGTCGCAATATGTAGACGGGTGGCAAGCGTGGGTGTGAGCCCACGAACACAAACCATTACTTAGTGAGCTATTAAAAGATCCTTCACGTGTATCAATATTGAGATTATTCATCGGGCCATATATAATAACAAGACACAATATGATGTGTATAAATATAAATACATACATATAAACACATGGATAAATAATAGACGTTCCAAATAAAATAGAAGATATATCAGAACACTTAAATAATTATCCAGTGCATTGAGAATTATTTTTATAATTTATTTACAAATTAAATAACAAGTATAATTTTTTTTTTGGTTTATTTTCTTCACGTTTATTTATTTTTTATTTATTTTTTTTTTTTTGGATTATATTTTTATGTGGGCATTGTTAATGGACCGCACGAGCTTCCGCTTGGCGCCAAGACATCGTGTCTCCAATCCTCTGTCATTACCATGTGCTTTTGCCTGTTGCTTCACGCACGATCGCGCTCGCGTTTCGTACACACATTCACAAACACATATAGAGACACATTTTATGTATTAAGAGTGCGTGAGCACGTGCACTAGAGTATAGGTAAATTACGTGGGAGTCTCAAACAACAACGACGAGGTGTTTAACATTAAATTATTTCCATTTTTTAATTTACTACACCGAATAATCAAATAAGTTTTTTTTTTATTATTTATTCAGATACTTTAAATAAATATTTTTTTTTATTCCACTCTATTATAATGTACTCAAGGATCACTTTTGGACTATTAAATCGATATTACAATCATTTATATTATAATAAATGGATGAAGAATAAATTAAAATGATTTAATAGATGAATATAAAATTTAGGAAAAAAAAAATTTTTTTTTTATATTATTTAAATAATATTGCGGCGAGGGGGAATATATGTTGCGGTCTTTGTTCGCAAATTGTAGCGTAACGAGTGGAATTAAGTGTGTAAAACGAGCGCCAGTTTAATGAACAACGCAATTTGCTCAACTAAAGGCAGAACAGCAACTATATATGCATGGATAGTAAGTAAAGCAGCGATTAAAGTCGTCGACTAATGCGCCCTGCACTGAAGCAGTTTCAGCGGAACACTTAATGCGTTGGTTGTACGCTGCAGCTCTCTGTGTTGCTGATGCAGAGGGAGAGAGAGCGAGAGAGAAAGTTAAAGAAGAGAAGATACAAAGAGAGAATAAAATTAAGAAAACAAAAAAAATAGTGAGCTAAACCAAGTCGTATAAGGCTTATATGCAAGTAATAAAACTCAGTGAGCGCGAATTTAATTCGTAGTTTGTGGGGTGATTTTCTATATTTTTCATTATATTCATATATCGCACTGTACACTCAGTGGGAGGGAGTCCGGGTGGTGAATAAAAGTGGTGAGAAGAGAGATAGAAAATTTTTTTATTGTATAATTTATCGTTTTGATATCTAGTCGCCACGTCCATTTGCCATTTAATTAACAAACTTTTTGTATACATTTTCTATATATGCTGATAAATATATGTAATGTACCCGCATTAACATATGACTTTTAATAATTTTCTTTATTTATACACCGCAGATTAGTAGCAATAAAATTTATACTTAAAGAGAAAAGTATATACATATGCGAAATACAGTATATATTTTTGTTTATATCTTAAAAAGATTATTATATTAATTTTTTTTTTTTGAGATTAAATATTTGATGATTACCATTTATATTTATTCTATTATAATAATGTTTATAAATCAATATTTAATATCTATCGAGTGGGAATTTAATGTAATTTTATTACGCTCGAGTGAATTCACTGAGTAATTCGAGCATATACTACACGCGAACGCGCGCGTGTTCATACTTGTTGAGGATCAAAGCGTGAGGTGAAAGAGCGAGTGGGCGAGAGTGTTCGCGAGTCCAATCGGGAATTCGGCCCGGATCTTAAACCCCTTCAGGGCGTTTAATACTATATACATATACATATTCATATGGGTATTCATATAATAGAAATAAAAAATATAAAAAAAAAAATATAAAGGAGAAGAAGAAAAAAAAATAAGAAGAAAAGATTGAAGTGGATGCAAGAGTTCATATCAAGAGCAGCGAAACTTGTTGAAGTTTTGATGCGGGTTTTTATCGTTTTCTTCTTCATCATCATCACCATCATCATCATCATCATCATCATCATCTTCCTCCTTTCCCACTCTTGGTATATATAAACTCGGACGCGTAAAAGGTCACCCGAGTAAAGGCCTCACTGATCGGGCGCGCTCGCGCATGTTCATATATATTTATACACCTAAACGTATATACACATGTAACTATTTTGTATTTATATATATGTATGTGTTTGTGTATGTATATGCGCCGCACCAGCTGCCATTTCTGGCAAATAGAATCCAGCGTAGGGCAACGATGTTGCATCGAGAGCTATGGAAGTGACGGCTGTGGCATCGCAGCAGTCTCCTATGTCGCCGCGAGAAATCGACTTTCCATGCGAGTATATACCTCACCTCTCACAGTTTCTCCATCGTGTAAATAAAATAACAGAAGAAAAAAATATTACTCACTTTTTTTTTATATTTTAAATCGTATTAGAATAATATTGTAATGTATTATATGAATAGAAAATACACAGAAGTAATTAAGTTATATTTAATATTATGAACAAGAGCTGAGAAAATTTTTTTTTAATATTTCTCATGATGAAAAATTTATTTTTGATAATTTATATATGTATATACATATATCTATGTAATTTGGAGGTAATTAAATATTTTGCAAAGGATATAGAGGTGATTTTTGAAGTTGAAAATAATCAGAAATAAAATGATTTGGTTTTTTATATTTATTTAAATATCATCAAATTTTTTTTAGTTTTATTTCCGAGATTTTATCTCTAACATCTTTTTTTTTTTTATTTTTCATTCCAAATTGTATTAGAATAATATCGTAATGTATGATATGAATGCAAAATACACAGTAGTAATTAAGTTATATTTAATATTATGAACAAGAGAGAAAATTTTTTTTTAATATTTCTCATGATGAAAAATTTATTTTTAATAATTGATATATGTATATCCGATTCGGAGGTAATTAAATATTTTGCAAAGAATAATGAGGTGATTTTACAAGTTGAAAATAATCATAAATAAAATGATCTGATTTTTAAAATTTATTTAAACATCATCAAATTTTTCTCGGAATTTTTTAGAATTTTACTTCCGAAATTTTATCTTTAACTTTTTTTATTTTTAATTATATATCTAGTGGTCTCGATTTAAATGCCTCACCTATATACACAAATTTTTATGTATAAATATATAATCGCGTCCATTTGTTCATTCTCATGGTGAGTAGAAAGAACAATTGGTTTTGTTTGGGGCGCGTAAGGTGGGCGTATTTAAGAACGATCAGGAGATGACTCTTGATATACCTACAACCTATTCATATATATGTGCATAATTTTTTATTTATTTATTTATTTACACATGCCTATATACATATATATATATATACATATATATCTATACACTTATATAAATTTATCGGTATCAATGTTAGAGAAAAGCGAGCGAATGATTCTATTGGGGCAAGACAAAAGTGCCCAAGAGCATTTGTAGGTGCGCACTTATGAAATATATATTTATTTTATATGAATATAAATTCAAATGTATATATGTATATATGTATTACTATAAATGTAATAAAGCATATAGTATACATGTATACTGTTTCTCGATTTCTCATTTATTTACTATCTTATACCAATGTTTATTGCGCAAAAATCTGCTGCCATCTCCTTTAGTAAAATTATATTTCTAATATTTTTTGTATCTTGATTTTATTTAGTTAATTATTTATTTTTAATATAATTCAGTTTTATTTGTTTATTTATTTGATTTTTCGTTGATTTTAATTCGATTTTTGTTTGATTTTATTTTATTTTATTTTATTTTATTTCATTTATTTAATTTTTCCGCTTTGTGCGTTGAAATAATTGGAAAAAAATTGCAATCGACTTGTGTTCAGTCTTGGACGCTGTATGTATGCAAAATGTCAGGTCGTGACTTTCATGCGCACACATATAGACTCTATAACACCACCACCACCTGTTATAGAATTTTATAACCATCATAATGCGTTGTGTTATTCAATAAAATTTTTTATTTATAATATTCTGTTTCAGTTATTTTTTTATTCGACCATTTAAAATATATTTTTTATTCAACTTTTTTTTTTTTTTTAATATATATTTATTGATTATATTTTTTTTTTCTTCATTATCTTATCATCTTTTTAATTACACCGCCTACGCGAATTTATTTCACAACATGTTTTTCACTCTTGCACCATTAATAAATTAACATTTAATTATTTTTTATTTATTTATTCATTCGGAATTTAATTTTTTTTTTCCATTTTTATTTTCATCATCATCATCTTCTTCTTCATTTTGTAATTAATTTTATATATCGATATGCTTAGATGTGCACATCGATCGCCACCCGCATGACATGAGCAATGGTAATTAAACAAATACGATTGATGCTTGTGTATAAATGCATTCTATAAATGATTACCTCATATCTCGTTTCTTGAATCATATCACATTGCGCGCGTTTACCATCCAAAGTCGTTTATATATTTAAATAACCAGTTTCCGGGTGACAAACATGCGTGATTATACGTCATCAAATCCCACTAACTCTAAAAAAAAAAAAAAGAAATAATAATAAATGAATAAATAAATAAATAAATATAAATACATAAAAATAAAGAAAATATTCAATACAAAATTATAAAATTAAAATATAAATAATTTTAATAATAATTTTAAATAATATTAATTAAAATATAAATAATTTTAATAATAATTTTAAATAATATTTTATTAAAATATAAATAATTTTAATAATAATTTCAAATAATATTAATTAAAATATAAATAATTACCTAAACAAAATCACTTAAATAATTTTTTTCTCTCGTTTTTTTTCCTCCACAAATTTCTCTCCAATCACCAGACTAAAACATAAATAATAAACTATAAATTCATCTATATAAAATTATAAACTGAATGATACAACTATGTATGTTTGAATGAATGCGATCGATCTGATGTCAAGTCATGTCATGAATTTTTTTATTTCTCTACAAAACTCTTTCTTTTATTTTTTTTTTTAAATGTTTTATTATCCGATTCCTACGATCAAGAGAATCCACAAGATCGAGATGTGCATGTACAAACGTCGAGTTTTACGATTGCTCTCATACATTAATGTAAACGCATTACATAGTACATACATACTTACATACATATATTCGGAAAAGAGTATTGAAACATATATATAAATATATATAAACATGGAATGTGTAGCTTTTCTCCATAGCGTACAGTTACCGTAATATTAAAGTTGAAAGACAAGAAGGCAAAAAGAAATGATGATCGCGAGAAAAGGAAGAACACCCCCCTACGATTAAATAAATAAATAAATAAATAAATAAATAAATATATACAATAAAATGAATCTAACGATAGATAGATATGCTGCAAATGGCGCTGAGTTCAGTGGCATATTTTATAATATAAAAATTAAATAGATGTCTCTCTGTGGGTTTACAACATGATGAAAAATAACTTAGAAAGATATTATATAGACAGGAATATAATTCGATGGACATTTATATATGTTTTTATTTATTCTTTACCGGTATATAAACGTGTGCTTTTATATATTATCCATTGCAACGAGTCTCTATCGCGTTGCATATACATATACTTGTACCCCGTGCAATTGAATATAGACAAGAAGACGAGAGGAAAAAAAACATTGAGCTTTCCCCGTAGAACGCGCGCGCGAATACAGCGGAAGAAGATCTTGCCATATAGGCGCGCGCTCACTTGCTCGCGCTATACCGCAGCTAAAAGAGCGACCGTCTATAAATCAGACGCCGCTTCTTGCCATTGCATAGTCGTTTGCCAACGGGTCAGAGGCGCCTTCGCATATCTTTCCGGTATCTGCCCTTCTCAATATGCAAAATAAACAAATAAATTTTATTTTCAATACCAAGTGCATATCACTTGAATGATTACATTTATTTATTTCCATTTTATTTTATATATTTTTCTATTGTATTTGTTTATTTATTTTTTTTTTTTCATGTTTTATTTATAATTCTATAAATCGTTGGCTGACCACTACGTCAACTCATCTACTTAATTATGAAAGTAATTATATTTATTTATTCATTTTTTTTTTATTCTTCACTTCTTTGAATTGTAAATTTGATTAATGCCACATTATATTTATGTGTGTGCGATTTGTTTATTCGTGTGCGTGTATATATGTAGATTAAATTTACTCGCGTATGTCTGACTCACGCGGAATTAATCTACTTGCAATGCCACTTTGCATTATTCTCCCACGGAGCTTGTGCCAGTCGCGTTGATATTTATAGAAAATAATTGTGGTAATTGTTTTTTTATTTACGTTTGTGTATACAATAATTTTTTTTTATATTGTTTATGTTTATGTATACATATATATTAATGGCTTATCGTTAATGATGAATTTGTATCACGCGTGCAAATGAAAATTTTCACCGATCGCATTCTTTAACATACAGAAGTGCAGAGTGACTTTGTTGTGTCGGTTTGTCGTCGTGACTAATTACGCGGACAATGTGTAACACGCGCTACAATATCCTTTCTCGTTTCTCTATTTAATGTCGTTGTATATATAGCAATTGAATTATATATGTATGGATATATACATGTGACTATTACTAATGCTTTATACTCACAATGTCTATTGCGCGCTATATTTGAATGCTAAAATCCTCCGATCACTCGTTAGCAAGGAATTTGCCCTCGGGATCATCCTCGCCACACTCACAACATGGCTTCACGATTCATTCGATATATATCGGAATCTTGTGAATGCATCTGATGCTATAAAACAATTTCCAATTGATCGTTGGCAGAATTGAGAGAAAAAAAAAATAAAGGGAAAATATATTAATAAATATATTTTATTTATTTTTGACGTTTTATTTGTTTTATTACACGAAAAAAATTTAATTATGAATATATATATTTTTTTTTATATGTTTTTCTTTGAGTTGATTGCTGAAATAATTGATTGAGTAGTTGGTGTAATAAAAAATATTATTGAGGATGACGCATCATCACATTTTTAATAAACTATGCGTGATGATGGGGAAAAAAAAAGTGATAATAATAATTTAATAATAATATATAGATGAAACCGGCTTATTGTATATGTATAATGGTATTCGGATTATAATTACATGATCAAGAACATCGATTTACGGTACATGTGTATATATTTATGCGAATGAGTGTGTGTATGTACTATACAAATGTTCAAACTCGTATTCCTTTATTTAAGTTTTTAATTTCATTCATTTATTTATTATTTTTTTTCTTTTTTTTTTTTTTTTTTTTTTTTTTTTTTTTTTTTTCTTTAATTCATTTATTGGTTGTATACACTCATCTGCCAGGACTGCACACACAACTCGTCGATTATATCTTGCATTGATCTAAACTATTGCGATCGGTTTCTGCGATATAATGACACACATGTGTACACTACGGACTTGTATAGAGCATTACGTAAATACTGGAACACACTCTCTCATTGTGGCCTTGCGTGAATCTGTGCGTTGTGCGGATGAAGGAAAAAAAAATATAAACGGGTGGAGGAATAAGATAAAAAAGAAAAAATAGAAGAATGTAAGTAGAAGTAGCCAATGTTGTCAGCCCTTGCGCGTGTACAGAATTTAATATTTAAATATCATAAGCAGTGCGAGAGGGTTGTGATCATGATCTGAATAATGAGAATGTGAAAATGGATATAATAAACTCAAGAATGAATAAATAGTTGGAATGGAATTAAAATTTATTTCATTAGAAAGTTATTTAATGTAGTCAACTGTCAAATCATCAATCTGATATTTAAACTATAATTAAAATATCCAATAATTTTTTTTTTAAATTTTCAATAAACCTATTCGAAAGTTCATGAGATTCCGCATCGATTGCATATATGATAATTGAATTTTCCTGATCAAGAACAGATGAAAATAATTGTTGAAATAAAAAATATCTGAATAAAAAAAAAATTATTTTTACAAACAGCAAATTAAATATTCATACTCTAATTAAAATATCAAATAATTTTTTTTTCAAATTTTCATTGTATCTATTCGAAAGTTCATGAAATTCCGCATCAATTGCACATATGATAATTGAATTTTCCTGATTAAGAACAGATGAAAATAATTGTTGAAATAAAAAATAACTGAATGAAAAAAAAATTATTTTTACAAACAGTAAATTAAATATTTATATTCTAATTAAAATATCAAATAATTTTTTTTTCAAATTTTCAATAAACCTATTCGAAAGTTCGTACAATTCCGCATCGATTGCACATATGATAATTGAATTTTCTCAATCAAGAACAGATGAAAATAATTGTTGAAACAAAAAATAACTGAATGGAAAAAAAATTATTCTTACAAACAGCAAATTAAATATTCATACTCTAATTAAAATATCAAATAATTTTTTTTTCAAATTTTCAATAAACCTATTCGAAAGTTCATACAATTCCGCATCGATTGCACATATGATAATTGAATTTTCTCGATCAAGAACAGATGAAAATAATTATTGAAATAAAAAATAACTTATTTAAAAAATGTATTCTTACAAAAAGGAGATTAAATTAATTTTTTCAATCTATAAATATTTATATCCATATAATATTCATATAGAATATATTAATATAAATAATCGTTAATTGTTTCCGCCCAAGTTGAGAACCCCGATGTCATCCTCTTCTCTATTCCGCGAGAGCACGTACACACAAACGAATAGGTCGGGTCTCTCACCGCGACTATATAACCATGGGCTCTTCTATGATCCCGCGTATACCACAACCGGTTGTGACCTCTCTTTTCAATGCCCCCGTAGTGTCGTATTCTGTTTTGCAGTGTGCGTTTTTCACATATATATATATACATATTCTCGCACGCATTAGCTCGCATAAGCAGCGCGCGAGAAGAGAACGAATCGAGAAAAGAAGAAGAAGCTATAGAATAAAAAATTTTGCACTGCACTCTCTCAACACAGACACACAAATACACACATAAACTCATACATATACATAACTATTCAGTTCTTCTCTTATATACTCAGTGCGACCCACACTCGATTCGCGCGCACGCATATAATGGGCTCGAGTATCTGTAACTGCCGGTAATACCTGGCAATTAGGAGTTGAATCCGACATTCCACTGAGCATTTGTGAATAAACCCGATGAGAATTATCGCTCGTATTTATTTCGCGACACTCTACTGTGTGCAATATTATATATTTATACTACATAATATATCTCTTCAATCAAATTAATTCTCGAACTAAACCAGACCACAAAAAGAAAAAAAATACTAGACAACTTCCAAGATATTTATATTTATTTATTTATTTATTCAAAGTTGGACGATTTTTTTTTTTATTTTATTTCTCCAGGATTATTTGTGTTATTTCTTGTGGATTTTTTTATTCTTCCCCCTCTGGCGCTCGTTTGTATTTAAAGTGATGTAAAAGAACTGAGAGTAATTTTGAATTGAAAGATACGACTTTTGAAATAGGATACTCGCGACTTAATATATATCTGTATGGCACCAGATCGTCTCAGTTACAATTTGTGTTCGCACTTAAAAGAAACATTACCCTCAGCCACACAGTAAAATTTCTTTTAAGAGAGAGAGAGAGAGAGGAGGGGAGATATCTTTTGCGTTCATCCCTTCTTTTTTATTTTCTATCTTATTTTCATTCGAGTTCTCACGTGAACTGATCTCGAAGTCGGGCAAATAACATTTGGCCGCGTGTGTGGTCTTTCTCGCATTTATATACATATATATACATAATACATACATACATATAAGTAAATACATATATGGATATACGTATATATTTAAGATTGGCCAACGAGTTTGTCTTTAAAACCAAAAGCGACGGTATCTTGAATCGTTTGTTACCGATTCGATTGTCGTTTAAATGTGTGCGTGTTCTCACACTCACGTGCTATCATCAGCACACATATACACAGACGCATATGTAAGCTACAGGAAAAACAAGTTGAATTGGAATGAATTTAAAAGAGAAGAAAAAATTAATATTATCTCAACATTAATTATACACTACTTAATTGATAAAATGGAAAAAAATTTTTATATTTTTATTTTAAATAACCTGAAAAATTCTGGTGGATATTTTTTATATTTTTATCATTGTAAAATTACTCTCAAATATCATAAATGATTGTGTATATATGCAAACGAGTTGCGCAATTGATTATTTTATATTTAAATGGGAGAGAAAAAAATTCAATTGTTCTAGTAGAATTTTTTTTCTTTTTTAAATATATAAATATAATTTTTTTTTTTTTTTTTTTTCGGTGATTGTATGAGTATTTGAGACACCGGATGAATGGAATGAGTGGGCAGATCATTAAGGGTTTACCCTCAACACAACTTTTACACGATTGTGTATATGTATATGTATTGTTTATAAATGTGTGAGTATACTACTTTCATTCAGACTCATGTCGACTTCTAAATGCGTAGGCTGATAATACCCTTGTAGCTGCACTCTCTTGCGCGATACTTACGCTCATACAACGCCCGTTTGAACAAGGTAATTTCTGTTTTTTGGAGACACATATAGATACATAACCAACAAAAATATATATACATTTATAATATATGTAAGTTATAAATGTATCTAGCTATCTATCTATATTTATTGTCGTGGGATTTGTGTATATGAATCGCCCACTGGATTTTATTTTTAACCAAATTATATAAATTGACATGGTTTTCATATATGTATATAATATTGTTCAATTATCCTTGTGAAAATACACAATAAAATATAATATTATGAAGTGAAAGCGTTTATATATGCAATAGATTAATATATCGAATAAAGAGAAAATAATATATAACATATAAAAATGGAAAGTTTAATATCAAAATTTTTTTCAGTAATTTTTATTTATTAAATTTTTTTTTCCAGTCATATAAGGTTTTTTTTTTTTTCGAAGGTCGTGAACCGTTTTTTCATCGGTGGCATATAAATCGGTAGATATTCCGCTGTATATAGATACACAAATTACCAAGATGTGAAAAAAGATGCAAATGGACCAATATAATATACTTTTTTAAGGAGATTGAAGAAAGAAAAAAAATAAATAAATTAATAAGGAATTTTATTTTATTTTTTATTATACTTTAGCTTTCGATATAAAATTCGTCTTAATGGAATAATTCTCCTATTAATCAAGACTTTGTCGCCGAGATATACCCACTCTGCGTGACCGATTCCACATCATCATGCCACAATTTATTTATTATTTATTTATTATCGTTATTATTATTATAACTTTTTTAAGAGGCGAACTCTAATTATTCCGTTGGTCTCGATTCCAAAACCGTTGTGACACCGTTACAATATTTTTCTGATCATCAATTACCCACCTTAGCCAAATGTATTATACTCTCATTCCTAATTTTTTTCGCTCTTTTCTTTTTATTTATTTTTTTTTTCATTTTACTTTATTTATTTGCTTTTTTAAATTCAACATTAAATCCCAATTTTAATATATTTTACATACACGTATATATATGGATAAAGATGATGGTCCCACGGTCGAATTAACCTACTTAAAGTCATCAACATGGAGATTATTATCAGAATTATTTCGCTATTTCGTCATGATCAATAAAATTAAAATGCGTAGGATTTTATTGAAAGAGTATACACATGTATATAGATAAATGTATATATATAAATTTTATTTTCATTCACTAGAGATGTGAGGGCACATCGTAGACGCGATAGAGTGAGAATATTAGGCATTAAATAAAAAAAAAATACGTTGAAGTAAAATTTAAAAAAAAAAATATCGAGGAAAAAAAAACGTGGGTTTGTCGAAATGGACGCGAGGATCTGTCTCATACTATTTAATCGCGTCCAGGGATCACGGGATTGTAAATCGCACACACGGCAAAGCTCTCGTTGGTCGTTAAGGTTTTCTCTCTTCTCTAATCGTAAAACTAACGTTCAACAGACACAAATAAATACATGTATATATAATTTGTGTGTATATATATTGGAAGGTCTTAGCTCTCAAGTTATTCGGCCATGGTGAGAGCATTCTGATGTGTTTGAAATTCCATTTATATCATACGATGAATCGGACTCTTTTAAAATTCTCCTTTTGACTTGTCTTCTAAATAACATAGAAAAAAATAAAATAATATTAATAAATAAATATCAGAAGAATTATTATTTGTTTACGTTAATAAACGTAAATTTTGAATGTAAAAAAACTTTTACAGTGGAATAAAAAATTTTGAAGGTTTCAAATAATTTAAAATGTTTATTAAAATATACGAAATAAAATATATTTTAATTTCGACATTATTAAATGTTGAATTAAACATTTAATTAAATACATCTATTTATTTATTAAATAAAAATTCAATTTTTATTTTAATTTAAAAATGAAAAAAATTATTTATTTGAATAATTTATTATGATCCTGTAAATTTAACAATCTACTTATTTAATTAATTAAATACATCTATTTATTTATTAAATAAAAATTCAATTTTTATTTTAATTTAAAAATGAAAAAAATTATTTATTTGAATAATATATTATGATCCTGTAAATTTAACAATCTACTTATTTAATTAATTAAATACATCTATTTATTTATTAAATAAAAATTCAATTTTTATTTTAATTTAAAAATGAAAAAAATTATTTATTTGAATAATTTATTATGATTCTGTAAATTTGACAATCTACTTACTCATATATATATTTTTTTTCTTTTTCATTTATTCACAGTAGGCGTGAACTCAAATACTAAAATTAATTATAATCAAAATCTCATCCTACGTAAGGACATTAATAAATAAAAAAAAAAAAAAAAAAA
>JAQQBS010000002.1:2458044-2471926 GCA_030347275.1 Microctonus aethiopoides | reverse complement strand
TATATATATATATATATATATATATATATATATATATATATATACATATACATATACTATATAGTCATCTTCTTTTCTCTCTATTTATTTTCTCTCATATAGATACAATACAATGTACACAAAATAAATAAAATACATATGTATGCAATATATTATTATGCATATATAATAATAATTTATTTATACTTGTATAAAGTAGTAGTAAATATAGATGAATAAATAAAATATTATATAAATATCCTTGTGAATATATATATATGAACAATTTGCATGTGAGCCCATAAATCGATAACAATAAAAAAAAAAAAAAATAATAGAGAAAAAAAAATCGAGCGCGAACAGGTCTCGAAGATTACAAATGTAGCGTTGACCTCTCTGCGCGCCCTCCTCTTTCAGGGTCACGTGGATGTTCCAAATTATATGGAGTGAGGCACAAACGAACAAGCGAGAGAATAAAAGAGAAATAATATAAGGAGTAAAAGAGAAAATAGAACGTGATCTTAACGCTCTCATCGTCTTAAATATATTCTCAACCATTTCTCTCTACCACTTCTTCATCTTTCTCTTTTTTTTTTCTCTGCCATTTCATACCGCTATATATATAAATATATACATATTATATACGTATATATACATCAACTATCTTGAGGCGAACTTATCCGCCACCTGCTCACCACCTTGACCCTACACGTCATTGCCTCTCGCCTTCACAATACACATGGGTATCTGTAACAAAAGGTATTTAAATTAAAATTCGAAATGAAGATACAATAAAAAAAAAAAAACAAAAGTAAATGATAATTTAATGTATCATCACTTTCGATTTTTTTTCTTCTTTCTTTCGGTACTATTATTATTTTTATTATTTTAAATAGAATTGAAGACAAAGCCAAATACATGGTGGATAAAAATAAATCATTGAGATCACAAAACGATAACGGGGGCGAGTTAAAGTTAATGACGTTGAGTTTCAGGACCTTTCAAATATATATGTACGTATATATATATGTATATTGAATGTATATATATATATATCCTTCGTAAATGCGTAGCATTCTCCGTTGAATTTTTATCCACAAGCCTCTATGTCATCGAATAATCTGGATGGCTGATATCTCGAGCAAGAGAATTTTTTTATACATGTGTGTATTTATTTATATATGTGTGAGCATGTGTTTGGAGTTTTATATCTGTTCTCTTCGCAGCAGGTATAAAACGGAGACTGCCAACGAGTACCATAAGGTACCACAGTGTCACATACACATCCACCTACCCAGAGAGGGATTTTTTTTTTTTTTTTTAAAGAAAAAATAAAAGAAGAAATTTGCTTTTTTTTTTTATTTTTATTTTACTTCTATACCCATTCCAACTGTAGTAGTTATGTATATATACGTATATAGTATGTTTATTCATTTTACCATGGGATTCCTTGCTCTACATATAAACATATATCAACGTGACTGTGAACATATAATTCGAACGCCATTTTTTTTATTTTCACCACCTGCGTCTTCCACTTTAACAAACCATTTTAGTATCTCTTATCCATTGGCCATCGCTTCGTCTGATTTCTTTCTTTTATTTCTGTCTATTTATTTATTTATTTATTTATTTATTTATATATCTATATATTTTTTTTTGTCATTCCTGGGAAGATTTGAATATATTTTTAAATATAACGAATTCACTATGAAAGAGACACATCAATTACAACAAACTCTATTATATTTATACATCAATTTTTAAATGAAAAAAAAAAAATAATAAAATAATTCGATGAATAGAATAAAAAAAAAATTATTTGAAATATTTTTACTTTTATAATTCAAATAAATAAAGTGACGATTGTGGTAGTTGTATTGGGGTCGTGTGGTGTGTTAGACTCTACCATCACATACCATTCTACAAGGCGCAGGAGGGTAATTGGAGCGATCGGCACTTGTTTTCGCACGGCACGATCACGAAGAGAAGGTATATATCGCAGTTGAGACTCAACTCCTGCTTGCATATACAAGACTTTCTTCTCTCTGTCGTTTGCTCTTTCGCTTTTGCTTATATATCCTTGGCCACGGTATACAGGACCTCAGCGCACTCATTACGCGATGGTAACGCGACTCCGAAGCCAACGATAATATAATGCTGGCGCGCGTGCACCGCGAGAAGGACTCGTATGTAACGCGCGTATAGCCCTTAACCCTACTATATGTACAGGTACACAGCATGGATGGCAAAACGCTCGTTATGCTTATCTCAGTAGAATTACGAGAGGCCTACAATACATATATGTATATACATATATGAATTTTTTTTACATGTTCTTACAACATCACGTCGTCGATTAAAATAAATAAAAATTTTCATCTTCAATATTTTGACCTCATTGAAATTTTTTTTTTCATCAATTTTTTTAACCTTTATTCAGTGATTTAAATCAATTTATCGTATGGTCATATTATTGAAAATCGCATCAACTACAAGATGGATTTATTTATTATAAAGAAAAATAAGTCATTTAGTAATTATTTAAAATCAATTTTGAGATAGACATATTTATTATCCAATTTCAAGACTGGTTTAGTTAAACTCTCTCTTTAAATACAGATGTATAGTCGCACCCTAAAGATCTCTGGCAGATATATACATATAGATATATACCCCTTTCAATTATCATACGATCTTCTTCGAAAAACGATCGTCAAGTTTCAAATCGTTCCATCAGTCACAGAAGAAAAATTTTTTTTATTTTGTTTTTTCTTTCATCTAAGTAATCACTTCACTTATTCTGTATTGCTGTTACAGCTGCTGCTGCTGCTGCTGCTGCTGTTGCAGTATTGAGTGAAGAGATAGAGAGGTCTAACGACGATATTGCGCATTGGTCGTAGAGCGATAGAATGTTTTCAATGAGATAGAATGAATAAGAATGGTTGGATAGGTAGAGAAAAGACGACCGATACGTCACGACAAGTTACGAGGACCCTGTCGTCGTAAAGATGAAGTCAGTAGTAGCTTCCTCAACTCGCAGCTTCTTATTTCTTCTTCTTCTTCTTATTCTTTATTTTTTTCTATTTCTTCTTCTTCGTCTTTTCCTAGTTGTCCGTTCGGCGGTTTAGTATATACCGCGCCGTCAATTGACTCCCGCGCGCGCGCGCCCAGAGAGGAAGAAGAGCCACGACGAAGACGAGACGACGTTTGCTACCAGGTAAACACACTCGTGGAGCTCGTGACCTGGACGGTTCTCCACCAGTTGGCTCTCACGATCCATCCCAACGCGAACGAGAATTTTCTCTCTCTGTGTCTATTAGGAAGTCCGCAGGGTGAAACAAAGAGCGAGCTAGAAAAAGCAACGAAGAATTATTGCGACGTGGTCAAGGATGACCTCGAGGACACCCGCGATGAATTTTCAATGCAAAAAAAAACTATTCAAATATTTCAACTATTTAAAATGTATATTACAGTAAAAAAAAAATTAGGTAACATATTTAAATTCCTCATTTATATTTTATTTTTCTCTGAATATTTTTCATCACTTCACGATGACATGAAAAACATTTTTGTTTTATTTTTCACACAACTTTCCCGTAATTAAAATATATCAACATACCAAATCGATAATAAATCCCATAAACTATATATAAAACACTGATTTTCAATTTAAAAAAAAAATATTCCATCATAAAAATTCCATAACACAAATTTAAAATATGTGGAATAAAAAAATAAAAATACAAAATTTTTCTTAATATTTCTCAATTATATTTTCGACCGACATATACACATATCTTGCCCATGGAGGTCGGGACGAGGTCGGTTGCGCAACTAGTCTTCTTTTTCCTTTTTCCCCTCTTACGTCTCTTCGCCATATACATATTCCATATCCCATATACGAATCTCTAACGCGACCAATCTCGTCGCCCGATCGCGCCAGAGATATTAACTCGCTCCTCTTCAATATTTACGAGCTGGTCCCGGTGTTGGACTCGTATTCACATACACACATACACACTAACATCATCTACATACATACATACATACATATAAAAATACCCATACAAATAAAGAAGATGACCAAAAGCAAAGTGAACGGGGCTGGATAGTCACCGCAGGCGTAACGGTTCGTTATGGTTTATGCGACAGTGGTGGCAATTAGAGCGAATTTCGTCGACGCTTCTGCGTTGTGTCTTTCATACTATACTATTATATGAATACATATACACACTCTACTCACTCTCTTGTACATATATCTACACATATATTTATCCAGGAAGAGCTTGAACTTAATCATTAATATTTCTTTTTTATATTTACTCTGTCGTAGGTTTCTTTTTTTTTTTTTTTCATATTCACAGAGAAATATTTAAACTTAAATGTATGACCTTCTTCACGCACGTCCTTGTCCTTCCAAGGAATTTAATCTTTTTACATCAAAGCACATTTTTTTTCCAACTGCTTTACCTTTTAATTAAAAATATGTATACAAACATTCATGAATCATTATTTTAAAGTGATTGTTCTTTTACTAAATTTTCTTCATAGTTGAAAAAAAAATACATAAACATTTATTTATTATATATTATATATATATATATATATATATATATATATATTTATATAATATGTTTATCTCAGACTATGAAGTTCACACACAAAGCCCAAACAATCCAAAGAGTCGGAAGTCGTCGCGCTCGAGCGAGTCGAGTAATAATAATCGACGTGTCTATAATAAAAGAGAAAAGGGACAACGAATAGTATTTATACCTATACATTTATATAGATATGTATACATATTTTATGTATATATTGTATATACATATGTATAAGAATAAGAAGAGTCTGAAGAAGAATATAACTTTGCAACGAGAGAAATTCCATGAGAGATATGCGATCATTGGTATGTCTGTGATGGTTGAAAACACGCACGCGCACAATTCTTGGATTAATCTCGAGGGATTTACGCGAAGACGGGTATTCTGTATGTACTATTACTATGCACGCGTGTGTGCGTGTATATGTGGACCACAAATTTGACTATAGTAAGGGTTGGAAAGATCAAATTAATATATTTACCAATAAATGCGAAAGAAAATAAATTGAATAATAAATAAAAAGAAAAAAGAATTAAGAAAATTTTGATTATTTAATTAGAAAATTATTGTTCTATAATATAATATAATACACTTTGTCTTGTATATTTTTATATTTGTTAGATAAATAATATTTAATGACACAGTGGAATATAAATAAAAAAAAAAGAACATGAGTAAAAAATTATTACGAAATTCTCCCATTAAAGTCACTTGTATATATGTTATAAATATTATTATAGCTGTACATATATTTATAGATATATGTATATAATGCGTATGTGTATTGATATGGGAGGATGAACGAGAGACACGATATATACCTTGAGCATATTGGTATCTACAATCAGCTTGGCCTTTTGCTCTATCCTCTCACGCTCTCTTTCTTCCACCTGTGCATGTTTATACTTGTATATAAGTTTGTAACATGCGCGTGAAGTAAAACTCTATCGATCATGATTCACCAGTGCTCACGCGTGTTTGAGAGAATATGCGAGAGTGTGAATAGAAGATAGATATTATGTAAAAAAAAATATTATATAAAGAGATGAAGTAGACTTTAAATTTTTTGTCAAAAATTCTGAATAAAAAATTCACTATTTATTTATTTTTTTTTTTGTATGTATGTTCTTCCTGTTTCTTCTTCATTTCCCGTTGTCTGTCTTCTCTTTGTTGCACTCTCTTTTTAAGCCTTAACGTTTTATCGCACCGTAAATAACGCCAGTAATCCACCGATAGAACCAACGAAGAAGTTGAATCGTAAAGTGCTATAATTAAGAATCCTCAACGCAAACCATTTGGATAACCCAAAGATAAAGTGAATGAGAATAAGAGAAAAACAGAGGAGAGACAAGATGTATATAAATATTCTTTACGTATTAAAAAAAAAAAAAGTAATAAAGAAAAATAGGTAACAATAAAATTTGTATTATAGGAAAAAAAAATTTTATATTTTTATTTGTGAAAAGAATTTTTTTATGTCACTTTATTTTCGTTTTTTTATTTTGAGTGATGAGAAAATAGGTTAAGAGATGTGTTAAATATGTATATGAATATGTACATATATATATATATATATATATGTATATATATATATTTTTTTTTTTTTTCGTTTTTACAATCGCAATTCAAGGAACTTTTTCTTTTATTTCGTTGGACAATTAAACTGAATAGATAAATTTTTGGTGGTGTTTATGTGGATTTATATGTGAGAGGACATTTAATTGCAGCATTAAAAAAGAGAGAGGAATTGGACGAGTCATTGACCTCACATTTGTGTATGGGTTGATTGAAGTGACGCGTCAGTACAAGAACACACTCGCATTATTCTTTTAAATAATATTGTTGGCATCATCAGCTTATTTACACACACATACACACGAATATACACAGTTATATTGATGTGTAAATATGTTGGTTTAATCGCAAGATTCTGATTCATTTTGTGAAAAAAAAAAATTTAAAGATAAAAAAAATTCTGGACGTGCGCAGACACGTTTTGTGATTTAATTGTGTAAATTAAACACATCGTAATTTTATGATGATTCGTGACATATTCATATACACATATATTGACGTCTTAATCAAAATTATTTTCTTTTTAATTAATCAAATTTATTTATTTATTTATTTATCTTTTATTCAACCAATTTTTTCCAATATAATCGTTGCTTTTAATAAAATTATGTATATGGTGAAATTATATTTAAATCGAATGAATTATTTTAAGATATCATTTATATTCCAGATAAAAATTATTCCGTAAGTTATTTCAAGTTGAGAATTTAAAAAAAAAAAATTAACATTCACGTAAAATGTCAGAGCAAATCTCCAATCTTGTTTTTAATTTTTTAAATTAATTTTTCTCTACTTGCACACTTTCCCAAAATAAAATTAATATTATTCCACACATAATTCAGTCGAAAATCCCACCGACTTTCCAACCAAACCCTTTCATCATTTAAATAAAATTACTCATAACCCCTTTTGAATAATTTCAAAAAAAAAAAAAAAAAAAAACAAAAGTAAACAAATGAATGAGAAGCATGAAAAAAAAAAAATAAAAAATACTATGTATACATTCAATGGACAATCGTAATGAAATCTCGGTCAAGCAATATTGCAGTTATAAAACCAAGCATGCATCAAAAGAAAAAGGAATAAATAAAATACAGAGTACGATGGTAAAATAAACATAAGAGGGGATGTCTCATTGGTTACAGCTGCAAATTCATGCGAAGAGTATTCTCACAGTCTTGTCACTCCTAAGGCGATATCGATCTAATAACCCTATACGCATGTGCGGTGACAGTTCCCATTGGAAGCGGCGGCTACTACTACTCGTTGTGGTGGCTGTTTGCTGTTGGTTATAACCACTGCCGCCGACTTCCGTGAGCTTGTCGTCCACTGGCGCGCGCATTCAACCATATAGACTATGGCTATAAGCCATAGAGCGCGCGCGCCACTCGCGCGGTATTCATTGATGTACGATGGAAAAATTGGCCCAGAAAGCGCCGCATCGTTCGCGCGCGCGCGACACAAACGCTCTCCTCTGAAACGTTCTCGTTGCATTATCTTCCAGATGCCACTGCGCGCACACACCGTTCCCACGGACTATTATCCGCGTTTTCATTTCACTTATTTATTACCGTTTAATATAAGAATTATTTTATATTAAAAATAAATCTAGCTATGTAGGTATAAACATTAAATATACATCAATGCAATGAATTTTCTTTTTGATAATTCTAACGTGGATTATTAAGTGTGGTTAGTTTATAATGTGATTGGACAAAAATTAAAATGAAGAGAAAATAAATAAATTAAATATTTATTTATACATATAAAATTCTCGTGTCACAGTGTTTGTAATTAAACTCTTCCGAAAAAGCTCGAGCGATTTTTATGAAATTTTTTGTGTATAAGTAATCGGTAGGTCTGAGAATAAATCGTGAACTATTTTTTATACCCCTAAGTGATTAAGGGTGGCTGAAATTTTTTTTTTATTTTTTGGAGAAAATTTTTTATTTTTATTTTTTTATCATTTGGCATTTAAAATACATATTACCCTTAATTTTCACCCTTCTATCTATATCGCCAACCCCCATTTTTTAATAGCGATATTAGTACAGTAATAATACTTTTTTTTTTTTAACTATTATACCAAATATTTTTATATTTTTTTTAATAATAATGCATATATGTATTGTAATAATATATATAATAAATATATACTTATAGTAATATATATAGTAAAATATATATAATAATAGTATTGTTCAGTTGTGATTTATGACTGTACTAATACATTGAATATT
Organism: Microctonus aethiopoides; assembly: GCA_030347275.1. NCBI lineage: Eukaryota > Metazoa > Arthropoda > Insecta > Hymenoptera > Braconidae > Microctonus > Microctonus aethiopoides. Next base: position 2,463,528 of record JAQQBS010000002.1, on the reverse strand, counting down.
ACTGAACATATTAAATATTCATTATGTTTATGTTGTTATTTTCCATAATTAGTTTATAGACTGGATTATAAATTATTCAACCCTCAATTATAAGCTTTTCTTTCTTATATCTATACAAACAGTTATTGTCCACTTTAAATCACCTTAGGTGTTGTAAATGTATTACAATTTAAACTCCATCCAAAAACGAATGATTGGATATCTACATAATTTTATGTTCTAAAACCCACCCTCCAAGGTGAGATTCATTCTAAAATATTTCTTTTGCAACAGTCTACTTTCAAGTCAAGACAAACTTTACTAAAACACCATTATATTCAATGTACCAATTTTCACGTAATAATAAGTATATACTTATCAATAATTTTCATTATAAAATAAAATCAAGACAAATAAAATAAATATATATATATGTAATTTATTTTTTATTTTTTGGACAAAATTTTTTATTTTCATTTTTTTATAATTTGGCATTAAAAATACATATAACCCTTAATTTTCACCCTTCTATCTATCACCAACCCCCATTTTTTAATACCGATATTAATACTGTGATAATACTTTTTTTTTTTTTTTTTTTAACTTCCAAATATTTTTATATTATTTTTATAATAATTTATATATGTACAGTAATAATGTATATGGTAAATATATACTTATAGTAATACATATAGTAAAATATATATAGTAATAATATACATATATGTACAAATAGTAATGATTTAACTACCAAAATATTCAGTAGAAATAATTTATATGGCAAAACAACGTTTGTCGGGTTAGCTAGTATGTATATATGTGTGTGTGTGTGTGTGGGTGGGTAGGTGATACATGATTAAATGTAAAATAAATGTGAGACTTTGAATGTTGTGTTGAAGAGTCGATTTTAATGGCCATTAGAATTCGTTATAACTCGCATATTATTTTTTATTTATTTATACGATGATGTATTTAACATATATGTTTGTTTATGTTGGCTTCTGCATACAAGACTCGTACGATTGCTTGGTGCTTTATATCGTAACAAATAAAACATATGAAACTTGTATTGGCGCGCTTTAACCGTGATAGGTTAGTCGCAAAATTTGCATAGGTGAATTCAAAGCCAAAACATTCTCACGTGCTCTTGGCAAAACGTTAAATTAAATTCATCGTTTATTTTTTCTTTCTTACCCTCTTTCTTCTCTCCTTCACCCCCATACACAGTATGTATATGCATTTGTATATGCATTCTATGCTAATTTCAATCCAAAGAACACACTACCCAAGCCCAAATATGCAAATGAATTTGGAAAAAATAAAATACAGAAATAAAAAAATTTTTGAAGAACAATTAATTTACTGAATTTTATAATACAAAACTAAATAGTTTCTTTTTTTATTTTTATTAATTTTAAAATTGCTGACTTCTGGTATTGTTGTCATGGAATTTATTGAGACGAATAAAAGTTCAATATCTTGCATTATATGAGATTAAATTTATTTACGAGGCCGTATAGTCAACGATATTTACAATGACGTCGTGAGGGCGCTGGTATAAAATCATCGAACATACACATACATAAATATATACACATATATCTGTAAACAGGCGACTCCCCACTGTTTTTACTCCCGCCATACATCTTCATATTATACTCACCACCGTAAATATTCTCCCCACTGAATAGAGCATTTAATTTTCACTGGAATTTACAACGTAGTCTTTAAAAAAAAAAAATTAAAATAAAATAAATGAATAATAAAAAATTCATAATAAAATTAAAAATACAATACTTAATTTCTTTCCAAATCTCCACTCATCCCTCCATATATCTATACATATATACTTGCACATTAATGTGCATTATTGTTATCCGTGAACCAGAACTAACGGCACTGAAATACTTTCTTGCCGTGAACCAAAAATGGCTTGAGCCAATTAACGTATATACGATGGCCTTTATTCGTGCACGTCTATAATGACCCTCGACAGGGTATAACAGGGTGGAAGAGGGAGAGACACAAAGCAACAGAAGAGACACAACATCCTTCGTGTTTATATACATATACAAACATAACCTTATATTCATCTACATCTATACATATATCCTTGTATATATTTTAAATATACACACATATATCTATGTATTTATGTACTAATACACATTTATATAAGTACATACATGTGCCAGACAGGAGCAATGGTAACATAGCAATGTCATTTAAATAAATTTAAATAAAATGCCAAGTTCCATTTCAACAATGCTAAATCAGTCGTAATTGTTAATAATCGTAATACAATCCTTCCTTTTATTACTTCATTTTTTTTTTATCATTAAAACACATATGTATATTGGTACGTATATGTTTATAGGCTTGTATATATATATACATATATATGTCCACATTTATCTCGCACTTATTTCTTGTGTGCAGTGTCTTCTCTCGTGATCGTGGATCTGGTTACAACGCCGCTGCTTACCCGTTACTTGTTTACCAATGCGCTTTGTCCATATTTTCTCTTCATGCCCTCACTATCCTTGTTCTATACCATCAGAAGATCCCTCCATACTGTACCTGAACATATATACGAGTACATAACACAAATATCTAGTACATATAAATGTTTATGTATAATATACAGTGTCATTCTAATTCCAAGAAAAATTAATGGGAAAAAAAATTTTTTTTTTTTTCTATATTTATTTTTCCATGTTTTTTTCTTCTCTTTTTTTTTTCTTTTACGTATATATATATATGTTTATTTGTTTTGTGTGGTAACACATAGGTGAATGGTGGTGGAAACAGATCAAAGAGGACGCGAGTATCTCGGATGTAAGCCGCTCGGATTTCCCTCTCTTGATTTAAGCTTTGAATTTATATTTATAAAATATATATCCACAATAGATGTAGTAATGTATATGTTTGTATGTGTATAAATCCATGTGTCTATGTCCATAGTTGTCAGCTGATTATATTATACGGAATTGTCCAACAACGAGTGCGTATAGACTACCTACTATGTCTGGTTAAGAATTGTAATCAAACTGTGCCGACATTGTCGATGCCGTAGATTCAAGATCAAAAGAGGTTATATACTCTGATGAACTAGAAAAAAAAATATATACATACATATACACAATATGTATAAATTGAAATAAAAATAATGAAAATAAAAATAAAAAAATAATAAATGATAAGAAAGTGAATTATATTAAATATAAAAATAATTATTTATTATGTATTATATACAGTATATTTTTAATATTTATGTGTATGTATATATGTGTGCTTGTGGGTATGTGTAGGAATATATTTACAGTATTTACATATAAAGATTTCAATATATATGAGTGATCCATTAAAAAATATAAGCGAAGGTGAAGTAGATAAGTCCATTAGTCCAAAGTAGAAGTGGCATCGGTCATTTATATATGTATGCTGTTATATATGTGTATATACATAATGCTTACGTCAGCAGAACACTCTGAATTAATGCGGTGGGCTTTGAGGAGAGAAAGAAGCAAAAGACCAAACCAAATATCACATAGATATACACAAAATAAAATAAGTTTGTATGATCATTCATTCGACCATAATTATTTTTCTTCAGCTCTATAATTTTAATTTAATATTATATTTCGTCATTTATTTTTTTATTTTATTTTATTCTTTACTAAAAATTGATTTATTTATTTATATATTTATTTATTTAGCTTGTGGAAATTTTTTATATTTAAAAGACAATAATTTATACAATGAAGTTAAATAACATTTAATAATAATATTGGTTAAGATGATAATTCTTGTTACTTTATAAATTTATATTATTTATTTCACTCACTCATCTCACTATTAAATCGGTTGTGTTCTATTGGCTTCCTCAACTTGCCAATGAGTCATTAATGAAGGCTCTATGGTGTTGCATGGTTGTGTTTATATATGGCGGCACATGCATATATATTCCTCGGTGCCATACATCGGTCTCTTACACACCTGCGAGAAGTCGCGGCGACGATCGAACTTGTACCATACGCTCACACGCGACGCCTTGATGCACGATCCTGTTCTTTACTGCAGCTACTATATATGTATATAACACCTCGGATATCTTTCTCTTTCTCACTGACTCTATCGCGATATTGTGAATTAAATCTTATAAGCAAAAGGTCTCGGGGGGGTACACACTGGTCAAGTTGATGTGCACAAGTTACCTGCATGTGAATATAATATATAAATTTATACAGGTTGAGCTACTGAAATATTCTAAATATTTTTATTTTATTTTTTCACTTCAACACTCATGTGTTTCCAATTTTTTTTTTTATTGAGATAAATCCTTTGGTATTTTTATTTATAATAATAATAATTGTTATTTTTATTAGGGGAATTTATTGTGAATTATTTTATTGATGTGTATGACTATAGGATATGTGGATAGTTATTGTTTATATGTTTATTATGGGTGAGGTTTTACCATGAGAACCCAATTGTATGAGCGAGTGACCTATTGGTTACATTAAGACCTTGGATAATCGATTGGTTGTCTCGATAGGTCGATCGACATCGATATCGCGAGTAAATTCAATCGCTATTCTACATTCTATAATAGAGTATATAAACTATTGATTTTCATTTATTTAATATTTTTTATTTCTATTTATTTATTCATTTTTTTTTTTATTTTATTTTTTATTTCTGCTGTTGGGAGTTTCCTACTGTTGATTTGCGTGTGAAATATGAATATATATATTAAGAGATAAGGAAAAGGAGAGTGTATAGATATATTTATGTATGTAATAAAAATTTTTTCTCTTACATTTTATTTATTAATTTTATTTTTTTATTTTTTTTTGGGTACAATTGGGTCATGTGAATATATAATTATAATAATTTGCATAATCGAACTCAAATTGTGGATGCAGATGAATCTTTGATGGTCGCGGAGAGCGTCAAAAGAGAGTGTGACGAATTGAAATTGTTTCGAAAAGCTCCTGGTACCTTTTTTTTTTTTATTTTGATTATTATTTGAGTTTTTTTTTTCATCTTGGACATGCACATCAATATCTTTCATACATCCCATCGCTCCTTATCTCCCGCTCTCCCGCATTATTTATTTATTCATTCATTTATTTATTTATTATTATTTTTTTTTTTTTTACTTATTCAACCAGCTTACTATCAATATATGCATATGTGCAGTATATAATTGGCGTGAAGTCAAGCCGGCAGGCCTTGAACGAACAGAGAATAGGTCACCTGCTCGATCGGATTTTTACAAAAATAACCGATTCGATAATTTCTTCTTACACATATTTATAAATGTGTGCGCGTTTATAATATACACACATGATCAGGTTCTTTCTCACTTATACTCATCTTTAATCGAGGTAATATTATTTCTCATTGAATATACTTATATGCAATAAATATATGAATATATTTTCTGGGTTGAGGTAATTTTATTTTATTATAATAATATTTCTTTTTTTTTTTTTTTTT
>JAQQBS010000002.1:2435148-2447692 GCA_030347275.1 Microctonus aethiopoides | reverse complement strand
GTGGAAAAAAAATATTCGCAGATAAATATCGATGAAATATTTGTTGCGATAATGCTAAACAAATAGTCATTAATTTTTATTTATTTATATATATTTATACTTGAATTGGTTTTTTTTTTTTATTCAAACAATTTTGAGATTGAATTAAATTACTGGTTATGAAGATGGTAATTTGACAGTTAATATATATACACAATAAACATTAAATTTAACGTCTGATATTTATTTTAAAGTGTAAGCAAAAAAGAAAATGAAAATAATAAAGTGAAAAGGAAAGAAAAGAAAAATATTTATGAAAAATGAAAAATTGCACGTGCTCTTAAGTTATTTCTGAATATTATATTCATGTATGATGAAGACTGATATTTCCGGAGAAGGTGAAGAACGATGGTGTGTTATAAAATAAGAAAGAATATGTGAAGAGAGAATAATAAATACATATAAAAGAGTAAGAGAGAATAGGTGGAAGAGATGATAAGAATACGCGAACGCGCGCGCGGACGTGATTGTTGATCGCAATCGTCCTACGAATAACCATTACGTCGTACGGGACATGATTATTGGACGATCGAATAATAATCGTAATCATCGCGGAGGGATATAATGATGAAGGAGGCGAGAGGAAGAAAAAAGAATAAAAAAAAAAAATGAAAAAAAAAAGACGATGAAGTTGAAGAAGAACAAGAAGAAGAATGAGAAGGAAGAAGAAAATAATGTTAGAGGTGACACACGTCAGATTGCAACGAAGGCGAGAGAGCGAGGTCTCGTGCGAGAAAAACAAGAGAAATAAAATAAAATAAATTGGAGGAAAAAGGTGAATCGGAAAAGGTAAAGGATAAACAAAGAGATGAAAAAGTATAAATAAATAAAAAAAAAGAAATTTATTGCAGTGTTATACTGAGTAGAACAATCTTCACCTACTATATATGCCATGGATTGGCAGGCACGATGTGAGAGGCAATAAGTGAGTGCCAACGACAGGCAAATGGGTGGTTTATAGCAAAAGAATATACTCATCTCCTCTTCACTTCTCACCTACTTCATTATTTTTTATTTTATATTTCTATTTATTTCCAACTTCTCGATATATTATATTTTCTTATACCAACAGATATTGTAAAGAAATATGTTGAATGTTTATTAACGTAAACGATGACTGTAAAAATTTCAATCCTATCATCATATACAATCGAAGGACATCTTCATTGAGAATGTATATAATTATATTGAAACAATTGAAAAGGTGAATATTTAGAAAAAAAAAATAAATAAATAATAAATCTAGAATAAGAAGAAAAATAAATTGAAGGTCTTGATGGGGAAAAAAATTAGAAAAATAAAAATAATAATGATTTAATGGGTTATATATGGATGGAAGATTGAGGGCGTGTTTCAAAAAAATTTCTTTACCTTTAATTATTGCGAGTTATATATTCATATACACATATTCATTTATATATGTATGTATGTATGTCGTCTTTTTTTTTTTTTGTTGGATTCGCATGAAAGCAAAACTCGCGCCAACCTTCGGAGATTTAATGGAAAGAAAAAAATAGATAAGACGCGCCCCACCCCGAAACAGCAATCAACACTTTCGAATCTTTGAGAGCTTGGTTGAATTTTATATTGCCAAGAGAAATTAAGGGCAAGAAATAATCTCAACTTGTTCATCTTCTTCCTCTATACACTTCCCCATTCTCTTCATCATCATCATTATCATCATCATCACCATCACCATCATTCTCCTCTTATGCGGTTCACATATGTATGTATATATACATTTATGCACGTGTGTGTCCTCAGGCAAGATAATCAGGTAGCTCGTGGCAACTGTGCTTACGCAATAAATCCTCTTCCTAATCCTCTTCTCTTCTCTATAATAATAAATAAAATTTATTAAAATAAAAAGACAAGAACAAAAAAAAAAAGTCAGCAAATTATAAGAAACAAAAAAACAAAAAATAATTCAAAAATTTAAAAATAAATCATTGTAGGGAGAAAATAAAAATATAAAGACCTCGACCATGTCCGAAAAAGTCATGGCGCACCTTCATGAAACGTTAATCCCAGATATAATTTTAAACTATACAAAACACGCGCGTGATCGAATGTATATTTCATGTGAAGGACAAGACCTTCATATCATTCCAAAAAATATTTTCAACGTGATTGGCATTATTTTATTCCATTACATATATACATAGGACACATATACATATACACAGATTACATTACTTTAATGTCAATTTTATATATTGCAAATCAATTTCAAATATCCTTGCAATTCTTTTTTGCTAATAAAAATTATAAATATCTTCATATACGATGTGTACATTTATTTACACGCATATATGGCAATGTTTAAATTACAAGTGAAAATAAATTAAATATGTATACATACAGAATATACATATATAATAATTTTACTATATATTTGTTAGTTGAGCGCTTTACTTGATGTACGTCAGTGCAGAGTTTTACAACTTGCCCACACAGTTGGTGCAATGAAGTGGAGGCAACTTGTTATATGCGTTCTTTTTATCTTTCGCTTCCCCATGGAGTTTTGTACATATATAGATATACATATATGTATATATTTACAATGTATGTATACATGTGCGAAAGGCAGTGCGAGATACCACGACCTGTCAGTCACGTATGCGCTACAGTCGCGACACGGAATTTGATTTTATCGTCTTGAATTTTATTTTATATTTTCGTAAATATATATATTTATTTTTTTTCCTTTCATTTCACATTAGTACCATACCTTTTTTTTTCTTTACAAACATGTACATATGTCACCTACTTCGTGTATATTAATTTTCTTATTATTAATGTTAATCCACTGAGAACGTCAACGCGAAAATGAATTGTTTAATTTATTTTATTTAATTAAATTTAAAAAATTGTATAAATTAAATTTGTTGAGTGTGGATTGTATGTATATATGTATTGAAACTGATGGTGTATATGTATTGGAGATAAAAATAGACATTGAAAGCGAATCGCGAGAGTGCCCGAGTTCAAGAGCAAAGTCCTTCGTTTTCCTCACTGTACTCTTTCTTCTCATCTTGTCGACAGGAGTTAAGTGAAGGAGTTGTATGTGTGGATATAGGTGTGTGTGTGTGCTCCACCCGTCGTCTCCCTTCTTCGTATCACTCTCCTCTCGCCCTTCTTACCCTCCAGCGGACAAGTGAGCCGGTGAGACAATAGGTCGAATGTAAATGTGGGAACGTGAGTGCCATTACTGATATACAGCTCCTATCTCATTCTCCTTTTCGCTCTCTTTTATTCTTTTATTTTTTTCACTCTCTATTGCTCTGTCCCAACGTGAGTCTCAGTGTATTTATCGAGCTATCAAGATTCCCTTGGCCTCGCTCTCTTGTCTCCACTCGTCGAATTCTTTTTTCTTGTGTTTTTTATATGTGGATTTATTTATTTCTCCTTTTTTTTTTTTGTTGATTTGTTTTATTTTATTTTATTTTTTTTTCATTCATCCTCGGGAATCTATTGTGACATTCAGACTTACATGCCGTCCTGAAAACTGATTTTCTACTGATTTTACATCATATATTCAAATTACATATCGAGAGCAAATTAATTTTATTAATAGCAAAAAATTAATTCAACATTTATAATATTTTCATTTATATTCTTTATATTTTTTTTTTTTTTTCATTAGCTATTTTTTTTTTGTTATAAATCAAACATGAATATATATTTATATCCAACAAATTAATTCAAGCTTTAATTTTATCATTAATGAAAATGATAGAATAATATTGAATTTTATTTTTCATAAATTTGCATTTTATTTTATTCTTTTATTATTATATTTTACAGTAAAGTTCAATGACTCTGTGTCACATTACACACTGATGCTAGTGAGCTATATCTATCCTATAATAATACACATATATATATATATATATATACTTGGAATATTTATTTATTTATCTATTTATTTTTTTGCTAAAACAGAAAAATAATAGGGAGGAAAAAAATTGTGAGTGTCACCAAAGGAACAATGTGATTTATTATTATACATTCTCTCTCATCCTAAAATTTATTTCTCGTCATACAACGTAAGATATACATATATATATACATATTTTTTACGTTATAGTTTTTATTGTTACTATTATTATTATTTCATTCTGTCACTTTGTTCGCAGTCCAGTTCATTTTTCAACACGCGACGTAAAAATCATCACAACGATGTGACGCAATTATTATATACATATATACATGTATACATATATGTATAAAATTTTTTTTTTATTTTTATTATAAAGAGTCCAAGTCGTAGTGTCGTTTATTTAATATTTTTTATTTTTTTTTATATTTCATTTTACTTAAAAGGACACCATTCGGAGGTAATTAACCTGATCCATAGCAAAATCAAGTGTATACATATATATATTTCAATAGAGATAGAAAATGTGAATGAGAAAGAGAAAAAAAATTGACAGCGAATTCTTGTTTCATCAGCGGCAATTAAAATTCACCAACATCCAACGCCGAAAGTATTTTATTTTATTACACTCAAATCTCGTATCTTAATGCTTCATTTCTCGTTTCCTTTTTTGTTTATAAACAAAATTTATATATATATGTGTATATATTTTTAATTCTATTATCGTGATTCTCAATCTCTTGACGTTTACGCGAATGAGAACACGCTGATTTTACTCGACATATTTTTCGTTCGTTTGTAATCATCTCGTCAATTTTATTATTCCACTTCACTTATAGACGCGATCAACTAATGATTATATATAGTTTGTTGTATCGAACTATACGAGAGAGAAAAAGATGATATCTATACATCTTTTCATTCATTATATGTATTTATGAGCATGCGAATTATCATTTGTTGCGAAATAGAGCGCAAAGTCGAGCCTTCATTATAACTGAATAAAAAAAGGAGAATGGCAAAAAAGAAAAAAAAAAGAAAAATAAATAAAGAGAAAAAAAAAATTAAATTCTCCCATTTTGTAGATTATTATATTTTTGAATATTAATTTATCCATTAATTAATTTTTTAATTTTATATTTAAATAATAATCAACATAAACAATATATAATAAATAATAGACATAAAATATTCGACAATCATTTCATTAAATTATAAAATATATATAATAACTACTGTATTGTATACACTTGTACAAGGATTTGAAAATAAAGTGACATATAAATTAAATACATTAATTTATTTAAAAACACACGAGCAGGATTATTAATTGCCTTGGCAATACGTCGACGAGGTGAATCCTCTCTTATAAACGTGGGTACAAATAACGAACATGCGCCTGCGAGGTGAACCAGAGAAATGTTTCAAAGTGCGAGCGAGAAAATACTCTCCTGATGGGAGAGGCGCCCACGCTCTCACTCGTATAAATACATTTATTTTCTCTCTTCATCTCGACTTCTTTTTCTTCTTTTTCTTCTTCTCTCGTCCTGTAAAGTAACAGACGCGCCGACACGCGCGCACACGCCAGGTCCTTATTTCAAGTATAAATTAATGTTCTGTCTTACAACGATGCATAATTGTGCGAGAGAAAGAGTTATTTTATACTCTCTATCTTATTTCACATTTGTTTACTGTTTTATTTATTTTTTTCTAGTTTGTGCTTCATTTATATACATATGTTCTGATTTTGTCTTGCTTTAATTCTACGTCCACGAGATATCTTTGCAATGACACTTAACGAGGGATCTAATGGGTTTGTGGACACCGCGCGCGTATGCGTTTGAAAATATATATTATTTTATACTCTTTCTCTATTCATCTTTTGCATGCGCATTATTTTATACCTTGCGCTATATCACCTTGTAGTTTCATTCAACATAAGTGTCTTATATGTATATGTGTGGAGTTTATGTATCACCAAGCATTTATCGTTGTCGAGTAAAACAAATTTATTTTAATTTATCGTCAGTGTAGGTATATTCGTATATATGAGAAATGAATTTTAAAAATTATTTTCATTGGATTATTTTTTTTTTTTAATATGTTGATTTGAATTAAATTGTATTTTATAGTTTACGCGACTTCCCATTCAATGAATTATATGTATATGTGTGTATTTTATATATGAATGCTGGCAGGTTCAAGCGAAGTTAACCTTGAGTATGATTAGAAAGCAAAAGGTTCCCCGTCGTTTGTACACACCAGATCACGACTCGTCCTCGCTCCTGCGCCTCTGAGATATAGCTCAGAATTAGAAATAATCAAAAAAAAAAAAATAAATAAATAAATAAAAAATAATAAAAAAAAAATGTTTTATTTGTTAAAACTTCGTGAATATTATCAGTTAAAATAATTAAATACACATATAAAAATAATTTAAATAAACTTCAAAATTTATCATAAATTTCGTCTACTAATTTCCCCACCTCATCCATGATCATTAAATTATTTTTAATTATTTCCCGATTAAATTCCCTATAAAAAAAAAAAATTGAAAAATTTTTTTTTTTCCTCACCGTGATTTTTATATAGTTGGAATTTAAATGTATCAAAGTATGTGGGAAAGATAGTAATCGCATTTTGCACAAGACACCTCCCTGCACACATTCCACCCTCGATAAAAAAAAAATTTATTTCTTTCTATTTTTTTTCCTTCTTTTTTTTTGTTTTTGCTCCAGGTCGAGAACGAGGTGCGCGTTGGGAATATAATCGTGTGGAAAGATCTTCGAAATGAAATTCGCTATACAACTCCACTTTAGCCCTATATATACATATACACATATATACCTACATAAACAAAAATGTGTATTATATACATGTGTGTACACAGAAGGCGAAGAAAAATTTATATATAAGAGATGCGCACAGTCACGATTGGCTGAGGGCAGTTACCCATGAGTAATTTCACTTACGCCATGTGCCACACTATGTACATACATATATATGTATATATAGATGTATATATCTAGCTCTCTGATAATCTATACGTGAAGTGAACGCGGTGATCGATTGCAATATTGCACCGGACAAACCACGGCCAATACTAGTCAGCATTTGTAGTCTTTCGATAGGTCACTTAATTTTTTTTTTTATATGTACACCACGTAGAGTGATCGATATTCCACTTGAAATAAAATTATACAAATCTACCTATGTATTCGTATATATAACTATAAGAATAAAAAAATAAAAAACAAAAGAAAGGAAGAAATAAAATAAATAAAAATAAATATACTTGAAGATAGATCGTGGAAGTCACGGGAAATATTATTGAGGCTAACTTCATAATACATAAAAGAAAATATATTTCATTCTCTGTATTATATACTTATATTTTATGTTTCAGAAGCATCAGTGCAGTTATATGAATAGAGACATGAACGTGAAAATATTAAAGAATAGAAATATATGAACAAGAGTAAGAGAATGAAGAATAGATAGAAAAATGTATGGAAAAAATAAATATTAATGCAAATTTGAGAGATGCAGAATGGTTTAGTGAAGCGAGTTCATGCACTTGAGAATGTCGACCTCCATGCTAGCTGCACAACGACAACGACGATGAAGACGATGAGGATGACTATACGACAACGTCCATTTTGTGTTAAGGTTCGTGACTGTGGTATACTCGATGAATGCATCATTGAAAAATAAATTGTATATACAGTATATAATATGTATTTTCTTCATTCTCTATATCTCTCTTTGACTTCAAATACTTCATATGAAATTCTCTTTAGGTAGATAGGTATAGGTTTATAAAGTATTTATATACAATATTTTAGCTACATTCATTTAGATGCCGCTCAGACGTACCTCATTCACTTCATCGAACAAACGTTCGCGCTCTCTTTCTATATAAATGGATAAATGTATGTAATATACATACATGTTTGTTCACGTTTTACGAGCCAAATGCCATTTACCCTCGTTTTAGTTTGCGTATGCGTGTTTCCTCTATCGCCTCGTGTTGTCAAAACGCTTTGTGAATAGATAATTAATGTACATATATAGGAAAAAAAAATAGAGGAAGGTTGAAAAAAAATTGTTAGATGAAAAATTTAATTATAAACAAATAATGAAGAGTAAAATTTTTATTATTGATAAATATATTTTGTTTATTTTTTATATTGAGAAAATTTATGCGAAGGATTCATTCATTGTGGTGTTTTGTATTTTTATTTCGTTGGATTATGTTTTAATTTAATTTAACTCTTTTTAATTTTTTTTTTCTATCTGTAATATAAAAAAATATGTATATAGGAATATGTAAGTGTATTCGATACGGCTTCAGGGAGATTACAGGGATCGGTTAATTAGTATATTGAAGGATAATTAATATATTGGTCCGTGGACCTTGCAGGGCGTAACATGTTATTATATACTGTATATATTTATCTCTTTCACTCCTTCGTCTTTTACGTATTATTATAAAATTATTCGGCTTTTCTTTTTTTTTTTTTTATATTATTTTTTATTTATTTCGTATATATATTCCAACGACAGATATATATATATATATATATAATGTGTATTTTTTTTCTGCTTTCTTTCCTCTGAATTTATCGACCATAATTTGCACCTGCTGATTGCACTCGTTTTAATTTCAGAAAAACAGAAAATCGATTATCCAATGTATCACACAGTAACATATAAAAAAAAAATTTTTTTTTTTTATTTTCTCTACATCGATGGCCATCAGAATGTTCACGACATTTTCATTTCATTCTATATTTTATGTTATCTTTTTATTTATTTATTTATTTTTCTCTTTTAATTTTTTTTTTTTTCATTTCCTTTCTTTATATTTTTATTTTGTTTTCTCATTTAATTCCAGTCAATCCAGATCGTACGTATGGGCAATCCAATGAATAATCCCAAGAGTCAATTTTCCCAGAATGGAGAATCGATTTACTGTCTCGGGACTTTGCCCTGGTCGTGATATAAAGTGATGGAGATACGTGAAAAAGAAGAAGAAGAAGAAAAAGTGAGCGTGAGGAATTCTACATAACACACTGGTAGATTTTCTTTACATACATATGAATTTTTTTTTTCATTAGCTACCTAGGGTATTTATTCACTTATTTTTATTTAACTTTATATTATCCGTCTATATATATTTATTTCTTTATTTATTTTTTTCAATAAATCCAGTTTGATGTATACATAAAGGCGATTTGTGAAATATTAGAGTAGTATATGTTTATAGTATAGATAGTGATAGACATTAATGTAATAATTCTTGCAAGGTGAGAGTGAGATAGGGATATAGAAAGAGATAAATAGAGAATGAGTGAGGTAAAGAATTAGAGATAGGAATATATAAACAAAATGCTGAACGAGCGCGAACGTCTCAATCATCGCTAACACACAACCATTGAAAGCGATCTGTCTATTCGCACCAGACGATTATAAACTCGTTCGTTCAGGTAACACGAGCCTAAGAGAAAGAGTGAAAGAGTTAGAAGCCAGTGAATAAACGAGGAAAAAAGAGAAAGAGATTATTTCTCTTGTACATTCTGATGGTAACTCGACGCCACGTAATTACGCTCAATGTGTCTTCCATATCTTCTCTTTAATTCACACAAACTATTATTAATATACATATTCTCATTTATATTTATATATACCTACATTCACCAAAATCACTGTGGCGAATATACAGTTGATGTATATAAATATTTAAATCAATATATAATATAATAATTGTTGCGAAAAATCGAATGTAAAATATTTATAAGGATATAGCTGACGTACTGCGAATTGAGAAAAAATATTTGTTGAATAATTTATTATTCCTTATTTTTTTACTTGATCTCATAAGGAAATTGAATGAAATAAAAATAAAAAATTTGTCGCGAGCTACTTTCGCAAGTATCGCGCGCCCGTTGACAAATTTGACAAGGTACGCAATCGATTGCTCTTAATAGGTGGTAATCGATACAGCGATCGAGTCCCATTAGGTGAAGGAAACAAACATCGTGCGAGCTCTTTTGCTCGCCCTCTTGAACTATATACTTTTATATATATATTTATTGGCATCTCTCAGACAGAAATCCGTTTGACTTTTCGATCACGTCGAACTTCTCGTCGATATTCTCTCCATCGAGGAAATTGCAGACTTTTCTCCCGACTTCAGCGACAGAGAGAAAGAAAGAGAGAGAAGGAAAGATATGTATACATATATATACATGAAGACAAACACATATATATAACGCGTCACTCAGCATGGTGCGCTACAGAGCTCAGGGAATTGTACACATTTTTTTTTATTATTTTTATTTCCATTTACCACTCTTTCTTTTCATTTTTATTTTTTTATTTTTTTACTACCAATGTATATACTCCTTCATCTTGTATGATCCGTATCGCATCTTGTTTTACTACTTTCTTAATGTCATTCGCGTTCAGATGTAAATAACAATAAAAAAGGAAAAAAATTTTACGTTGAAAAATAATATTTCAATTCATGAAAAATAGATAACTTTCTCATAATGGAAATCAGCAGAAATTTCTTGCTTTTATTTTGGATGAAATGAAGGGGAATAAAAATTGAAATGAATATAAATAAATTAATGAGTTGTGATAATATAAAGAGTGAATAGAGGTATTAATTTTTATCGCGATCGTGAAATAAAAAATTCCGAGTGTATAATATAAATAAATGTATCGTGGTGATGGATAGACGTCGTGGATATTGGCAGATCGTCGATCAGCAATTTACGGCCCACCACGGCGTTAAACGACGCGCGCGTGAGTCGTGCTGGTGCGGCCCAATTACTTTAAATTGAGTTATAACAGAGGATCAAATTGCCGATAATTGGCGATTGCATAGCTTAATCGCCATAGCTTATCTTTCTTCCTCGTGCAAAATTATCCATACATATAAATGACTGTCTTTCATCATTTTCCTTCATCTCATTATCATAATTTTTCGTTATTTATTCTTCTAAAAATTCCCCAGTGAAAATTAGAATTATAAATTAATGATGTGAAAATTTTTTTACAAATTAGAAAAAATTTTTTTTCTTACCTTTAATGTTGGATGCGATTAAAAATGTGAATCTTAATGGATTAATTACTTTCATTCGCCCAAAAGACAAGTGTATTTTGAGTCTTATGTACTACACAGAAAAAAGAAAAAAAAAAATGCATGTGAACAGAAATGCAACAGTGAACGTTGCCCAACTCATGCATAGAGTCATGAATGTCTTGAAATAATTGCTTGTATTTCCCGAGTGGTGGTGTAACTATACAGTCACAAGAGTGGAGAGACACAGCTGCTGGACTTGATCATTTGTTAAATATCACCATAAATATACATTGATAATCACACACAGAAAATAAATAAACTATTATATTATACATTGCACGCACGTGCCACATACAATTTGTCAAAATATATACCTAAATAAATATAATTCCACAAATATCAATTAAAATTCTACAGAAGAAAAAAAAAATCCCATTAATTATAAATCTTGTTTATTTCACAAATTAAAAATTACTATTAAAATAAATAAATAAATAAATAAATAATAAATTAATCGTGCATTATTAATTTGCTATTTAAAAATAAAATAGATAAATAATTCTATCAAATGCGCGCAGTGAATTGATCGTGAATGTTCAAATAAGGCAAAAAGAACGCAAACATCAATGCGACCTGTTCAAGGTTAAACGTCAGAATATTATTGACTTGGTAAACGAGTTATTTGTAACTTCATGATGATTTTGCAATGCACACTTACATTAATATATACTATGTATTATATAGTATATACTGTATTTCCTGGTTCAATTGATTAATGATACATCCGTCTGTGTATAATATTATACAGACATATTATACCTATAGATTTATATTTAAATATTGTTGTTGTTGGTGCTACTGCCTCTTGTATGAATTGAGAATAAAATAGCTATTGGTACAAACGCATAAACCGTCGCGATGTACAATCATACACTTTACGTTGTAGAATTGGCTATAAGAAAGTACACCAAAGCAAAAGGCTTAAAGTCATTTGGTTATAACTTGGAAGATGTGCGTTCGATTTCGCCCACGGTAAACTGCTGCCGAGTGCATTTTACCCAGGTTGATTTATATCCCAACTAAGTGATATTCACTATACGTTGTGTGTTAGACTGTTAGAGAAACACTAACCAATGTAAAAGAGGAATAGATATACCTCTGGCTTCTTCACCTCCTCACTAACATCATGTTGTACAGCGCCACCTTCTTCCTCCTTCATCTATTCTTGACAGTATGAGGATTTAGGATTTAACACTCAGTCGTAAATTTAAACGAAATGCGAAAGATCACAGGAATCCGCAGCATCTTTGACATCGACATTGCGTTTTATTTTATTTTATGTTTGGAAAATTGATGAGGGAAATTGTGGTTGGGTTGAATATATCCATGTATATATATAATAGGTTTGAACATATATATACATGCATGTATAATAAATAAATTTTATGTAGTTGATTCGTAGTAGATTAGGAAAAAAAAATATTTATTTCATTTTCTTACTGGCCTCATCATCACCTTTTTTTTTTTTTTTT
>JAQQBS010000002.1:2394557-2430309 GCA_030347275.1 Microctonus aethiopoides | reverse complement strand
AAAAAAAAAAAAAAAAAAAAAAATTCGTTAAACTAATATTGAAATAGAAAAATAAGCTGAAAAGACACGTGACACGAATAGATATATTTATACCAAGAACTATATAGCACCATTATATAGATTAAATTTTGCACTAGTTAGGACAGGAAGAAACAAGTCTAAAGAGGTGTCAAAAGTAGGTTCCAAGTATTGAAAATAAAAAAAAATAAATAAATAAAATAAAATAAAATAAAATTGAGTATATATGTACACATATACTAAGACACAAACTGTCAAATTAACTGCTGACCTCAGTTTCAACTTGTGTTTAAATCTTCTTCATACATATATTTTTCTCCCACTAATATATAAATACATACACATATAGATAAAAACTTCTAAACCCATTTCACCATTTCTCGTCTCCACACTGAATATAACAGACTCCCAACTGTCTTTCTCGCTTACAAATATAATCCATACATACACATACGTCTGTGTATTACCGTAGTGCTCTCGCCGCGTCTCGCTCACAGTATCAACAATCTATATTAAGGACGTGGGAATGTGAAATGGCCTGTCCAGACGCAGTATACTTCACTGTATACATATATTGCATATAGTTTGAGTGAGATAGAAGAAATGCCTTTACTTTACTGTCTTCTCTTTTATATATACACATATATATATACAGTATTATACACACAAAGAAATAAATATATTTTCCCCCCTACCGCACAATGTACGTTATATACTCGCGCGTTCTCTTATAGCTTTGCGGTGTGGTCGTGTCCGATATGTCTAGAGTGTGGCCTCAGGCGGGTGAGAGGGTCCCGTGTCGCGCGCGTCGCCATGGCATGACCTCGCGAACGTGGACCCAGAAGATACATCACACGTACAATAATGCGCAGAGTGCGCGAACAAGAGGAAGCGAGAGCAAAAGAGATAATACGTAAAAATAACAAGAGAATATATTTATAAATGGTGAAGAAGAAGAAGAAGAAGAAAGAGGGAAGAGAGTTCACATAACCACCTGCTCGCGTCATCATGGGATTATATGAACGTGCCTGGCAGCATCATCACTTCCGGTATCACTTGGAATTTACACGTGGTTATGTATTATATATTTAATATACATATGTGAGAATTATATATGTAGGTTTGGGTTTTTTATTGATGGGCCGTTTGTGAAATTTCCAATCATTATTTCGTGGAATTAAATATTATAACGTTTTGCGTTTCTTTTTATACTTATATATTTATTTAATTTAGTTTACGGATGTATGTATAAAAATATTCGTGTATATAATTTTTTTATTTATATATAAATATACATTTTTATGTGTCTCTGATATGACTCATCAACTTGTTTTATTATTTATTTTATTAGTGGCAATCGAGATCATTTCCTTTTCCTCGATTACATTCCGCAGAGCATGACTGTGCGTGACACTGAAATAATTTAATTTCTTTTTTTTTATACGCACGTGTATTAGAAATAAAAAAAAAAATTGTGCGCACATGAATAAAGAAATATTTAAAGGATTCGATTTAATTTAATTTTCAATGTAAATTTTTCTATTTTTCTATGTAATTATCTTTTTTTTTTTTTCGTATTTGGCGAAGATCCAAGAGAGTATATAACTGGAACGCAGTCAAGCTGGATCGCGAGACCTTGAAGGTGACATCGGACTCGGCTTCGTTGCGTGTGTTTGGAATGTTAAATGTATGTACAGTCATATATATTTATATATATATCTGCGTATATATACAGGTATACTACTCTCGTTTTCCTTTTCGAGGTAATAGTGTACATCGAGATAGTCAGGAAACTCGTGAATTCAAATAACGATTCTCTCGTTTGGCATTTTCGAGGAAACTAAATCCCATTGAAAATGCGTAGTGGCTTTGAAATAACCATTTGATAGTCCATATATATTGTTCTGTTAAAGGATATATATATATATATATGTATACATCTATCCTATATATATACAAATGCCGATCAAGTGATGTTGTAGAGTTTCATGACAAAGATTCGTATGACAAAAACGTAATCTAAGAATTACACAAACGTCAAAGAATTTTTATATTTATTTTTTTTTCCTTTTTCTCTGTATATATATATTTTTTTATCTTCTTCTATATAGTTTATAGGACACATCGCACTGCGACGAATACGGATGAAGTGAATTTGTCTCACGATTTGCTTTCATCAGTTTCTCCATAAAATTGCGCGGACACTGTGCGGAAAATGTCCATTGCGTGTGTGTATATTTTATTCTTTCACGTGTGTATATATGTATATATATATATTGCATTTGTATTGGACATATATATGGATATATGTGATTGTATTGGTCTGTCGTTTCTCGTAGACGTGTATACGAGAGAGCGATTGACGGCATGACGAGATCGATTCAAACACTGCAAAGAATAAGTAAGAGAAAGAGAGTTTCTTGACTTGTGCCGCGTGCGCTCGATAGATCGACTCTTGAGATAAAGTCACGCGGGTAATGGCCAAGAATTTAGAGTCAATTGTGTATGTATATACATGTGTGTGTTCATATATATACGCAAGAGTCCATTGAACGAATAGAAAAAAAAAAATATTGGACGCAATTTTTTTTTTTTTAGTTTTTTCTTTTGCATTTAAATTTCTGAAGACAATTTATCAAGTGTACAATACTACATATATTATATTTATTTACACACTTATGTATTGTATATATGTATATGAGTATCTCGCCCTCGATTTTACGATGATCCTTCTTGCACAATATGACGATTGTCCTACTCCTTATTAATTATGCAAAATATTTTTATTTGCATCAATGACGAATGTCTATAAATTTACGTACACATATCAAACAATCCTGACACATCAATGGCATAATTATAACATATATTTATACATCACCGTCAATTTAATATCAACAGTCAATAATTTTAAATATTAATTCTTATATCCATTATTTGTTTTCATTTAATTTATTCAACTATTTATTTACACGCCATATTTCATTTTTTTGCCTAACTCTTTCCTTTTTTTTTTCTGGGTTATTTGCTTATTCATTTATTTATTTATTATTCTCCATTGACTTTTGTGCACTCAATACATATACACATATGTACAATACATATATAAACTCGCGGCGCCAGGCATGAAGTTACACCAAGTGATACCGATCCTTTCGCAGCGCGACAAAATTTATTTCCTCGTAAATGGTTGTCGTAAAGCGCCCAACAGTACATATATACATATATCTATATACAAATATATATATATATATATACAGATGAAGCGACATTTGTCGACGTTTTGCCCGAGCAGTTTGGCCCACATATAGGGGTCCTCGGGTTCATCTGTAGGTGGGCTTTCGAGCAGATTTACGAAGAAATATATAAACATACATCCACGTATACACATACACAGCAATGTAGAAAGATAGAATAAGCAATGTACATACATATGTACACAAATGAATAAATGAAATAAAAAAAAAATAATATAAAAAAAAAATGAAAAAAAAAAAAGAAGAAAAAATTTTTTTGAAGATGATCGTAAATCGCTCGCGCTTATGGACGCGATCTGTGGTTTGTGGTTTTCTCATTTTTTTTTTTCTTCATCTTCAGCACATATACACAATTTTATATTTATTTACATATTCGTATTCAATATAAATATATATATAGATATATATTTATTAATTATTGCACTACTGCGTCGTTTTCTGTCTCTGAAATTTATTGAATGATGTGTAATATAATAGCTATATAGCATTTACACAGCCATATATATCATATATATATTCCAGCCTTTTCATTAAATACTTCCCAGTATATATATCCACATTGATAAATATATACTTATTACATGCGCTGCACATGGATATATATTTGAGTATAAAGCTAAAGCTGTATAGTCGCCCTTATACATCTACGTATAAGTACCTGCTGTGGAATGTTGCATGAGTGGCATCCGAATTGCGGGCAATTAAGAAAACGTGTAGGTATATAATAATCACTTGGTTGTCCACGAGAGCGAATAATACTATCTTAAGAGGAAAATGTTCGCACGTGCGCAAGTGCAATGTTTAAGTTGCGTGTGCGCGTAATTTATACATCCTTGCGTGAAACAATTTTTTATGAGCGAACTAATCGTTTGTACGCGCGTGTATTATATATTTGACATTAATCAACATTTATATATGTAATATAATAAATATGTACACTATACATATGTATGATCATGTATTTATGCTGAATGTATTTATTTATTTTTTTTTATATTTAATATATTTAATATTTAATCGAAAAATGAATGTATGATAATTTTTCGTGCATTTTGTGCAGTTTAAATTTGTTTATTATTTATATGAATATATATGAGTTTATTCATGTATCCGGTAGTGCATAAATGCGACTAAGTGCCTTTCACGATCGCCGGAAGTGGCGCGCAAAGTTTGCCACTTGGTTGACAACATAAACCTACAAAGCATCACGATAACGCAATGCAAAGTGACGGATATATTATATACGGTATTGAATTTTTCCAGCGGTAAAACCAAAACGGTATATTTCTTCACCTCTTTGTTTCCGATCATTTACGCGTCATCATCGCGCATCTATACATATATAATAAGTGTTTGTAAAGAGAAGATACGAAGAAGTATAGAGAAAGAGTGGGAGTAGAGGAATGAAATAAAATAAAAAATAAAAAGAAAATAAATGAGAAAAAAAGAGATAGTGCGAACTAATATATGAGAGAATTGTCGAGCTCTGAGTCATGCAGACTCTTTAACTCCATTCGGTATACGGAATTTCCACTGTGTGACACGCTCTTGAGGTCGCATAAATTTAAGCTGTTGTATATAAATGTATATATATTTTTATGTGACCATTCAATTCGTTGAAAACAATGCAGTGTAAGTTTATTTGCATCATATTGGTATTGCGCGCGACCCAAATTTCACGACATGAGCTGATGACCCTTAATGAGGACCGGGTTTTTTTTTTTTTTGGGCAAGTTTGTCATCAAATATTTATGTAAATTATATTTATACTCAAACGCTTGCGTACATTTACCTCAATGAATAAACATGAATACATATATAAAAAAAAAAAAAAGAATTTTATGAATTACAAAATGAAAATAAAAATTTATATTTAAACTGTACTAATTTTTGTTTAAATTTGTGGAGATCGATTTAATCCGGAATTTTAAATGGCCTATTATGTAGTATAGACTATATTCTCACTAACAACTTTCCAATTACACTGAAATGGCTAAGCCAATCGTCGCAGTATTTTCTGTGTAAGTTTATGTCTCGTGTAGATTGCGCTACGCAAAGAGTCGTTGAAATTCTCAATCTCATAGCAAGCTGCACAAGCCAACACTGCCACACACACACACACATGAACGCAGATAAATACGACAGTCATTATTGTCATTGCGATTGATTGCACAAATCTTTAACGAATAACCCGGCATAAAACTCTCGGAAGCTTTTGGATTATTAGAATTATACGTCGCGTTTTACAAAAGTACTTTGTGATATCAAACCATTTCCCGTACGTTGTTTTTCTCTATTCACCACTGTTAAATACATACACATATGTTCATAAATATATATATACAGAGTCGTTTATACTTTGAAGTCATACATACAGGTGAAAGGATTCGTGAAAGTGTATACACAATATAACTACAAACAGAGAGTAGGTACAAAGTATCAGTAAATGCGAGGGAGTGAAATTATATCTATACATAATATATAAATTCACAACTTATAAATATCTATTCACATATATCAGTCAAAAGTCGCGTATATATCAAAAGAGATGAGACGATCGACTAGTATATATATATATAAATGTACATATATATTTAAATCGATAATTATTGTCTCTACATAATTTTTTTTTATCCATAAATCATTTCGCGTCATGAACTTTCATTTTATCTTTATATATTTTTATATATATTTATATATTATTTTTTTAAATATAACACAAGGCTCCTGAATATAATGTTGATTTCTACAATTACATTATAATGAAAATGGCACGATGCGCGCGATATATTCGAAATATCTACATCGTATTATAATATTGCAAGTATTGAAGATTTTTTTATTTTTTTTTATTTTTATATATACACGCATAGTATATTTTGTATGTATTATATTATTATAATGTATGTATACGATATATAAAAGAGTTTATTTTGCGGGAGAGTTCAATGCGCGCGAGCGCACGAGCGAGAATGATCGAGGATAATCGATTCGGCGCGCTCGATTCCCGCGCGTCCACTTACACATTCGTGACGGGTCCGCGCGAGTTTTTTCCACGGCTTTCGCACCTATATCTCGCGCTTTGGCAATTTGCAAATACACACATACACACACGTAGAATATACTTGTATGTATGTATATGTACGTACATATATTGATATACATCTATGAATTTATATATTTATTTATACATCTATATAAACACACGCAGAGCTCTAGTGCACATCGATTAGTCCCGGCTTATTATAACGTTAATTTTTTGTTTTCATTATTTTTCCCTTATTATTGCAAGACAGAATAGCTGATTAAATCATCAATTAATTAATTAATTGATTAAAAAATTGATTAAAAATTTTTTTTAATAATATAAAAAAGTAAAAATTATGTTCATAATTTATTCTTGACGTTGTAATGAATCATGAATTATTATATTCTGGTTATTTAATTAATTATTTATACTGTATAGATATTCAGTAGATAT
Organism: Microctonus aethiopoides; assembly: GCA_030347275.1. Lineage (NCBI taxonomy): Eukaryota > Metazoa > Arthropoda > Insecta > Hymenoptera > Braconidae > Microctonus > Microctonus aethiopoides. The sequence goes on along the minus strand of JAQQBS010000002.1, from coordinate 2,423,553 downwards.
ATAGTGAGAAAGTGTTCTTATAGAGTTATGGTTAAATAGTTGTGATAAATTTAATTATTTAATATTATATTAATATTTATTTTTTTATATTATTTTTACCTTACAACCCTCGCAGGTAAATGCTCCGAAGTGAAAACCCGCCGCTGGCTCACCGCAAACCTTGCACTGCTGGTTCATCTGCAATTACATAAATTACATTATATTCGTATAGATAGTTTATTATACAGTGGCGCGAAGCTTTCGTCGAAATTTCAAGGACGATGAGAGATGTATATAAAAATAAAATAAATGATAATACGAATAAAAAAATTATTATTCATAATAATGATAATAGTGATGGTTACTAAAATAATAATAAAAAAATTTATGAAGAAGCAGAAGAAGAAGTGCAGGAAATAAAACATTTAGATGAGAGGGATGTTGAAATATATTTATAAAGCGGGGGAGTAAACCGGTTTTAATGCACCGTCTCTTCCACTCTAGAATTTCAAGTTTGATTTTTAAAATGATTTTAAGTTGACTTTAAGTGTAGAACACACTTCTTTATAGTTTTAAAAAATTGTCTGTCCTCTTAGTTTTGTCTATATATCATTTAATATATATTTTCTTGTTCTGCTTTTTTTTTTTCTTAGCTTCTTTATTTTTTTTAATTTTATTTTACTCTTGCCTCATCGATTTCGGTTTGAAAGTGATTATTATATGTGTATGTCTTATACTGTTGTCGTTTTTTAAGACGCGGTTTTAAGAGGTGCCATTAGTGTTAGGGCTCAAGCTTCATTACAAACGAAAGAACAAACGGAAACTCGTTCTCTCTTATTGGACGATACCGTTCCATAAATCAGCGCTATCTACCCGCCCGGTGCCATCTGCCGGACGAAGTTTCTCCTCTTATATTCTGTTTTTTTTTCCTCTCCTGCTTGCCCTTTCGTCTATATATACACGCATTTATATATAAGTATTATGTACATACATATGTGTATATCGTCCAAAACTCATTCATTTGTATATTTATTTATTATTTTTTATTTATATTTCATTTATTTTTCTTTTTTTTCGAATAAACTGGAATAAAATTAGGCCACGATCTGATAAACAACTTCATGGTCAACTTTACGACTATTCTCGCCTCTGCTCGCTTTTTTTTTTTTTACATTTGTTGTCTTCCTCACACGGTAATATATATCGTATAAATATTTTTGAACGTTTTTATCGCCTTTGGATACTTTTTTTAAAAATTTTTACCGCGAGTTCACCGACATCTGCCTTAGGATATTCCAATCAATTTGTAACGGTATACATAACACATATTTATGTCGTCTTTTGAATTAAATTTGTAAATTGATAAGGATCAATATCAATAACTTATTTATTTTTAAGTCAACTTAATTTTTTTAAAGAATGAGTTATTTTTATCTTTTGATTGTAATTAATGCAAAATAGAAGGGGGGACAGTTAATCGGACATTTTTGGACATGAAAATTGCAAGCCGGAAATACAGAAGAAATGAGCTCGAGGATATTTTACGACTATCAACATTTTTAAATGAAAAGAGAATTAACAAAGAGGGGAAAGACGCGCGTTTTTACGCCGTAGACCGGGGGTATTTTAACAAGAATTCGCTTGATAATTAGAGCTCTACTCAGTGGACGAAGCGTTGAGTCGTTGGATAATTGCGTTAAAACCCAAGCAGACTTGACGAACCTCAGTCTGTATATAAAATCTTGTCGCTCTTTCTCTCGCTCTATTATTGTCCTTCGCATCAGCTTCGTTAACGCTCGAGTCCATACCGCTTATTTATTTTTTTCTTTCATTCTCTCATCTTAACAGGCCTACTCACAGCACGCCCTTTACCCTCTCACGTTGATGAGGCTCGATCCACTTATTTTCACCAATCACGATGCTCGCGTCACTAAAATTCAATGAGAAATCCGCAAAAAATTTATTCCAAATTAAAATGTTTGCATTCTTTCATTTTTCATTTATTTATTTAGCATCATTTTTTTTTTTGTTTCCCTCAACACAAGTGGAATGCATCGCACGTAACAGCCTGAGGGGGTAGCGGAATTTTCGACTTTCAAAATTGTCATAATATTTTTTATCTAAAAAAATAAAATGAACGAAATATAAAAAAATAAATATATTTTAATTAAATATCAAAGCACGTAATTCTTATGTGTACACGCCCGGAGGGTGTACACACGCTATATTATATTATGTACATCTATTCATCTATTTATAAGACACACGAGAAAAAAAAATTACACTAGAACGTGGCTTGTAAATTGATTTGTCGTGTTTAACCGCGTGCTCATATGTATACACTCTTTCTTACCTTTCTATTCATTTTTTTTTTTGACTAAATAATTATACTTAGACACTTTTGAAAAATACGCGGTTGAACTAGATACAGGTAGATATAGAGTGTTATACACAGGGGGAGAGTTGAACGCAGTGCGTGCGCTTACCCTAGTTATTTTTCCCGCGTCAATATTTGCCGACACTTGCACGTTAATGAAGTCGAGCAACGTGCGTGTGCCACGTTCACTGAGCATCAAACCAAAGGCCGCCAGTTTATACATATATGTATATAATATATATATAAACATATATATACACAACGCTTCGGGGCACTCAACGGTACGTCATCCAGTGAGAAAAAATAAATAAATAAAAAGAAAATAAAGAAAGACAAGAAAAAAAGATGCTACGAGTTTATATTGTATATTATTTCCTATTCTTTATTGTCCACAACCCCTGTATGACCTCGTTGACTTTTGAATTCAAAGCCCTGTGGAGGAAGACAAGAGAGGGTGAATGTTGAAAAAGAATAAGATTGTATAAAGATTGTAGAAGCGCAAAAAAGATAAAATAATATGTAAAATAAAAGGTGGCAGGGTGAATCGCACCCTACTCCAGTTTACGCACCATTAAATTCGAGGACGCGCGACGTTTATACCCTTTACAACCTCTCTTGCTACCTTTCTCACCTCTACATGTGTTGGAATATATATAGATATATGTGTTTATTAAATGTGCTATAAAAAAAGGAAAATTCCCCACTTCATATTTATTCCCAAAAAAAAAAAATCATTACCCCTTCAACTCTATCGCCACTCGCTACCTGATTTTTGTCCAAGTCCCATGAGCTACTACCAACTAAATTTCGTAGTGAATATATGTATTATGTACTGGATATAATAGCGATGACTAATTGTAACACAAAATGGTGTTGCTTGAGAAATGTTGAGAAATTTTATTTCAATATTTCTCTTTCAGATAATTTTTTTATTTTTTTTTTTTTCAATTAAAATACGTTAAAAATAATGACTTGAGTCATTTTTAATCACTGTTTTATTAATATTTTGACAAGAATCCTGATTTATAGTGCGAGAATTATTATTTGAGGATTTTTATATGTATGTATTTCATTTCTTTCTTTTCTTTTTTTTTTTTTTATTATTTCATTTCGTATATAACGAAATATATAAAAAGCACTTCTCTTTTAGCACTTCGTAATTTGTATCGGCGGATAGGTTTTTAACGATCACTCTGATGGATGGATCGCGGCGTCCCCGGGCGCCAAAAGAATATGCGGGAGAAAGAGAGAAAGAGGAAGGGAGGAAAGGTGAGGGGGGGGAATGAGAGGGTCCTTGAAAAATGATTCTACTTGGAAATGCCGAGGGGGATATCTCCTACGGTTAATGTTTTCGCGATTCACAATGCTCTTCCAAACCGGGAGCTAAGAGTAGACAATTAATAACTTTCCAGAGAGGATCATTTATCGCGACAGTTTAGTCCTGTTGGGCGGGAAAGGGGATCAAAAAGGAGAATAAAGTAGAGAGATATATACAGAGAATGAAGCGAAAAGCCATAACCAGAATAGAAGGAAAAAAAAAATAATGAATAAAAAGGAAAAAAAAAATAATAATGAAAAAAAAAAAAGAATGAACAACCGACGATATGAAGAAGGGAAAAATATTGTTGAGTGTATATATTTTTAGCGCTAGTCATACATATATGAGAATATACATTGTTCGACTTCTCGAGCCGTGACCGATTCGATTTTTAACAGGACTCTGTATAACCCACATTTGAATTTCGACAGTCGGAAGAATATTTCTTTTTAACCCTTTTCTTTTCTTCTATTTTGTTTTTTTTTTTTTTTTTTTTTTTTTTTTCATTCATTTCTATTGCACTGACTCACAAGTTGTGCGTCTGTTTGTGATGTGTACATATGGGCATAATATGTTGTTGGGAATTGTAATGTCTTCGTTGTAATTCGTTTTGCTGTCAAGAATTCAATCGTTCGATGGTTTAAAAAAAAAATTCCGAAACTAATTCAAAATGGATGATCGATATTACTCGGTAAATATATCAGGAATTAAAAACAAAACTGTATAGAATTAAATTATTGAATAAATGATTAATTGTAATTAATAAATCACAATAAATTGATATATGAGTATAATTGTATGTCGATAATAAGTGGAATATAATATACTCGGAAATTATCTTGTGTTAAATATAAATCGATTCACGGGAAGTTGGGTAATATTTATAATTAGAATGTTTCCGCGTCGCGAATGTCCGAAGAAAAAAAAATTAGCATTCCCATAATGATTGAAATATTCAACGATTATTTCCCACGATTGTAATATATATTGCACACTATAATACATATAAATGTATGTATATATACTCTTATATATACATAATATACCTACACATAATGCCATTAATAGCAACAATTAATTTATTCGCTTCAGTTAATTCTCCATTATTTTTATATTCTCCATTTATATATTTCTTTATCTTACACAGGAAATGAGTCGAGTGCCTTTTCACGTTGTGAGCACGTGTCACAAGGACGATAAATGACCGATAAGAAACGATCATGAAAACCGTTAAGTTTAAAAGTATATATAGAAATATAGTTTTACATTTTAATATAATTATTTCAATATAAAATGTAAATAAATTGCTTATAATATTTTCTTATCAATGCAATGAAAATAAATTATCAATTCTGGTTTGCTTAAAATTCAACAACAAAAGAAGTTTTTCAAGGGATTATAAATATAAATACATACATAAATAAAAAAATACTGCATGAATATAATAAATACAAATGACGATTTGTCAAGTGAAGAAAACTATTTAGGTTGAAAGAATTATTGTGTATGAATTTATTTAGTTAACTCTATCGAGAAAGTCACATGCAAGTCGCGTAAAAGGGGAGAATTATATATAAGTGAGGTGTAATAACCGTATATGAAAGGGTCGACAATAGTTGACATACCGCAGCCCCCAATGAAAAATAATTTTGCCCCGCGAATCCTGAGAGCCCAATAAAAAAATACCAAGTTGCAAAAAAAAAAAATAAATAAAAGACGAATATTATAACCCAGAGCGGTAGAGTAAAGAATATTAAACAACTGCAATAAATATATTTTGACATGGGAGCGAGCCTTTTGTCACAAACATTATGCATAATAATTGTAACGCTCGACACTGTATATAAATACGTCTCTTATATTTTTAGATGACACAAACGCACAAATACACATTCACTGCGAGATTCTTTATTTATTATTTATTTTTTTTTTTCACCATGACATTTATATATAACTTGGCCTTCTATTGTTCCATCGGAATTGTCGGGCGCAAAATATTGTAACAACAGCCGCGCGACCACCGCAAGAAAAAAAAAAAAAAAAGGGTTAAACCCAATTTAATATTTTCATTTCATTCGCCCAATGTTTGTTTGCGCACGTGTGTAAAATCAAATATTTCTTTCAGCACGATGTACATGACCATGTATACCTACATAATTATAATAGTTGTAAGAAATTAAAGGAATATAGTAACAATGAAATTAAGGCAAAATAAATAAAATAGATTTATAATGGTTCAAATGCAAGATTCAACATGTTGGATTATTTGTTTAAGAAGACGATGACGAGGAACATTAATTCGCGCAATAATAAGTTTGTACGGTAGTTGATTTTGATCCAGCATTGAAGTCACCCAACTCACTCACCTTATAACTTGGCTCCCACGAGGTCTTGAATCCAGTTGATGATTTTTAGTAGTTGAACAAAAAAAAATAATAAAATCAAAATAATCTAGACAATCGAAGTCTCTTAAAATCTACCACAATAACACATAAACTCCGTCTATGCAAGCACTATTGTCATGCATGCAAATTAATCGCACTTATTTATGTGATGGAACTTTGAAATAAATTTCTCAAGTGTGTAAAACGACAATTAGATTATTTTTTTTTTCAATTCTATCTTAGCTCCGGATTTAACTTTTGTCACGTGGAATATAAAACTCCCGTCGCCGGTTTATTATCACCGTCGGATAAAACAATACAATCGTAAATATATTTATCAGTTTCGTCTATAAATTATCAGCAAAATTAATTCGCTGTCAAACTAATAGAATGTTCATGTTTAGATGAATAATATTAATTGTATATAAAAAAACTGATTAATAAATGTCCGTGGCAGCACTCAGAGGACACGAGGTGCGGCCACGTCGATGGACGGGAGAGGACTAGCGCACTGCGAAAGCTGCGACCTGTTCGTCTGGCCCGAAGGTGCGACTCAGGAGCAATCGCGCGCGAATATTTTAGTAGCGGGGGAAAGTGGGACCGTACATGACGCCACGCCTGGGACTCACTCAGCCAATTGGCGCACAGATCGATCGATCGGTCAGCCAATAGGATGCGCTGATCGTTAACTGACCGCGCCATGGAAACACCCCAGGTTGCGACCTAACTCAGTACGGTCCCACTTCTATTTATTCCAGATCAGCCCCGATTGTCTATCAGTTCCGATGGACTTCCAAGTATTTATTATTCGTGATATTTCATCAATATTTCACCATTGTATCAATATATATAATTAAATATTTCAATCGTTTATTAATGAATCGTCATAATTTTCTTTGAACGTTATACTAAAATTTTCACTAATGTGACTTAATTTCAATTTTCTGAAATGATTTATAATTGAGGGTAAACAATTGAATGCATTGGGATTTTAATACCTTTAAGCTTCTAATCTTTTGTTGCAATGGTATATATCTTTGCATTATTATTAGCAAATGGAATGAAAAGCGGTTGTATTTATTTGAATGGTCTATTGTAAATTATTATGTGTAAAATTAGTTATAGTTGTAAATTCATATCGAAAGTCAATTTGAATTCATTTATATAGTAAGTATTTGAAAAGGAAGATTTTGTAGATAACTAATATTCTATTTCATTTCCATGGATGAATATAAATTAAAATATTATTTGTTTATTGCAGTTATGATTCTGGGTGAACCTTTTATAGTGGAACGGAAAAGGTTTACTTTGAAAACAATTGTTTCCCTTTATGTGAAGTTTAAAGTACAATTGTACGTTTCCTTTATAAAGAAAAGAGGTATTATAAATCCTATAGACTTATTGAGTATAGAACATGTCTACTTTTGCCCTTTAATTTTCCTAATCCCCATCAAAATTATATCATTAGAAATTTACATTTTCAAAGATTAATGAATAGATATACTATAATATCTGTATATAGGTAGGTACTGCGTGGATTTCTTACGCCAACTGATTAGATAAAATGTCGAATAAATCGCTCCAGGCAATATTAAATAAAAAAAAATTAACTTTATAATATGTGATTTCGTTGAAAAATAAATTGACACACACAAACTGGTTTTCTCTTCCTTTCAAATATAACGACACATTTATTTTCATTATATATTTATTTTTATTTTATTTTATTTTCTATTCCTTAGCACTAGACTTCTACTTTTAATTACAGGAGTTCATAGATTTATTTATCACCATTCAAACAGAATCCTAATATCCATTTATTTTTTTACAAATTTTATTCATACATTTCTACAATCTTTCTCCTCTTTATATGTACACATACCTAGATATATAATTTTTTTTCCTCCATTCTTCTGATTTATCTTTTCTCATTCAAGAAGGTGACAACATAGATTTTTGAGTAACGTCTCACCCCGAATGACAAACATGGGAGGCGCGTTTGGATTGGTGATCAATTGGCCGTACTTAATCCGGATCTACGAGAACATTTTGCTAGTATATTTATGTTCTCTCTCATAATACATGTGTATAACACACATACATAGTTATATTTATATATATACTATGTAAGTAGGTAATAGACGATCGTCATGTTTTCCTGTGTCTCGTTCAAACAAGCTAATGCAAAACGCCATTGGGTTCACGCGCTTATAGATCTCGCGCACAGAAAAGTTTTGTCCTCGAATATAATTCTTGTGTAAATGTTCATTCATGTGAGAGAACATTCAAGAAGGCAGATGGGGCTAATATGAACTCGATTCCATGTCAGGGCATATCGTTGGAATATGAACTCATTCTTTCGTTTATATCCGCTGGAACGGAAGGAAACACGATGATTTATTATATAAACTCATGTTAAAAATGTTTCTTATATAAATATTTTTTTTTTTTAGTGTCAAAAGTCCTGTGTATTTATATATATAAAAGTGAAATAAAAAAATTACACTCGTTAATACATATCGGTGACACGTTAAAAAATATTTTTAATGATTTCTCTGAAGGTATTTGAGCACTTTTTATTTTTTATTTTTTATATTCTGGAAATTTTTTATCACCCACTATATATGCACCTTTATATACAACGTGTTTCTTTATATGTATACCAAAAAGGACACTGTGAGATATATATTTTTGTTGTAAATTTACGAACTCATGTGAGATATATACAGAAAAACAGCCATAAAGTTGGTATAGCTGTTGTAAGCTGAGGACAAATATACTATATATGACTGCTGTATAGCAGTGAGGATTTAGGACTCATAAAATATTGGAGAATTGGACTCCGACTTCGCGGTCATGTTGTGCAACCTGCATTCCGAATTCAATGCTCCCATTCAAATGTGAAGACCATGCATCCTTTTCATTTGGATTTATATTCAACGAACCTCCTTCACCTCATTTCATTTTATCTACATCTCGTCTTCGCCTCCGCCGTCACCTCAACATGTACAATTGGGCGAAAGAAAAAATGAAGCATGAAAAAAAAAGAATATATAAATAAAATAAAATAAATAAAAAAAATTTTTATGACATTTTCACTTTCTCAGAAATTCCAAATGACTCTCTCATATCAACCCACGAGTTCATGAAGCATCTTCTGTATCATCCAAATATTTACTCTCACCCACGCACGATGGACTTTCCCTCGTGCCCATTACATAATCATTATCGTGAATTAATATTATTAAATTACTGGAACAATTTTTATTAATATTTACATCAAAAGCAAAATTGATATTTTTATTTCTTTTATGCTTCAACGATGGAATTATTCTTGCATTTATTATTCCAAGGATTATATATTAATTTCATTTTTTAAATATATACCAGTAGTTTGAAATGAGATGAAAAAAAAAGAAAATAACAGAATGAAATATATAGAATTAAAGAAAGAAAGAGAGAAAGAAAAAGCAAAAGAGGACCACCTTGGACGAGATCACCCTTACGATGTGTATAGTCTGTGGTGGCCAAGAGACCCGCGCAACCGTTTTGTGGGTAAACATCCTTTGGACACGCCAGGACGCGTTCAAGTGGCCATTCACCAACACTTACTCAGGCTCTATATGCTGATGTTGCTCCTGGTTTGAAAGGGGGGTCCAATGGCCCATACTCTTTTCTCAGACTTTACTCCTGGGTATTAAAGGACAGAAAAAACAAAATAAAAGAATAAAAAATAGTCCAACCCAACCTGCACATACATATATACATACATACACATGTATAATATATGTATGTATACATATAGCAATACATAAATAAATACTTGAATGCATCGCACACGTTTCGCATTTGTCAAACGAGATGCAAAGCACAATATTGGTCATCACAAGAGTTTAACATTTTAGACCTCCACCAGTTGCAGTGGCTGAAGAGGATCACTAAAGACATTTTTAGTACTGGCCAGTCATGATGAGTGTTCTCAAAAAGAAGAAAAAAAAAAAGACATAACACAATTAAATAAATAAATAAAATAATGCTGATGATTAAATTTACATTTGTCTAAATTTTTTTCATTATCGAATTATTTTAATTAAATTATTATAATATACTATAATAATAATATTTGCAAATCCATTTGATATTCTCTCATTAGCAAAGTCTTTTCCCTGCGCTCTCTGAACCTATGTCAAACCTTTAAATAAAATATATAATATTTGAAAGGAGGGAATAGTTAACTTTGAAAATAGCGTACCGAATCAAATTGTAAATCAGGGAAAAACCACGTACTAACTAGCAAACTATCGAGACATCTGTCGATTCGTTCCAAACGCCCATAGTGATTTTTCAAACAGCACTTATAAATACATATTTATATATATATATATATATATATATATATATACTTACCTTTCAGTTAATATTTTTCAAACATACAACTACCCCATGCAGCTATTGCAGCAGTAGCACAACCACTTGAAAGTCAAACGTGTGGATAATTGATGAATACCACTAACGAGAGTCTAGTGCGAATAGTTTCAAATCTCGTTTATCACCATCTTATTTTATATTACACAAATAAATATATACATATATATACAATATACATATACATATATATAATAACCAAATCGAATTTATTATTTTTTTTTATTTCTAAAAGATATCCAAATTTTGTATATATATTCCAGTGAAATAAAGTGTATATAGCTTTAATTCGGTTTATTCTTGAACATCGTAATTTATATCCAAAAGTGGCTCCTCTATAAAAAGGTATAAAAGTTAAATAAAAAAAAAAACAAAGATTGTTTTTTAACGATCGCAGGACACTTTACGAGTCTCCAAAACATCTCGTGAGCTCTTTCATTCTGGTGTATATAACGGCAAAATCTTAAAAGGATATATATATACACATTTATATGTATATGTATATATACATATACATACCCACTGTGTGACAGAGTATAGAAGACGCGTGTACGCGCTCGCGCCATGGAAGACACACCAGGAAACGATACTAACCCGATATGTATATAAGTTCTTCATCTCGACAAACTTAATTTCCATTCGTTGAGAATGAAAAATTTGTGTTACATTCGTCGTTGGACAATATACCACGTCTGTGTGTGTGTCTCTTTTTATCTGTATATGTGCGGGATTATTGGGCGAAGCAACTGGAAATGTGATATCTACCGCGGTGTCGACTACCAAGCGACCATTTTGCCAACTTGGAATTTAATATCCCGCCGATTGTGTATATATATACCTACGCACGCGCGCGCGCACTGATTCGCATATGGTTATCATTAAGATTGCGAAATGCGAGTATGAGTGACGCCATATTCGCGACGATGAACAGTGCGAGACGCCCACGTTTATATATTTTTAAACGTATTTTAGTAAGTTTAATTCATTCTACTATATAAACGTATACCTATCTCTATATATATATACATATATGTACAATATACATATATACATATGTATGTAATAATTTAGACTCTCATTATATATACATCATGCTGAATATAATCATTTAACTGATTTACAACTATATTTAATTTATAACGTTTGCCAAAAATTATTTCAAGTCATGTTTTATTTTTTATTGAATTTTTGTCGTGGGATTTTTTTTTTTTTATTTATATATATACATATATATGTGTACAACGGATAAGATTCTCCAATGGGACGTTGTTCATCATGACAGCAGCCTTGTAATATACGTTCCAGACGATTGAACGTATATACGAAATTGTTCCCTCCTGACTTTTGCTTCTCGTGGCTTCTGGTATATAGACTGTTATAATAAATACATATACGACATTTATATATGTGCAATGTATAATATACACATGCATGGATATATATATATATATATATATATATATATGTTTATATGGATGTATACATACCGGTCCCCAATGGTGTTTGAGCGCATCATTATCCACCGTCATTGTTTCTTTGGGGGACGAAAATCCGCTCAGGTCAAACATATATAAACGATGTCATGAATATTTTTCAACTTACTCAACCGGTGCCGCGCGCAGCAAGTCCACTGGGAATTCGCTTATTCTCAGAAAAAAAAAAGATTAAAATATGTATATACTATATAATTAACAATCGGTTGGAAAAATTCTGAGGCACTTGTGTATTATGAATTATTTTTTTTTTCGTTGTAATTTTTTGAATTTTTCTATTTTAATAAAACATTTCGATTTGCTTTGTGTTTTATTGTCTAAATAATAAAATACGAGTGCAATTGTTGTGGTGATGTTGTAGCAATGGTGATATGTATACGTGTTTCTATATATTATATACAATGCAGAGTTTCATTTGTATATGTGTATATATTTTATTGTACGAACAATAAATTTGAAAGCCACAAATCTAACCGCATACGATGCGACGCCAAAAACCCGGCGACATGTATAATATATACAAACCACGATAAATCTGTGCGCCATTTAACGCTCTCGTCTATGCTTTTTTTTTTCTTTTATATTTTTTTTTATGTATATGTTTATATGTACGTATATATACACGTATGTACGCGGGAGCATGAATGGCTTTACGGACCGATGAGCATCCTGAAAGCGATGAGTTTCGTTTGATACACACCCGTCAAAATATTGGGGGAGTATAACATGACTTCTCTTATATAAATTGCGCTATTGGAATTTTTTTATTTCTTATATTTTATATACTTACTAGCTGACCCGGCAAACATTGTTTTGCCATATGAATTATTTCTAGTGAATATTTTGGTAGTTAAATTATTACTATAAATAAATATAAATTATTCTAAAAAAAAATATAAAAATATTTGGTAGATAAAAAAAAAAAAAAAAAAAGGAGTTATTACAGTGCTAATATCGCTATTAAAAAATGGGGGTTGGTGGTAGAAGGGTGAAAATTAAGGGTTATATGTATTTTTAATGCCAAATCATAAAATAAAAAAAAAAAATTTTGTCCAAAAAATAAAAAATAAATTTTTGGGGTGGGCCACCCTTATCATACATTGAGAATAATATATGCACTTGTAAAATTACATTTTATTACGATATTCATAATTGTTTTCTACGAAATAATTAATGAATAATTATTTTGTTCGTGTGACAAGTCTACTTTTTTCACTGCTTTATATTCTCTCTTATTTCAAAATAAATATACATGTTTATTTTTTATTTATTCATTTCTTCAGTTTTTTTATAATTTGGACCATCCTGTGCTATAAAATAATCTACAGGTGACAAGGTAAAAGGCCTTTAACGACTTGACATCAAGTCGTTCGAACGCGCGCACAAAACATTCGCCCAAACTCATTATATATCCCTTATATATTATTTACATTTTTATTATTTGTTCTTTTACCATTTTTCTCTCACTCATTATCATCTCCAATACCAATATTATATCTTCCTCATGGTTTTGTGTGTCGTTGAAATTTTTGGTGGCGAATCTTAACTTTTTTACGGGCAGTAATTATGTGAAACGACATTGGCTGAATCAATTTACGAGACGATTATCGTCACCGATATATGTACATATAAAATAAACTTTTAGCCGTTACGAAATATGGCCGTCTCTTGAAGTTTGTGGGTCCACTTTAGGAGCGAGTTCATGTGTAATAGGGCACACTAAGCGGTATAAAGGGGAACAATAAAACGACAACGAGTGTGCGTGAGGGTTTAGATACGGTTGAAAGAACGCGCACATCAGTTTCTTTAATTTTTTTTTTCCTTTTACATACATATAAGTATATTCACACCACACCTCTTACATCACTATCCACATTTATACATACACCCTCCTATAATGTCGATATTTCGTGACCGGTTAGACTTTTATTTGTGCTATCATCACTAAAACCGTTTCACGCAATTCACTAGTAAGTCAGTCACGCGTTAAGAGTGGTTCCTCTATAAGTGCAAAGTAGAGTCCCATGTCAGGAGATATCGTAATCAAGAAAAGCTAAAGGAAGGAAGAAGCAACGGGACTGTATATATAATGGTTACAGGTTATAGTTAGAGAATTTATTGTTTCCTATTTGCAAATATGCAATCGTTTGTTTGCAAGTTTGAGTTTCTTTTTTTCATGTAAATACTCTTTAGCTTCTGATTACTTGTTTGTATATATTTACAAGTTGGCGATAAGTCCCTGGATGGATAAGATCAAAAGCAACGACAATTTCTCAATGACAACTGTACATGTATACATAGAAAAGGATTACTTGAAATGAGTAATGGTTGAAATCATTTGACCAAAAATATTTCTAAGAAAATAACTATTGGAGTAAGTATGAGACAAACCATGTTCTTTTTTTTTTTTTTGGTTCCTTGTGAGTAGCATCCAAAGTGTCACAATAGTGCTCCGCCTTCTACTCTACTGGACGACAAAATTTGAAGAAAAAAAAAAAGTATTCGCCAATAATATTATTGCATTTTGTGTATATATATTGTTGAAACGTGTTAATATATTTATACCCTGTGTGGATGCGTGCACAAAACTTTCTCTCCACCCTTTTGGCATGTAGTATATTCATTCGCAAAGTTGTCGATCTCAGTCAGTTGTAAATACACTTGGGCTACCTACAGCGTCCGCAAGCCATGCGTTAATTTACGATCGGTTGGCGCATCACGCGTGCACTTGTCGGTGATTGTGGGTGACCGCATCCTACTTGGAATATTTCAAAATGTACCCAGAACCCATCATAAATGTCATGAAACATCCACATTAACTTCTGTATAAATGTATTCTTCATTTATTTTATTATACTTATTTCATTTGTTTCGTATACACCTATTACACTGTTAATTACAAGGAGCTGTACGTACGTTACTTTCAATATGTATAAATAATAGAATTTTAAGTAATCATAAAACACTTAGATATTTTTTCAAGATATTTAAATAAGAAATTGAAAATAAATCAATATTTTAATTATTGTTTGTATTGATTTATTTGTAAAATTTGTGATAAGCTGGGTCAAAGTGAATTTGTTGTGTTCTTTGTTTTCTCATGGAGAATTGCAAGAGTGCAAAGGTGGGGTAAGATATATACGATTGTTGACGATTTCACGGTGAACTTGAAGATCTTAAGCGTGGTATTAACGGCTAATCCGATCTGTATGAGAGAACCGCCCACAATACTGGCTCACGGATGCTACGTTTATGTCGTTTTTTCCGTTCCGCTTTGTGACGAATCCATTTAAATTCGGATTAGGTCCCATCGAGAAACGCTGTTGCTCTTTCATGAATGCTTATGTACCGCTCGCGATACTCTCGATACGGTGCATTCAACGACAGGTTCATGTTCCTCGCCTGCATGTTCATTATATTCTTTGGTTGGTCTTCTTTACCTTTTTTTTTTTCACCAATACAGTTGGAAATCTCATCACTTTGCCTGCAGTTTACTATCTCAAATCTTTACGCGCTGCAGATTATAAGTTTGGATATGTACGGTCAGTATCCATTCAAGATTACTAGAGTGCTTGTGTTAATCAGATTGCTGGTTGAAACTCACACGAGATTAAAGTCTCAATTTGTTTTAAATTGATGCTTAAGTTTGTTTTTTTAGTAGATTTATTTAATTAATAAATTTTAACTCACGAATTCCGAATAAAATTACCATTTCCTTTTAGAATCATCACAAAGTATGTATTTAAATAATTAAAATAATTATTTTACAAAGTATTTATACATGTAAGTATTTTAAAAAACAGTTCAGATAAATAATTATCCAAAATTAAATAAATATCACAATTATTTTTCGTGAATATCATATTTTAAAATTCATGAAAATTTTTGTGAATTATATAAAATTCCTATTTATCCCTAAAATGAATTTGTTTACAATTAATATTGTGTGGAAGCCATGTTTTCCCCTCGGAACTCAAACATAAGACACCGGAGGAAAAAAAAAAAGTCGATAGGCGTGGTACTTTACCTTTACGGGACACTGGACCAAAGCAAAAGTGCGTCCAGAAAATGGGATTATCCTAATACGAGCATAAATACACTACGAAATTGTGCTCAACTTTTCCGCCCACTCCAGTCCACGAGACTCGTCGTACTAGGAACAATAAACTATATTTCACAATGATAGTCTCATTGTCCTTACAACTTGCCGCTGTCCGTCGCAATTGGCTTTTCTCTCCATCAGTGTTTTTCCACCTTCCTCTCTGAAGTCTTTTCTCTGCTTATATTTTCACCATACATATTTCCTCGTATATAGTTAGAGTAGATGACGAACAAATCCATGAAGCCATGCCCATATAGTTTGAAGTCATTATGGCGGCGTACGGTCGGTCAAAATTTTATATTTAAGGCCACCCTATTGCTTTTCGCCGCATCCCTTTGTTGGCGCCCATTGTGGGCCCCAAAAGAGTAACGGGGTGAAAGGGCACCGTAACTTTGTTGGTTACTGCTGATCTTTGCCGCAACTTATTTATGACGTTAATGGGCTGGACAAAATGGAGTTTCGAAGGGACTCTTTTGACCAGTCAAACATAACAACGTTTTATATCCAGCGTACAAGTACAGACTAAAATAAAAATAAATAAAAAGAAAGAGAAAACACAAAAATGAACTTGAATGGAAATGTATGAATGACATGCATATATATTTATAAATCTGACATCAATAACATATTGACGATGACTAACGGCAAATTTTTTTTGACCTAATGATATAGATTCAAACATTTCAAATCAGCTCTTTGTTAATTTACACGATTTGAATCACACATATCGAATTCATTAGTCGTGCGTGTCCCCTTCGCTTTACTAGTGTATTCAAATGTGAACTCGATCACACTTATACATTCAATAACAACTAATTCTATCGATTAATGATATCATATTGCATTGATCAAAGTGTTTATTAATGTTATATTGATCTTTTAAGACCACACCAGCCGCCTTCGAACTAAATATCAAATCACGATCCACATGCACACGTATAATGTATAATTATTATATTATACCTACACTTATAGCTGATCGTTTAAACCAAGATGATTTCTCACGTTTAAATATTATATTTATTTATATTCTATTATTTTCGCATGTCATCGTTCGTATGATACTATACATAAATACACTTTCAACATCAACAGTCTTTAAATCATGACTTCCCACACTGATAATTGCAATACATGACGCAAAAAATCCTACATTCGATCTCAATCGATCGTCGATCATCCAAACCATCCATCTTCACATTTCGACATACACACATAGACTTTTTTTTTATTCTTCTATTTTCCAAAGCTCACTTTCTTTCTTATATATATACATTCAACAACGTTCACTAATGCACCATCATGTCTCCCCCTCGTGTGATGTGTTTGCACTGGACATGGCCAACAATTCCGGATAGGCTAAAGAATAATGTGTACACTACTATAAAAATAAATATAATATTTATACCTGCTGATGTTGAAAGTTGACACTGTAAAGCTATCCATCTAGCTAACACAAGTCACACGTATGTCAATGACATCTTCACTAAATTATGAATTACATTAAAAATCATTTAAAATTATACATGTCTACATTTTAATTTATATTCAGAATAATTTTTATGCTACTTTAAACCTCATTATTGGCATTTAGTGAGGTTTTTCATGAGCAAGGAAAGTTGTTTAGAAATATTTTAATAGAAAATACAACTCCTCGAAGTAGTGATACATAATGTTCCATAATTCTAAGCCGCAAAGGAGGAACTTGCGTTATTAAGTTTATTATGAAATAAAATATTACAATTTTATGTTGAGTGTAAAAAGCATCAAACTAGGTTCAATTCTAGATTTTTTAGAGGTTGATCCCCAGATTCAAAGTAGAATTGATAGACCAACGAGTGCCATATAATGTTTAATCAACTACTAAAAGACTTAGAAAAATACAAAAATAATTAAAAATTTAATTTATAAAAAAAGAATTAGAATTTCCAAACTCTTTTAATAATATATTGTATTAAATATATTTGTACTAAATATTATTATAAATATCATCTTTTCACACTTTAATACCCCACTATCAGCGCTAAATCTAAAGCATTTTCCATGAAGGTAACATTTATTTTATACTACCGTCACGTACTAGAGCACATAACTACTGTACTATACATAACACCCAGTAGCTTTATATATATTATATCGCATCCAAAGAGCGAATGAGATAGAACCTCCAGTATGAGTACATAACTATATATATGTTTCGACGGCAAGAGAACACGGGACGAGCTACTGGGCACGAGGCTAGTTAAGATAGCGATCCTTGGGACGCGAACAATGCCGTAAAGAAGCCGGTTGGGAGCAGTGAATCGGGCGTTATGGCGAAAACGTGAACGATTAGCGGCTTGATCTTCCTCATGTTTGTGTCTGTCTCTTATAAACTTATACTATCCTCAGCATAAACACGATATTGCCTCTATAGTTATAGTATTGCAATGATAATGATGATGATGATGATGATGATCCTTCAACAAATACCGCGAAGGCGTGCGTGTTCTTATATACAGAATCTAGATGACTATACTTTGATCATCGGTGAGTCTTATCTGAAACACATATACTGGAAAGGAGGACGAGATGTTAGCGACGTTGTAATTGCAAAATTACTTCAGATTGACTTGCTTGCTACGATAAATTCTTGATGTGTGGTCCAGGTAAAATATTGCTATCTTTGTTTGCTATTTTCTTTATTTATTTATTTATTTATTTTTTTTTTTTCGTATTTATTCTCTTTGATGATAGACACTTACATGCATTGACGTGTCTCGTTAGTTAATTACAACATTATTTATTATCAATTTGTCGGTTATTTATACACATGCTATATGTATTTAAGCAATATCAATAACGCAGTCAATATCTTTTTGTTTTTTTGTATCGTGTGCGGTGACTCAGAAATTCTTTTGACGACGAAAAATGCGAGACATCAGTCAATGAATAAAAAATATAAAGCCGCACAAGTAATATATTGAAGTTTATATGTATGTGTATGTGTATGTATATCCTTTGGAGTGCGCAAAAGCGCTTGAAGGACAATTGCTCGTCAACCGGCCGTCAAAACATCCCCAAGGATCCATAGCGAATCATTATTCTCACACGAAAACCATCTCTCCACATCACAAATGAACATATATGTACAGTTTTTTTTTTCTTTTTCATTATTATTTCTCTCCACATCTATACTTACTCCATCAACAATATATGTGACCGCAAACAAACGAGCAGCAGTGATAGGGGGCGCCAATGTGCTATTCAAGACCAGACAGTCTGTCATTTGTCACGTCTTTTACGGTGCTCTAATGACACGCACTGCTTTTTGGACGCCTTCTTATAACTAAAAATCCTGGGCACCTGGCACTGACTCTTTATTATTCCCACTCTGTTACTTTATCGCTTGTCTCTTGTCTATACATATACCCTATACATTCCCTTTCACTCTCTCTCTTTCATACTTATATATAACTATATACACAAACTCTTGTATATACTCTTGTGTCAAGCTAGAGCAAACCTGAAGTGACGGTTGAATTCGATTTGTTAGGATTAAGGAAAAAGTCACACTCACTCTCACTGACATGTTTCATGTGAACCGGAAGTGTAGCAAGAAAAAAAAAAATGTATCAATGATCTTTCGTTTTTTTCCTTTTCTCATATAATTTTATTCAATTTTTCATCCCTCAAATTTTGCTCACTTGAAAAAATTATTTCAATGTTAATATAATTATTGGACGAATTAATTTATTATATTCATCGTAAGGATATGTTTCTTGCTTATAATGTGAGGCAGATGAGGAGAAAGATAATGATGATGCTGATGATGCGACGATGAAGAAGAAGTCAAAAGAGTTTAAAAATTATAAAAAGACAAATAATAATAAGACACATCGCGTATTGCGGTTGCCCTTGCTACTTGTGCAATCGGGTTATGCTCTGTGAATCTACTTCTGTATTGTTATATGCCACCCACTTGGCAAGAAGACCACGAATGTCTAAAGGACGCGATCTCTTTGCGGCGCGAGCACGCGGCCAAAGTATAGTCGCGTTGTTTCTTCATGGAACACACGCGGCAACGTGGACATTTCGCTCTTATATTTTTTTATTCCTCCACCACCATATCGTGTCACGTTTCTTTTGTCGTTTTCATGACTATACCACCACGTGTCCACCTGCCATGATCCCTGGTCCACGTTCATCACGTTCATATAAACAGTAGGACATCAAAACATATTGTATATATATTCCTCGCAACCTCTTTGTCCTCAAAGAATATAAATACACTTTGAATTATTTTATTTATTTTTTATTAAATTATTATTTACATTATATACACTTACTTTTATTTTATAATTATAATTTTAATTACAATGTTCGCTTTTGTATCAATACTTATGAATATAAGAAAAATATAATATTTATAAGTGACAATTTTTAAAATGAGTCAGGCGTGCGCCTAAGATGGCGTAGCTCGGTCATAAAATCAGGAGTTATGGTTATTTAAAAACTTATTGGCCCGCCCATGCGCAACATTTCGTATCCGGGGCCGAGAATTCTGAAGCTCCGTGACCCAGCTGAGATAAATCAAGAAATATTAAGACCGCGTTCTTGGTCTCTTTCTTCCTATTTATTTATTCACTTATTTATTCCTTTTCTTTTTTATTTTTTATTTTAATATTCTTGCTCGCGACCCTCACTCGCATTTCTCCCAACACAATGACCATATCCAACTGGACAAACTGCACATTAATGAATCGTATGAAATATACGTTGAGAAGAAATAAATAAATAAATAAATAAATACACAACCAGAAGCTTTGATGATAGTTTTTTACACTCAATCAAAACGCGTACACTTTTGTCCCAATAATTTTCTCGATGAAATGATTCTCATTGAAATGTTTTTTTTCTTCTCCTATTCATCTCTTCCATCTACATATACATATATATTCTTGTCTTTTTGTATTAGAAACAAGATAATATATATATATAAATGTGTGAATTAATGGGCGCATCTCAATGTGGCTATTTTTCCACGTCGAATGTGTAATGCGCGCGAGCTGCGGGAGGCAAGCGGACCATATTGCCTGATCAATCAAAATGAGCTTGGTATTTATGCTGTATACATGTTTGTATATGTGTATGTGATATATAGAAACGCCTGTCGCGTATATATTGATCCTTTTTTGCTTCTCGTCTGCTTCTATATTTATTAAACATCTGATGGCCCAATAATCCTGCGGGATATTATTATATATAATTTTTCTTCATGTATGTATATAAGTACACATGTATATATACACTGTTGATGATGCCAACGGTTGAATATATATATCCTATAGCTTGATTATCACCTTGAACAAGAAAAAAAAAAATAAATAACTCGATCAATCATAAAAGATGATATATTTTGTTTAATCTATAACGTCGTTGCTAAAACTTTTCATCAATTGAAATAATAGATCATCAATCAATCATTATTATATTTATATGCATTATGTATGATAATAAATATATGGGTATATGCAGTGTATATTTAATATATTATTGATTTTTAAATCGGATAAAATAATGCAAAGTTATGGTTTTTTATAAGTGAATTTATTTTTTTAATGCGATGAATTGTATCGTGAGTGTTAATACATATTTTTATATTTTTTATTATTATTTTTATTTTTTATCTAGACAGTGTATGGGGTGGAAAAATCTACCTGCATAAATCGGCCACGCCTACAAGACAATATAGAATATAAAAGTGTCTGTATATACTGAATGAAGAAGATGCAGAGCATTGTAAAGAAGTCAAATCGTTTTTTTTTTTTATTTAGCTCTTCGAATTATTTTTTTGAGTGTTGTCGTTCTTTGAAGAACATATTTTTATATACGTACCTATATATAACTATAGTTTTTTTTTTCACGTGCATCATCAGACAGCCATGATGGATATATGTATAACAAACGATACGTAAAAAAGATTTTTCGGCTTCCAGTGAAACGATATAAAAAAAAATAAATAAATAAAATCAAAATTGGATAGATATAAACTGAGACTTTTGTTCATTAATGTTTGCTCGCAAGATGGCTTTCACATATGGTGCGGCATGAAGATAATTGTGGGGTCTGTGCTAGTTTTTATTTTATTTTATTTTTTTTTTTTTTCATTTTATTATTTAATATCATTTTTTTCCCTTAGCTTTAACTATCTCTAATTCTAGTCCGGAAATTTCTTTCTAATGTTGGGTTTTGTTTCTATCAAGAGCATCATCCTACCGCCATATAACATAAAAGAATTTCGCCATCAATATAATATATCCGCGGTACATCTCTTTAAATATATCCTGCCTCAATTATTTTCATTTGTTTTCTAGGACACAATTTATATAGAAAAACTATTTAAATTAATGTCTCTCTCATATTTACATACATACAAACGTCACGGAAATTTGCTTGTGCACGAGTGTGTTCCGCCAACGTAAATTGAAATGGAATCTTTAATTCAATTTGCGGTCACGAGGACCCATAGGACCCTCTTTTATATAAGTTCTTCTTTCTGCATCAGGTATATAAAATCGACGAAGAAAAATATTCTTCTCTCTGAATCTCGCTCAACTGGAGGATGAGGTGATCCTTTACGTCTTTACCTTTGATGCTCTTATATATATATACATATATATACATTCATAAAAGGCGCACACGATCCGTTTTCTCTGATTGATCTGATTAGTCCAGTAGGGCCCGAAGCAACTCGACCGGTAAATGATCCGAGCGATCTCAATCAGCTTCTGAAAAAAATTAAAACGCCCGTGCGATTCTCTCTGGATTCAATCTTTGATATAAATATATATATATACATATAAATATATTTAAACTGCCTCCCACGTGGAATAAAAATGATTATACATGTATAGTTTGTATTTGTATTTGCCCCTGAAGATTAAAAAGAAAATGGAAAATTTTTTTTTTCAATTTTTATTATGAATTTATAATTTTTTTTAGAATTAATAATTGTATATTATAGTATTTAATTGTGAATAAAATTTACCGCGCTCTTTGATCATGTTTAGATCAACTGATGATGATGCTGCCATTGATACTTGTGGTGTAGTGTTAACAGTTTGTGATGATCAAATATAGTGACATGCTTTTTATTTTTTGTTTCTTTTCATTATCGATGTTCAGCCGCGCGGCAGATTGAACTGATCATACAGTTCCGTGTTCGTTTTGTATAGTTCCGTTAGTCTATTATGTCGATATACCACACAGGTGTTATATTATATAGTTTTCTGTATGGACATATTTATAAAAGTGGAATGGAAAAACATAATTATGAAGAATTATTTCATAGTAAAAGAAAAAAAAAAATGTGTAAGGTATAGATTGTTGGGTAGTAATAAATGTCAAGTGGGCCATCAATCGCACAGAGTTTTGTAATTATGTCACAGGTATATATTGCTGAAGTGTTTTAAAACGTGTCACTTGTCAGATTGTTAGTCACACTTGACTTGTATGAGCGCGTGACCATGCATACATATAATATCATTTGTTCACTGCCTTTTGAAAATTATCTAAGTTTATATTTATTATCATTTTTGTTTCATTTTCTATTTATATTTTCTTGTGTTGATAACAAATTTTTCCGAACGATTCAGTTCTCGTTTTAAGATTCATAAATATATAAATATATATACACATTTTTTTTCAGTTAAAAATGTACTTTTATTTTATTGTCTGAATATTCAAATGCGTGCGTAGAAAATCTTTGGAATATAACTTGAAGAATTTAGTACCACAGAAAGGTAAAAGAGTATTTGAATATTTTATTATTTTCTTCATTTTATTTTTTATTTTCTCACAATTCTATCAGTAAATTTTATTAAAAAATTCAACAAATGCAATATAATATATTGTTGTAATGCGATTTATATATACATGCATTGGCTTATTGCGTCTCTCAATGTCAAGGATAGTTTTCACTGAACAAACGTCCGAATGATGAAGGAGAGAAAAGGCAAAATGAGGGAAAAGACAGCTAGGAGAGGAATACGCCTGGGGAAACGTGAATTGCGCTACGTCACGCAGTGTGACAGCCAAGAGTGGTGAATATATAAAAGAAAGAAAGACAGAATATGAAAATGATTGAGAGAATGAGTTACTAGTGGTGCACATCATGTTGAGGTACTTATAGAATATACAAAAGTTCCATCAAGCAATTATTATTTGTTAACTGAAGAAAGCTGCGCGGCCCGAGGGTCTTAGCTTTGCCCGATTCTGCAGCTCCTACGCCAACAATTTTGATGCAAAATACAACGAATATATCGTGCCATTCATTCACATTTATCCATATCCGTTTATACATAAATATTTGATGTCATCACATGCTAAATTTTAATCTCACAGTTATTGTAATTATTCTCAAGTTTAAAATAAATTCGAAAACATTCACCCTATTTCTCACGTTTTATATTACCAAATATAGGTATACCCATCAACATACCGCACAAATTTATTAATATATCTATTCATAAACATCAATTATCAACAAATTAAATAAACATAATGTATTACAAATCGAAATTTTTGTGCTTTTCTAAGTTTTCTAGTAGTCGATTAAACATTCTACTATAATGGTACTCGTTGGTCTATCAATTCTACTTTGAATCTGGGGATCGAACCTCTAAAAATCTAGGATTGAACCTATAGTTTGATGATTTTTACACTCAACACTACAACATTATAATATTTTATTTTATAATAAACTTAGACGCAAGTTTCTCCTTTGCGTCTTAGAATGAAAGATTTGGCAATATGCCACTACTTCGAGGTGTTGTATTTTCTATTAATAATATTTCTAAACAACCTTCCTTGCTCCTGAAGAACCCCACTGAATGCCAATAATGAGATTTAAAGTAGCATAAAAATTTCGACTCGCGATTACAATACGAATAAAATTATTGCACTAAGCAAAAAAATTCTTTGAGTCTATAATAATTTGGTTTACTTGATCTAAATAAATGAGGCGTTGCAACAAAAAAATTATTTCGTGTGTTCGTTATATTAAAAATAAATTGTTCTATTGCAACGCCTCATTTATTTAAACCAACTAATATTCAAATCCAAATAAACCAAATTATCAAATTAAAAAAATTCCTTTTCTCATTATATTTGCTCTGTTTCTAAATTATATTAATCAAACTAAAAAAAAAATCAATTCTCGCGGAGTAATATAAAATGATTAGAATTTTCTTCATTAATTCACAATATATATCCAAAGATAGATTTTATATTAATATTATTATAATAAATACATCTATCTATCCAAAGCATACACTCCTGGCTCTTGTTATACATATGTATACATATAAATAATATATAGTTGGCAATTGCTCATTTCGGATCATGGTATATCACGCTTCTTGCAGAAATGGCCAGTAAAACGATAAAATATTGCCCTTGCATTGCTGCAATATCATGGATGATTCTATACCAATAACAAAGACAATTTCACCGCTGCTTTCAATGCAATGATGAATCCAATCATAATTTAGTTACATCTTATTAGACTCCTACCGCGCTGGCACGCCGTGAGACCGCCCGTATAATATACAACGCGTATAAATATACATATATATATGTATACAATATAATATTTATATGTATACGTTCTTAATTCACGAAATAACTTTTATATCTTTTTCAAGCTACCCTTTTGCGTACATCAGCACAAGTTATACTTTTATTCAGTATTTTACGTTACTTACCTATATGCAATATTCATAAATATATTCATTGCTATTTCCTTTTATTTATTTATTTTTATATAAAATATAATATAAATATAAATATAAATAAATTAGATTTTTTATTTTAATTTTAAAAATCGTTGCGGATTTTTTATACATTTTTTTTATATAATGACGTTAATATTTTTATTCAATTATATTTTTATTTGTCAAGAGTACATCAAGAATGATAAGACTATCTTATCATATATCTCTCACGTAGTGTATAGCTTGGGTATAAAAGGATATATAACTTGTGTTTTGTGTGTGCTGCAATCAACGAACTCTCGGATCCATCCATGTCTATCGTTCACGGCCGATCGTGTATAGAGCCAGGTTGTTGTTAAGGTCGAAGAGTATCGATATCTTCACATCGACAGGCGCGACGTCTCTCGTCGTAGCTCATCAGTAAAAACGAATACGATCAATGACGATGAGGACTGATGCTGCTGCGTCATTCTCTTAAACATATTAAATTCATTGTGGGTCTTTTCGATTTTTTATTATTTTTTTTTTTTTATATTTTTATATCGCAGTATTTTTTTTTTTTTTAAAGGCAGGCTTTATATATCACTCTTGTAAAAATTGGAAAACCTGGTTTAGTTATTATTATAACCGTCATTTAAACCAGTAAACTGTTTTTTTTTTAAGTTTTGAAAATTTTCGCTTTGCGTTAAATAAAACGAGTTTATGATTGTAATCCTCGGAGGACGATGGAGGAGAATATATATTTTAGGACAAGCGTAGAGAAAAAAAAATGGTCCTCAACCCTAATAAGAGCGTAATAACAATTCGAGGAAAAAAAAAATATGCGATAATCCGATAATATACTTTCTAGCGACGTTTTTCTTCAGGTAAAAATGAACTTTGGGCGGTTATATTATATTATACTACTGCTCTTGATGGCTCGTGAGAGAAAGGTGGGTCTCTGTTGGAATATTATATAGACGCTGTCTATATAACGACAGTCGAATCGATTATGAGCCATTCATATTGGCCATTGTCCACCATCGACAGTAAGTATTGGTTATTTCTTTATGGTTGTGCTCTGGAGAAATGGACGGTCGATCGTAAAGACATAAATGATTGTAGGTATCTCCCATGGTGAATATATATGTATGGAAGATGGCAGAATAAACTATAAAGGGAAAAAGTAGAAATGGAAACAACCTAAATATCCAAACGCTTTGGAAGAAAAAAAAATTGTTATCACACATAATAAAATTTCTCGACCTTGTAACACAAATATTTGATTTTTTTCTGGGTGCAAGATTTTTTTTTCTCATGAAGGGTAATGTTGGTATTTATTATATAGAATTTTTGAAGCTCAAGATAGTGACGATTGAGGTGACACTATTGTTTTGAAGGACACATATAATTTAAAATTTTAATTTTATTTTCTTTAGAAAATTTTGAGGAAATTAATACTCTTTGTTTGTTTGTAGCTCTGTTTTTTTTCTTGTGGTGATTGTAAACTTGAAAAAAAAAATTCTATATGCATCGTCGGACAACAAAGTGACAAACATGTGCAGCATAAAAATATTTTTTAAATAAAAAAGATGACACATTTTACCGCCTGTATAACAGTATAATTCAAAGCTTTTTTGGCGTAGTAGTATTCCACGTTTTACGCTTTCCTTTTTTTTTTTCACCTTGCTATCTTTTTTTTATTTTTATTTATTTTATTTTTTTTCTATTCATGAAGTGTCCTAAACTGCTACACGGTCAAACCTCCACAAAAAATTCAACAGCAGTAGTATTTTTATGGTGGATAGCGCACCCAGAGGGTTCATTTTAAACTCTATGGTGCATATAGCCGCGTTTTTTTTTTTTTTACACTCACAAGTAAAATTGTATATGGGTCAAGTCATAAAAATGCTAAAACACCAACCAAAAAGGGTGCCTCCATCCCCCACTTAACATTTTCGCCCCATAAATCCCATGAAATTTCAAAAGAAAGTCCATGGAATTTTAGTCACGTTACAATCTACTACAATCTTAAAAAATAAAAAAATAAAAGAAATGTTTTATTTTTTTTTATTTATTATTTTCTCTCCACCTTCTATTTTCTTTTTCGTATGGAAATGCGATATATTCAAAGATCGAAATAGATCAAGAGCGGTCACAAAATATATATATATATATTTTATTCTAAAAACTCGTCATTGTTATACCACAACGCAGTCTGAACCGAATAAAATATTCAAAGCGCGCGCGCGCCTGTTTGCCCACGTGACATGCAAAAATCACCCTCTCCTTTTCCTCTAGGAGTTTAAAATATTCTAAACTATAACCTCATGCAAGCATTGAAAATCGAGGGGAATGACTGGTCGCAATCGTAAATATATAAGACTAAGAAAATAAAAAAGGTAAAAAAAGAAAGAAAAAAATGACTTTACAACGACAAACTAATTCAATCACCAAAAACGAAAACGTTTATACTTGTTTCTCATAAGTGTTAAGTCACGTGCATATCAATTTTTTTTCTTCTCAAACGATCCTTCGAAAAAAAAAAAAAATAAATAAATAAATAAATATACATATCCAGGTGATCTAATATCTCACCACCAAGCATTAATAATTATTTACATAAACGATAGATTAATATTTCTTTATCTTTAAAAAATTATTGAAATATATTTCAAATATAATTTTAACATTCATTTATTTTTTTATCGACTTGGTCGCAATCGGTTGAATATATTCAGGGACAAATAGTTTCCAGTCACTCTCAAGTCATATTTTCCATATACACATACGCATATATATATAAATATAAATATATAATATATACAAGATTCATATATTGCTCCGAACGGCGTTTAAAATGTGAGGGTGTAGTGTCGTTCTCTTTTTTCTTACCTTTTTTTTTTCTTATTCTTTTTTATCTTTTTTTTTTTATTCTCTCGACCAGGAGATGGAACCTGCCACTGTGGCTATAGATATATATACATAGATACATATATACATATATATATATACATATACAGAGCAAAGAGCGAACCCACCTGCTGAGAAAACGGCTCGAGTATATATCTAAAAAGACGCAGCGCGGTATCTACGTGTGTATATGTATATGTGACTGTTTCATGGTTGCGTCAGGGCACACGGCACAGTTATTTGCATCATCCATCAGCCAAGAAAAAAAAAA
>JAQQBS010000002.1:2332619-2393941 GCA_030347275.1 Microctonus aethiopoides | reverse complement strand
TTTTTTTTTTTTTTTTTTTTATGTATCAAATCATGTACAAAAATAAAATATATCAGTCGTATTATTAATTGTTATAGCTGCTGAATATGAATGATAAAGTATATAAATAAAAAAAAATTATGTGACATGTGTAAATATAAAATTTAGATATTTTTACTTGATTGCAATTACGTTTTTGTTAATGCGAATGGTTTAGTTATATGAATAGAATGGTAAATAACGTCTGCAAGAAAAATATAAACTATGATATATTGTCAACAAAAAATCTGTTGTAAACGAAAATATAATAAGAAATAAAAGAATTATATTTGAATTGTTGGGGGTTGCGTTACCACATGGCAACCATCTATTATTCAATAAATATATATAATACCACACTTTCAATTCTTACAATGTGAAAATTAAGATAGCAATCGACACTCATCTCTTCCCCTTTAGAAATAGTTTCAAAATATAATATAAACAAATCACGAGTTTGTGTAAATGTTTGTGTGTAGATTATTGTCGATCGTAATATACATCTCTGCGATCATGAAAATAAAATCGTTATTCGCATATCGTGTTCATATCCCATGTGTCGCGCGATACAACAAGAAAATAAAAATACGAAAGAAAAAAAAAGTTATAGAAAAATCCCAAGAATAATATTCGGCGTTTCCGGCTGTGTAGAAAAAAAAAGAAAATTTCTATACCATCGCATCTTCAACACAAACAAACTCGTTTGTAGTGTTTATCGATTTTACACATTTAATAATAATATAATCAATTGATTGATCGATAAGAAAAATTCTTTTAGAAAATTGCATGAGACCAGCTGTCGTTATATTGTTTGTAAATTTTTAATAAAACACAACTGCACGCATCAGTTATATTTATTTTATATTTAGAAGCACCTGCAATATTCAAGATGGCGTATTTTTATTTATATTTATTATACATATGTATATAAATATGTATTATAAACTTATATACGCACACGTGGGAATCGGTTGAAGAGTTATCACGCGAAAGTGGCCGGGATATCGATACAATGCGCGATCGAACGATCACTACACGATCTCCCGCTGGTAGATCCTCGGATCGTTGGTACAACGATCCATTGATGCGAGAGACAACATATATAAGACTCGCCCTATCGTGTGCACATATTGCTCCATGTATAACTCGATTTCTCTACCCATCGATCGATTGTTTTCCTGCATGTTCATTCAACATGAATTTTAAATTATTTCCGATACCAGAGCACATTTCTTCAAGATATATTTTTGATCTTGTCTATATACTGCACGTATATGCAAGAATTTTTTTTCCTTTTCTTTCATCTTCGGGTCACTTGGAATTAAATAGTAAAATATATTTAATGTAGAAAAAGCAAAAGGTGTTGATTTAGGTTCACAATAAAAGCCTATAGAGAAAAAATATATATCTAGAAGGTCTTTCTGTATTCAGAAAAAGAGTCTGGTAGATTTTTACTAGAGGGTTGTAACATTTTTTTTTATCCTCGTCTTCCTTCTCCGCCCTCATTCATTATATTTAATACAACAAAAATACCTATGTTTACCTTGGACAAACAGAAGCGAGACCTGTTGGCACGATATTACGACTGGAGTCTCAAAAAAACGTGCTCTAATTGCTGTGGAATTCTTCAAAAATTGTGTTATAAGTATCATAAAAAAAAAACCCAAAGTCCAATTTAATTTTTTTCCCATCCCAATTCCCACATAATATCAATCCAAAATAACCATCCACTATTTCCGCCCTTAATTTAAAAATTAAACAAAAGAAAAAAAATCTTAAATCAAAAACAAAACACTGAACTAGAAAATTAATACATAAAAAAATAATAAAACCACACGTTGCATGTTAAAAAAAAAAAATTCTACAGCATTATATAAAAATACCTTCGACTAGTCGTAGCTATACCCTTGAATTAAAATGGTAATAGAAATGTATCATTTGAATAACAAATGTCATATATATTATAAATACAAACAGTAGAATAAACATCAGTGGCTCCCCTCTCTTCTCTTATTCTCTAACATACAATCAGTTATATGTATTATGCTAAACAGTCGTCTTGTTTTGAATTTAGAACAAGGGGCGCCATATTGCCAAGAATGGTTTACTCTCTGACCTCTGTGCGGAGAGTGCGCGCGATTAATTCGAATGATCGCGAGAACGCATTTCAACCAATAGAATATAAGTATATTGCGCGTTACACAGTATAATATAATACATACACATTACATATACACATGGGTATAGTGCTTGCCAAGTTGGCCAAAGCAATATAGTGTTTTTCGTGTAGTGCAAAAGCCGTGCCCATATCCATGACAGGTAGCTGGCGAACCCATTAACCTTACATTCTCATTGTTCTTCCGTCTATTCAGTATACCATCATCATCTTATTCTTCTACTATAGGTATATATGTAATATGTATATACAATATTATACCTATACTGTAACTTCTTCTTATTCTTCTTCCGCAATATATAAACGTGCGCGCGTAGTACGTTTCTGCAACCACCCCATAACCTTTTCTGTCAGTTGTAATAATCGATATTATATACCCTTTCTCTTATTCTCTTTCAGGCGTTTAAAAGATAACCGCAATATAATATATTTTCATGAATTATTCATGTTATTCTCTGCTATTGCTCTTGGTACGCAGAGTTAATTTCAGTTTTTTGAGGTTATTTTTTTTTGTGACATGTGTGAGAGTTATGTAATTCCTGGATTTATATATATATCTCGATTTTATTATATGTATATTGTGTGTCTATGTGTAATTTTTTTATGACGTGTATAGATAATAAGCGGAAGAAAGGGTGAACTAAGCGCCCTTGACTAATTTATATGAATGAAAATGAAATTTTATGTAAAAAGTTAATTTATTTTTTATAAATTTATAGAATTGTTTTGTGGATTTTTTTTTTATCAGGTTGAGGGAAGTAATTTTTATTGCGGAGAAGACGTTGTGGGAAATTGAGAAGGAAGTGGATTAATTTTTAGGTCATGTCCGGTGTACTTGTTAGAGTAAAATGTTTTTGTTTCTTTTTTTTTTTTTTTTTTTTTTTTTTTTTTTTCTTAATTTTCAAGTTTACCAACGAGGGGATCTTTTGTATAACTGACGTACCACCTGGTTGGAAAAGCCTTTTAGGCACGCAATCGGGATTTGTCAGTCGGAAACTGACTCGTTGGCGCAAATTTATGGGCACCCGTCAAATTAATCCGGGCGACTATTGTCATTTTTTGGTTTACTCGGTTACGGTTAATGAGATTTTCTGCTTAACATAGATGTGTCGGTTAGATATTTTTTATAATTTTTATATGTTATTTACTCATTCATCTTTAATTATTTCATATTGACAATTGTAAAAATAACATGCGGACATGATTAAATTTGTCAACGCGGCTGTATTATAAATAAAGTTTGAAGATATTTATCGCGCGATTATATGATTTGTCTACTGTCATCAAAGTGGACACGAACCTTTCCACACGTGGGCAAATGATTTCTGTCATTCGTTCGTCACAACAGAGACGAAAAAAAAATTATATGTACATGTACATATTCATCGTATACTTTTATAAATGCCTCTTGTTTGGACACATATCGATGAATAAATCAAATCAGTCTTGACTTCAATTTTTTATTTATCTCTCTTCCAGAGATAGACCACCAGCGGCGTTAAAGATTATTTGTTTATGCTAACGCGATCTTATTTGAGATTGTATATACACTCTCTATTATTTTTTTTTCTTTTCAATATTTTTTTATTTCATTTAATTTTTTTTTATACGTGAGAACGTGTAAATGTAGAGTTTACAAAGATCTCCAACTGCTACTAAGACACTTTTTCATCCCGAAGCAATTATTTATGAGATGCATAAATGAAAACAAAAAAAAAAAAAAAAAGAATAATAATATAAATTTTAAATCCATTCGAGTTGACTTTTACGTAATAAATTCCCGTTCATCTTCCACACTTTCAATGATTTACAACATCATCAATTAATTTTATTATATTTTTTCACTTGTATAAAAATATATTTCGTGTAAAATTTTGCTGACGAATGTATAAATAAGTGTGCCAAGGAAACAAACAAATAAAAATAGAGTTGTGCAAAAGGAATTTTATCAAATGAAAAATTTTTATATTTTCGTGAAAGTATAAAAAATTCACACAGGGAATTTACTCAGTTGATTACACGCATTGAATTATATACATCCAAGTACCTTGTTATATACATACACATACAATAGGTACAAATACATATACATAAATATTCCTACCAAACAAATCTGTATAAACTTATAACTATAAAGATTTCATAAATAATCGTTGCAATTAATCACAAGTCACAATCGCTCGTAATCTGTATCTCGCGCCAACTTATTAAACAACATTCAGGTCGTGCCAGTAGTCGGGTGGAGATTAATCAAAACAAATTAACAAGGTCATGATAAATGATAACCACTAAACAATCCACTACACAAAAAGATCTCAATAATTAATATTCATCAAAAAAAAAAAAAATTAAAAAAAATTTGTTTATTCTACACATTTATATTTTTATTAACGAGAAATTGAGGAGAAATTTACACGCGTACGCATGCGTGCAGTCTTCAAAGAGATGACGCGCGAGTCAAGAGAAAAAAAAAATGACAGCTACCTGAATAAAAAAAAAGAAAAAAAAAATTGAATAAATATATGATCGAGGAGGCGGCGCCGAAGCCACAAAACATTTTATTATACATATTTTGAAAAGATCTAGCTGTTGAAAAAAAGAAAAAGAAAATAAATAAATCGTGGCAATAATTTATCGACTCGCACATACGTGTAACGCGTCATTGGCTCTGTAGGTGAACAAGATCGTTGGTCTTTTGATTTTTCTCAACATGATACGAAATATATATTATTATATTTTAGAAAGAAAGACGATGAGGGAAAGTGAAAGAGGACGAATAGAACAGGACTGTGCCGGTATAAAGTATTATTATATCGCGATATAGTTGGCTATTGAAGATTTTTTTCGAGGGATTGTTAAATAGTTTGACATTGAAGAAAAACCAAAACATTTAAGTTCTCACTGTATGGACTCTTTATATGTGGACAATGGCCATCAAAAATATATGTATAAGGGCTTCGTTGACCATATACATGTGTATGTATATAATATATAAATGTATGTATATATGGATTGAACAATGCATTGAGCGATGAAAGAACGTGG
Source organism: Microctonus aethiopoides (assembly GCA_030347275.1). Classification (NCBI taxonomy): domain Eukaryota; kingdom Metazoa; phylum Arthropoda; class Insecta; order Hymenoptera; family Braconidae; genus Microctonus; species Microctonus aethiopoides. The sequence goes on along the minus strand of JAQQBS010000002.1, from coordinate 2,388,702 downwards.
TTGAACAACGAGATCAAGGGTCTCTCTTACTGATCTTTCAACCATTTGCACTGTTAAATCTACACCTTCTCTTGACCATTATATATGTATATACAGCTCTCGATAGAATGTATATACTATATTCTAGATCACAGATAAATATAGAATTTGTAAAAGATCAGAAGGATATATAATAAATGGCGCGCGCCAGTCTCAAGGATCGGGATAAATTGACACAATAGTCTGTGAAAATTCTACTTTTATTCCAATTATTGTTCAGCAATAAATGTATCCGCATTGACATGCCAGTATATTGAATTGAATGTCACAGGGATTTTCAAGTATCGATAAGTGAAAAGAAGGGAAAAAAATAGTAAATACAAGAAAGATAAAATTAATCTTAATATATATTTACACATCTGATAAATAATATCAAAATATTTAATCTACTTATTTTTTCGAAGAATTCAAAAATAAATAAATTCTTCATATCCATTGATCACTTCCTTCATTCTTTCACTAAGGGAATTTTTGAGTAAATATATTACCCCATATAATTCATAGTAAGCCTGGGACATAACAATATTTATAGATAAAAAATTACACATTTTAAGTTATTTTTTAATATGAATTAAAATAATATATTTTACTCCACTTAAAAAGTAAAATTTTTCTATCATGTTAGGTCGCATACTTACATGGGTTACAGGGTATTATTTACTCAAAAATTCTCTCAGCGTACCTACTATCCAATAAATAATAATAAATACTCAACATTAATATTTTTATAAAACTAAAAAAATTATTTTTTCATCTCAAATATATATAACAATAATTATTAATAATACTTTTACAATTTCTATATAATTTGATCCAAAGACATCGTGTCGCAAATATATCCCCACAAATAAAATCCACTATATACATTATACACCAATGCATTATATAAATTATAGTATTAAAAAATTAAAAAATATTATATTCGCGAACTCCATATATAGTTATACTTATATATATGCGCGAGATGTATATTACAAGAAGGTGGGATCATGCTCACAACAAGGAGACGAGAGACGATGCAAACCGGTAGGTGCACCAACACTTGTGTATGAGACGACAGGTGTTATGATAATATTTTCTCGAGAAATAAAGGCTACTCCGAAGCTATGCAGAACCTCGCCATATACACGGTGGGTGGCCCCTATAAGATGCAACTTGCTTGTTGTAGACTATATATATATACATACATACATACATACATACACCATTCAAGTACATATATATTCATATATATTTATAAATATATACATAAGTCTATACGATCATACGTACAAATGTATATAAAAACTCCCTCGCTGTTGCTCCCCTGCTCACATCCCTCTATACTCATCTTGTTGTATATAATATATATACATACATATGTAAATGTACATATATATTGTGATATGGGATATGTACTTCAATATACATATGGTCTTTCCATGAAGAATCCTAGGTGCATCGTTGCTGCGATGATTAAAGCCTCTTTTAATCGGCTGGCAGCGGAGAAAATTCACCTTTAACCTCAACCACATCTTGCTTATATATATATATAGAACTATATATATATATATATGTGTGTATGTATATGGTATATATATTGTATATACAACCCACACGTGCGGACATTCATAGAATAATTTTTATCATTTTATTTTTTGTTGTTTATATCATTTATAAATTTTTTTCTTTTGAATATTTTCTTTATATGCATTTGCTAAATGTCATATTTAAATATTTTTATATACATAGAAGTATGTATAAACAAGTTCTTCTTCATTAATATTATTATTGCTATACACGCGTTATATTGACCTAATTTTAATAATTTTCCATATATGTATATGTTTACGCGAGTGTATATGGATTTTTTTTTTTTATTTTTTAATGCAATGTTGGTAATATTACGTGGCGATTTCGCGCCTTGGAAATGTTAATTGGAAAACGTGCGTGTGTGGTCAGTAATATGTAGAGATCATCATCACCACACTGATAATGATGTTATGTATATAGTGATGATTGTGGTATTAGTGCGCCCGCGTGTCATCTAAATCCAAGGACGTATTATAAATATTTTATTCACCTCTCACTTGCCAATCATATATGTATGAAAAAAAAAATGATTGTATGCCAAAAATTTTTTCTATCGAATTAACCCATTATCATTAATATATTTAATTAATTTATTTATTTATTTACTTATTATTATTTATTTTTATTTTTATTATTAAAATTTTTAATTAATTAAATATTTAAAATTATTAAAATTAAAAAAAGAATGACAAAAAATTTTACTATTGAATTAACCCATTATCATTAATATATTTAATTAATTAATTTATTCATTTACTTAGTATTATTTGTTTTAATTTTTATTTTTATTATTAAAATTTTTAATTAATTAAATATTTAAAATTATTAAAATTAAAAAAAAAATGCCAAAAAATTTTGCTATCGAATTAACCCATTATCATTAATATATTTAATGAATTAATTTATTTATTTACGTATTATTATTGATTTTTATTTTTATTTTTATTATCAAAATTTTCAATTAATTACTAATTAAAATTATTAAAATTAAAAAAAGAATGCCAAAAAATTTTACTATCGAATTAACCCATTGTCATTAATATAGTTAATTTATTTATTTATTTATTTACTTATTATTATTTATAAATAAATAAAATTAATTAATAAAATAAATTTTGTATTGTCATTTTTGTATAATTATTATATGAATGTTTATTTGCTTATTAGAATACGAGGACACTTGTAAATATATAATTTATAAATTATTGTCAATGTATTATTGATTCAAGCTGCAGTGCTCTTCATATACACTCATCATTATACGACTGATGATCATTATTATCATCATTAGTCAATAGCAACAGCAGTACTAACAATAACAGCATCCTCATCATCATCATCATTATTATAAAGCGCAAACTCGAGCACAAGGTCGACATGACTATTATAATTAACTCCCACATTATTCGAAACAAAACTTATTACATCTCAACGTATTTTTCATCCATCTAAGACGATTATTTTCATATTTATATGTAAATATATATTAAAAAAATTTTTTCATCACAAACTTTTGTGTCTTCATCATCATAAATGACGATATTTCTCATAATATAACATGAAATCAAGTGTGAAATTCCTCTACATATCCTTTCATATTTATCAACATGCAATATAAATTATTGAATCAAATATATATTCACGTGTCAGTTAAAAAAAATAAATAAATAAATACACTTACACACACATACATACATACATACATATCTTGCTGTATATGTAAAGATAATAATTTGGTGGGGAATATATATATTTTTATCCTATTACAATGACGAAAGAATTATATATGTAAAAGTGAAATAAATAATATAGATGTGAAGATGAGAAGAAATATCTTTTGTATAAATACATCTATGAATGATCTTGAACTAACACCTTTCAGGGCATCATTCTGCCATTTATTACGGACATATAGTGGAGCTGTATTCCAATAATTGCGCAAACACTATACATATGTACACAATGTATATAAATGTAAAATTGCCTGATGCATATACGTAAGTCAATCGGTAATCGGTTTGAGTGCAATTGCAAGCGTAAGAAAAGAAGGAAAAGAAGTGTATTTATATTTATATATATACATGTATATATATACATGTATATAGTAGCGTGTCGGTCAGCGTTGTGTGATCCAATGCTGCGTTATGTACTCCAACCTGTATTATTTGCGCCAGATGTTACGACAGAAGGTCAGGTTGACCATTTTTTTTTTTTATTTTTTTCCAACATTTTTTTCTTCATTTATATTTTTTTTTTCTCTCATCTTCAGCACCTTAAATTGATTTCAAACCTGCTGACTAATTTAGATGAGAGAGAATAGAAATATGTATATTATAAATACATGAATTATATATTTATAAATAATTTTTTTATTTTATTTTTTTTTTTATTTCCATTTCGTTTTCTTCTGATTTTATTTTTATTGTTTGATATGTATACGCGATCAACAAAGAGTGACCATGATAACATTTGATGACGATGGCACTTGGATATCTGAGGATATATACTGCGTACGTAGATATTTATATATATTTATGTATGGGTTAAGTATGTATGATGGTGGGGAGAAAATGGAAAATACTCTTGGCTTGGAGTATAATATAATATAACCCTCTTCTTCACCTCTCACCACCGGACTCACCGGACTAACGATGTCCAGAGGTCGCGATGCCGAGTCCGCAAACGATGTAAATCTTAGTGACAAGCGCTTAATAAACGGATAATGCGCGCGCCCGTGGTTTTAAAGATGCGAATGTGCGCGGGCGCACGCTTGCGCATACGGATATATATGTATATGTAAGGTGGATATTCTTGGGGACCGAGTGGCCGAGATATTGCAAGCGTGTAAAGCAATATAACGAGTCTTCTCATCGTAGGTAAATATGCGCGCATTCACCAACAATGATACACACTCTGTTTCTCACGATTGAAATAATGGAAAATCAATTTTAGTACGTTGTTTATTTTGTTTCTGTATATAATTATTATTTTGTTGTATATTAGAAGTATTTTATCAAATTTATAGCTTGGATAATTTATTTATTATGTGAAGGTTTTAATAAAATTATTAAGGAGTAGAGTATATTTTATATCCGAATATTTTTAATATTTAAATTATTTTGTATTTTGTATAATTTAAATGCATAGGAAAATTTTTTTTTTTTAATTCATAAATTTTCAAACATGTTCTATAAATAAATATAAATATACATAAATGATATTTTGAAATATTTGTCGAGTTAAATTTGCAAATATTTTAAATTTCATTTGTGTATAAAAAAATTATTTTCATCTACAGAATTTTTATATATAATTGAATAATAAAAATGCAATAGAAAAAAAATATTATGCAATACGGTAATAATTATTTAGAAGTCATTTAATTATCAGTATAGAAATTTGCAAAACATTTTAATTTGTGTAATAAAAATTTAATTATTGAAATCTTTTTTTATCTGCAAAATATTATTATTTTTTTTTTTTTAAAGAGTGATATCGGAATAAGAGTGTAAACAAATAAGTATACAAGTGTGTGTGAGTGTTTGTGTGTGAGCAATGGGTCCGCGGTAGTTCTAAGAGGCTGGGTTCCATTCAAGAGTCAACTACTGGTCAATTTATAAACCCAAGTACCACAACAAATTCGCGAGTACAACTTCCATTGCGGGCATATTTGCACCATTGTCCATATACATACTGTTATGTCGATTGACTCTTGGTTTCTTTGTCTGATTCTAGTTCATAAACAAGCACCAAGTTGAAATCTCCACGCATCCTACAATAAAAACTACCATTAAACAAACAATAAAAATTCATCAATATAAATATCACTATTCACAATTTAATCACGATAAACCAAATAAAAATAAAAATATTCCAAATTAATATTTCTTTTCCATAACAATTTAAATTCTAATAATTATTCCAACAGATATCCAACAAATACACACAGTACGCTCCATCTTGAATACTACACCAGATAAATAACTTGAAATAAAAAATAAAATATTTCATATAAAACATTTTATCATTTCTATTGAACATTAAATAAATATTTTTGTACAAAACAATTTTTTTATTTCATTATATATATTTATTCTCATCTTCTTCATGATAATTTCGACTTACACGTCAGTATATATTATTCAAAATGAGACACTCTGTATATTGAATGTGTTGTACATACAACGCGTTGAGTGTTTATTGTGCGTGAGAATATAAGAATTTATTTTATTAAACATTAAAAGCTATTGCTATGGGTATAGGATGAGATATCCTGGAACGACATACAGAATGTAACATACATATACATTGTATATACACACACGTAGTAGCATATATACAAACCCATACAAACCCATATACATAAACACATACACATATACCTACAAATAGTGGAAGAATTGTGTATTACATATATCTCATGGGCTTTGCGGCTTGTGCGTAATTCCAACCTGCAACCGAGCTCACAAGAGATCGTCCATTTGCACAAATACGTATATATACAACACATCTATATAAGTATTATATGTTCAAGTACATATACATATATATAAAATGTATATATAGTATCACGTTAGAACTATTTTCACTGGATGACGTTTTATATTAATTCGTTGCGCGGCCGTTGCGGTTTCTCTTCGATATATATTTCCTCTCTCACATGGTGCGTTGTTGCAGGCAATATAGGCATTATATGCCAGTAACGGAGAAAAATAGAGAGAAGTGAGACGAAAGATAAAACAAGAGAGAGAGGTTGGGGATAATATGCGAAACTCATTGCGTCTCGAAATATATGAACGCGTCACGTGAAACGACGATGCCGTTCGATTATATCGAGAATCTCGTTGTTTGCTTGGATAATTATTTAACTTGTGCGCGATAAAATTATGTGAAATTGCTCGTATGAGAGTGTGCAAGTTGTGGAAATATATATATGGATGTATAGATATTGTATATGTATATATATGCGCGGGCGCGGGCAGAAACACAACAACGCGCAACACATATTATATACTGGACAGATGGTGTGGATATAATCAACCGCGTGAACTGGTGTGTGAGATGAAATAATAGGAAAAAAAAAAAGGAATAAATAAAATTTCCTATCGGTAAATAAATCAAATGTTTTTCCACGAACGAGCGTTGTCGTGAAAGTAACGAAAAAAATAGTAATAAGAGAAGAAGATGGAGAAGAAGATGAAGAATGTATGTGTGTACTGTATGTATATGTATGTGCGAATAATTTAATAAAAATGCGAGGAAATGAATGGAAAAAATTATTGTACGTCGACGTTGTGTAAACTCCTTTATTATATGAGAATCAATTAATTCAATCGAACAATGCGTAGTGTATGGTAAATTGATAACTATCTTGTGTATATATAGTGCTATTGAGTGATTGTAATTTTATTAGAAACGTCAAAATATATATTGGAACATTGTACGAAAATATAAAATCTAGGTGGAGTTTATTTAGAAAGTAAATTAATTTCGAGTCGAAATTTTTGTATTTCTTCTAGTTGTGTTGCAGCGATTAAACATTTTATGTCACTCGTTGGTCTATCAATTCTACTTTGAATCTGGGGAACCTCTAAAAATCTATAAAATTGAACTTAGTTTGATGCTTTTCACACTAATTACTTTATTTCATAATAAACTTAGAATCAAATTCCTTCTTTGCGTTTTAGAATGGAACATTTATTGGCAATATGTCACTACTTCAAGGTGTTGTATTTTCTATTAAAATATTTCTAAACAACCTTCCTTGCCCCTGAAGAACCTCACTAGCTGCCAATAATGAGATTTAATAGTAGCATAAAAATTTAAACTCGGAATTTTAAAAATAAATGAAATAACGATTTGAGAATAATTTTATCCGCGTTCAATTCATCAATTGAATTATTTTACACGTGTATATAATACACATGGGTGTATACACTCTTGTCAGGGAGAATATATATTGATTATGTTCAGTAGCAGCGTGCACCCCGTAGTGGAAATCCATTCGTTAATTTGTTATAGCAACCTGAATGATGCGAGTCCGAGCTTGTTTTTTTTTTTTGTCTTTTACCAACTTGAGTTTTGACACATTTTGACACAAAGACCACACAGAAAGGCGAACAGGAGTGCGCGCCAGAAAACATTCGCGACTTATACTTCTTGGCGTATATTTCCCCCCCACTAATTCAGATAAATTTGAAGTCAACTCAACTGGTCCAGGGATTCAATGCAACATCACCAACATTGTATACATATATACATATCATGTGAGACCTCCTTATAGTGTCTTTTAGACGAACAAGAAGCGACGGATGGCGCCCTCGCTTTCAGGATAAATTATTAGCAGTGGTTGGACAGTTGGAGGGTATAAAAGAAGATTCAACGTATTTCAATAAACAGAAAGAGCTAATGCCATTCTACTTTTATTTTAACAGGATGTATTTATTACTTGGATCGAGTTTTTCAGAATGAAACTCGAGTGGTGATGATGGTAGTGGTATAGCCCCAAGAGATTTTACGTGCCTTCATCATTATTTACTCAACTTCCATTAGCTCGAATCACCAGACACAATTTGTCATTCACAATTTAATATTTTAAATAAAATTATATTCATTCATTTTATTTATTTATCTATAAATAATATAAATAATATTATAATAAATATATTGTATTGTATTCTATCCTGCATTTATTTATATATATATATTTATATCTGAACTTGAGAAGGTTATATACTTTGAAACAACTCTAGAGCTAATCCATATGGTTGAATGAAAGAATGCGTTCTCTTGCTATTCGCTCTTGATGGCGAGCGGCATAATAATCCAAGAGGCCGTACCCTCCCGACACTTTTTAGTGCTCGTATATCACAAGCAGAGGGCGAACCAAGCCGGAGAAAGATTCAAGTCAACTCTACATATATATATACAAGTATATAAATATACATATGTACTAAGAGTGCGCGGCATCTATAAGCGAACACGTCCATATATCGCTTTGTTGCGTCTTGATGGTGCATGCTTTATATTTTCCAATTGGATCCCCACAGTGAGATTAGGCCCCTACTGAATCTCCCAGACAATATATATATATATATATCTTCTACAAATATATACATATGTAGTAGTGAAAATGCCTCAATTTTATGGGAAGATTTAAAACTAGTTTTTTTTTCATTTCATAAATATTAATAATCCATATTTAATGATTATGTTACATTTATCGATATCCTGTTTAAATATATTTTACTAAAGTAGTATTGTTAGGTAGTAGCAGATATATTTATTGCTGTTTTTCTCAGGGTCACACAGAGATTGAACCTGAATAAGGAGGTTGCGATCATGGGACTACTAAACGATAAAATAAAAGATGAAAAAAAAGAAAGAAAAAAAAAAGATATTATTATACATACACTAAAGCGAATGGTTTTCCCATGGATTTCTTACGCCCACGCAAGAGCCATCGGTAGGTGCCTCTCAGTGTCGTCGCTCGCGCGGGGGCATTAAAAGTGTCTGTGCCCGCGTGGAGAAGAGAAGAAGTATAAGACCCAGGACAACTCAGCTCTATGGGACCACCTTACAGACAACGTGGGCGAGCTTGCGCAAGCTCTTGACAACCTAGTGACACTTGAACAGTCAACAACATTCAACGACGATTAACTCTATATATCGTTTATGTTTTTGTCAGGAAGCAATATAATATATTGTGGTCGTGGAAATATTAGAGGATTTTTTATTATTTTATGTTTCATTGTCATTTATTTATACTGTATATATTTTTAATTTGTTTTATATATTTTTTTTTGTTAATTTGGTTTGATCGTTTTGTTGCTATTTTTCTTTTCTTTTTTGGTTGTAGGTCTAGACTTAGCGAGAGACTTCACTGTAGGTTTCATCGCCGCTTTGGTTTGACACGCGGGCGGCCCTCGCGTTAGTAATTTATTGTAACTATTAAAGTATAACCGTGCGTCGCGCCTTCGTGGTGGGTAACAGGCGTTATGGTCGAATATAACAGTTTCTATGGGTGCACGAGGCGTCCAATGTGATTTACAATACCTATGGAGTTATGACGACGTTAGGTAGATTCGCTTCTTTCTTCGTCTTATACTCTTGTGCGTATATATGTGCACTTTAACTTTTCACTTTTGTAACCTAAAAATATTGTGAATTACTATATTGAAAAAGAAAAAGAAGAAAGAAAAAAAGAGTACAGAATATTGAAAAAATACTTTTATGAATTAGTTACGTGAAATTTAATAAAATAAAAAATATTAAATGACTAAAGTTTGAATTATTTGAAGATAATTTTACGTTTAATGGCGTTTGCAATGATGGTATAAATGATGTTAAATTGAGTGGACGAAGAGAATTTTAAAATTCTTGGATGAAAACTCGAACTCTCGCGCGGTTGCATGTCGAGGTGTGTGGCCGTGAAATGGTCAATGCAAAAGTAGTATCTGCGCATGCCATCAATGACATTTCGAGATTGTAAAACGCCCTGAACGACGCCTTTTTGCTATATACATATTTATATATATGCAATATATGTAGATATATTTAACCATCACATTTAACCGACAATATTCCTCCACCTTTATCTACCGCTATTGCCACGTTCTTTCATTTTATTTCCGCACTTCAAACGATGATATTCAGCAACAGGACAACATCGTAAAATAATTATTATAAATATAAATATATATTTAATAATGGAGTATCAATTTAAGAATTTTGATAATTATTTTTATATTCTTATAATATTTTTTTTTATTTTTGTAATATTATTTTTGAAGATTTAATAAAATTTTTTGAATTATGTTAATCGCTGTAATATTTAATCGAAGGTGAATTATATGTAGAAGGGAAATAAAAGTAAATATGTTTTATCAATCGAAACATTTTGTAGATAGATTATGATGATTAATATTTAAATTATTAATATATTCGAAGCACAAAATTTTACGCAATACTGTTAAAATATATAGAAATTGAGGTAATTTTATTTGTTTAGTCTTCAAAAATCAGACAACTGTACGAACATTTGTTTTATTATGACATTATATTTATTCAGATGGATAGGTGAGGCACATTGAGATACATATTCTATTTAATTCAAGATTATTTCGTAAATTTTAATACCAAGCCCCATTTTTGTATATAAGTTTTATCAGTTGAATAGATATTATTTGACATGTTTTGATATTTCACATTTTCTGATTGGAATTATGCGTATATATATTCGGATCTAATCTAGACGATGTTCAGTGTATTTTTACGATCGTAGATTGAAATTAATTTTTTTCAAAATGAAGTTTTGTATTTTTTTGATATTGGTTGTGATTGTTGTATTTTCAAATGCCATGGAATGGGAAAGATCAACTGGTTTAGAGCTTCAGGATGTAGTTGTAGAATATTACAACAATTCTGATGATAATTCAACACTTCCGAACAGTAGTGAAAATATTTTAGATTATGCAACAAATTTGCCCAGTTTAGATTCGGATGAATTTATAGAATTAGAAACCGGTGATTTTGTGAATAATTCAGCTGCAATTCTCTCAGTGATAAATGAATCAAACTCAAAAAATGTGAGTGACTTAGAATTCAATAGTATTACTAGGAATTCTTCGAATTCAAATACTACAGAAATGGATAATTCAATTGTCCCAGAAATCAAATATCCTGAAGTAGAGAAGCCAGTTGAAACTATTTTGACTTTGAATACTACGACGAACTTGAAGAATTTAACTGACTTAAAAATCGATAACACTTTCGAAAAACCACAGGAAGCCAATACAATTTTGAATTCCACAAATTCAAAAAAACCAAATGATTTAGAAATAGAAGAAACTAATAATCGTCTTCTGAAACTGGAGAAAATTTTGAAAAAGATATCTTCGGAAAATTCAAAGTATATCAATCTGCCGCGTAATATCAAGAATTGGCTGTCGACTCTAACAGAATTAGTTTTAACAAACACCAAACTAAACACAATGAGTGATGTAAAATGTAACGTACTGATAACTTTATTAAATTTGTTCAAATTATGTATCCTTCACCATGATAAAAATATTGTTTTTCATATTTATATAGGTACAGAACCATGTGACGATGATGTTCAATTGGAGCTAACTCTAAAGCAAAGTTATCTAGTGAAAAAACTGCAAAATCTCATCCAGAAGAATGCCATTCCACGATCACCATTTGTACTAAAAACTCGCGGTCGCCAGGGCGAATCCAAAGCGCCTAGAAAAAAATTACCACTCATGGAAGATTAATAATATTACGTGACATCGATCACAACAAATGTAATAAAAATTACTATCATAATAAAACATAAACAAATAACATTGAGATATTTAGGTATTATTTGTGCATCAGAGATAATGGAAGTGAACGTTTAATTCACATGTTAAAAAATTTCTCTTAGCAATATCTCTACAGTCATGTTGTACCGTTTCTCCTTTCGTACCAAATATTTATCTTTCTCACGATACGGTAACACACTCATGACTTGCACGCGTCAGTCTTGACGCCCATCATCAGAGAGACAGAAAAGATATTCTACTTCTTTTTTTTCTTCTTCATCTTTTCCCCTCTCTTTTTTTTTTTTTTTTCTCTTCTTTAAACGCTCATCAAATATCTTTCTCACTCTTGTACATATACTACACTTAAAACAACACAGATATTTTCTCAGAATCCTTTGTCTTGACCTTGTGCATCCATATGAAGACCTTAAATACGAGCTAATGATAACGCCAACGAAGAACTCCCAGCAAGTGTTCATTATATGCGCAGTAGATCAGAAAATAAACAAGGAAGAATATTATTCTTAATATAAATTTATATATATTATTATAATATTCAAGAAGTAAGAATGGAATAAAAAATAAAATAAAAATAAATATAATAACATTTTATCCAATTCAACCGTTACGACCGAAAATTTTATTTCAAAATGAAACATCTTGTGTATATAGGGTCATGACACACCAGTCAAGGTCAAGCCTCTTATAACAAGTTGCGTTTCATTATATGGCTAAAAGTAGAGGACTAATGCTCAGACCAATGCCAGAATATTCCACGCAAATGTGGATAAACGGTAAATTAGCATTATGGTCGCTTTACGCGATGTTTTGACGTGGTCTTTACACGAGCATATGGATCCCTGTGGATTTCACTGTATGTTATTTTATCCTATATAGGCCCCCTCATCTTCTTTTCCACCTATACCTCGTCTTTAAACTCTGATTTATCGTTCGCCAGTTATCTCAAGACTTGTTTAACTTGTTTATTATTCGATAATTTCATACGTAAAATTGATCAAATGATTCAGTAGTTATGATTATTCAAAATTTTTTCGACAGAAATTATGTAAAAAAAAAATTTTTTTTTTTTTATTTCGATGATAAATTTTATATCCATTTTTATAATTTTTTTTTTTCATCTGAGGATATGAGAGTGAAGAAGAAGAGAACCGATGCGGGTGGGTAAAAATAAATCGTGACCTTTAATATAGGTTCATCTGATTAAAATTGCGCACGAGTTTCAAGATTTTAATTATAATAATTAAATCGATAAATCGATAATTAATCAGAAGACTAATTACGAATTATGGTGCGCGTGGACTGTATACATGAAGACAATGCTTGGCATTGTTTCACTATTATACGTATATAAAAGATGCAGCGCAAACGTGAAAATGTTATATAGTTTTGCAGTTTAAGTGTGGGAAGTACTTAATGAATAGAAAGTAATCGTGAAAAAAAATCAATGTTTATTTTATAATTTTTTTCTTCTCGTAGCACTATATCTATTCATTCTTGCTTGGCTCTTTATTTTTTCCTTCTTTCCACAAGGCAAATAGCGCATTGCGGGCTCATGTCGATCTCATGGCACTAGAGACACTCTATAAGAGACATTATATATTGTAAACGTGCATGCACGCACAAGACAGTGTGTCTTTGATGGTTATTCAGTAAAATAATTACCGCCGCGAGTATATATTTGCTACGCGTGTCCTCGCGCGCGTCAATCGTCACTTTGCTTCTCGCGATTGTCTCGCATAGATACATTAATATATATATGTATATGTATAAAAGCTGCCAGTAGACACAGTAGTTATCACCGTAACAAATCTCGTATGTCCTCACACATGTAATCTCCTCATAAATTCAATTTTTTTTTCTATCCAGCTTGACATTAATTTAATTTTTTACATTACCTTTTCGCCACCTGCAACTTCACTTTCTATCATGAAAAAATATTATACAATCACCAATCGTCAACGTTAATGAGGAAACATTTTATAAATTACTCTATTCAAATCATAAAATTAAAACGGATAAATTTATTAAATAAAATTAACTTTTCGAATGTATATTTATAAATTTATCAATTCCAAAATGTAATTTTATATATCTTTAACAATTATTTGTATAGGTTAATTTATTTATTGAGAGACAGGTCCACATTAGGCGCCATAATTTAATCTATCAAGTTTGATAATTAAATATATTAATATATTCTCTCTTTGATAGAAATATATACAAGAAAGTATATATTTATAAATTCTTAAATGTTATTTTATTAATTTTCAACAATTCTTTGTATAGATTAATGTATTTATTGAGAGACAGGTCCACATTAGGCGCCATAATTTTATCCATCAAGTTTGATAATTAAATATATATTAATATCTAAAAATATAATATTTAAAATAAAAAGAGAAGATGTATTTATCACAAAAGACCCACCTGTGCTAGTTGCCAGAAGTCGTTTCACGTATATATATGCAAGCAGTTCTCTCTCGCGCAAAGTAAGCGAGAAAAAAAACCTTCCATATATAGATAAAAATATACCTATATACACGCAAGTGTACTTATTTATATTGTGTGTGTATGTATATAGGTATATTCTGTTCCTCGAAGCGCAGAGGCCTCAATCAAATAAATAATTTTTAGGGCGAAGGGGGCGGAATGAACGCGAAGCTATGGCATAAATTATCCGCCGACGCAACCAGGCGAGCATCAGACGATCTTTCTTTCTTATTCCTCTGTCTTCTCTCGTCTGCACTTCACCTATACTATTCATATTTATCCAACTATATTCATACATGTATACATACAAATATATATTTGTGTCGATCGTAAAATTCATCTTTGCTCTGAACTATTTTTTTCACAATGGCAAATATTATTGCCAACAGGCGAATAGTTTAAGACCCAGTATTTTACCAATTTCTTTATGCGACGAGTCAAATGTATATATGCCTAAGGCACATTTGCGATGATGCTGAAGATGTTGGGCGACGGAAAAGGGATCAGCCAATGGTGTACAATGTACATACATACATACATATATTTTTGTGTGTGGTAAATGTATAAATATATTATATTTGTAAATGTATTTGAAGAGGGTATAGTACTTGATGATTCTGAACTTACACGTGGTGAGTATAGAGTTAAGATAGTATGGGCCTTATTGGCCTTCGCTCCCTCTTTGCTTATCCTGCTATTCATTCATTGCGCGCACATTGTTTGCTCAGCGCAGCCGATAATTCAGTAATGAACGTAACCAACGCGCGGCCGGGCGCGTTCGAGGGCTATAATTACCGATACCACGTCGGATAGCAAGAGAGAAGCGATCCCTTAACTTTGGCCACGTTGAGAGGGAGGTTCATAATGGAAAAAAAAATTTCTAAAAAGAGGAAGGGATGTGGATGCATCGTTGTATGTATATCTGTTGCATGGGATAAAGGTGGGAGAGAACGTCTTAGAATGGGCAGCTCTAAATTAATAAATCAATGCAGCTGAAAGCGGGGCCCCCGCTTATCCGATCAGCCGTGGGTGGAGTTTGTTTGTTTAAGAGCAGGATTTATTAATTTTTCGCTGGGTGGTATTATACAAGCATCCGGTCTCTTGCACGACGCCCTCTCTATAATATGAATATTTTCTTAGTCCTTCCGTAAACATACATCCCTTCGTATAATGCATAATTCTCAAACATTTATTTCGCTATCTCCTTGATAGAATTAGAAATTATATATTTATAAATTCCTAAATGTAATTTTATATATCTTTAGCAATTATTTGTATAGGTTAATGTATTTATTGAGAGACAGGTCCACATTAGGCGCCATAATTTAATCTATCAAGTTTGATAATTTATCAATATATTCTCTGCTTGATAGAAATTATATATTTATGAATTTTAAAATGTAATTTTATAAATTTTCAACAATTTTTTGTATCGATTAATTTATTTATTGAGAGACAGATCCACATTAGGCGCCGTAATTTAATCTATCAAGTTTGATAATTAAATATATCAATATATTCTCTTCTTGATAGAAATATATATAAGAAATTATATATTTATAAATTCCTAAATATAATTTTATATATCTTCAACAATTTTTTATATAGATTAATGAATTTATCGAGAGACAGGTCCACATTAGGCGCCATAATTTCACCCACCAAGTTTGATAATTAAATATATTAATATATTCTCTCCTAAATAGAAATATATACAAGAAATTATATATTTATAAATTCCAAAATATAATTTTATATATCTTTAACAATTCTTTGTATAAATTAATGTATTTATTGAGAGACAGGTCCACATTAGGCGCCATAATTTCATCCATAAAGTTTGATAATTAAATATACTAATATATATTCGTAAAATAATTCGGAAAAATTATTCTACAATTTTTTTTCTTCATGTGAAAAACAATAATAACTATCTAGTATACTTGGTTGTAATCTGCATCAAATTAAATTAAGCAAGAGAGTGCGGCATATGATAATTGCAAAAATGATGTCTCGACCTTCTCTTCGACGGGCCTATTAGTATCGAAATAACCGATGGAAATTGGAATTTCTTTTTTTTTTTCTCCTTTTCCTCATCTTTATTTTTATGCGCGCACAACTGCAAAGTCAAGACTCTCTTTCAAGACGTATACTTCGCGCCCACAAACACTGACGGGAGAGAGAGAAGTAGCGCGGGCGTACAAGCGGCACCTTTTAAAATCTTATATATCGACGTTGGTATATACGGTGAACGCGCGCGCACTCGCGCACGCACTTCGTCACCGAGATGAGGGCATGGATGGGGCCGCACGTACTTTCGTCGCGCACGAACGCAAGTTAATAACAATTTGCGCGCGAGCAAACCGATGTGCAACCGAGACGATGAAAGAGAAACAAAGAGAATGAGAGAAAAATCAACCTTACATACATATATATACACATAAAATTCTTTTACATGTGTGAAATTTCATGCACATACATACATCAATGCAGGACGTATAATCCTAAGAAAATCACACGTGCTATCGACGCGTTTGAGACACGATTAATTGAATGACTCTGTTGTAATATTGCCATTGTTATTATATATACTTTGTTAATAGCATTGATATTAATGACACTTCAACACTCAGGTATTACATTATAGTTGTTGTTGAAAAAAAAAAAAAATGCGAATTTACAACTATAAAATTTTTTTAACCTTAAAAATCAGCCTGAGGATATATAAAATTTAATCAATAACAAGAAATTACCAGACAATTTTGTGCAGTCATACTCGATAATTGTGACTACCGATTGTGTGTGTGTGTGTGGGTGGAAGAGGATTAAAATCCTCTCAATATAGAAATATATATTTATTATGTACATATACTTGTAGAAATGATTATATAATATGTGTATATAGAGAGAGTCTGTGCGTTTAGCTACAAAAGGTGATATTTAAAATGCTAGAGACTCAGACAAAAAAAAATTAAATAAAAAAAAAAAAAGATGTATAAAGATAAAACGATGGCGAATAAAGAGGAAAGAGAGGATACAAAATTTCTCGCACCACTCAACAAGTATATAGAAAACATATAACGCTAGTCGTGGAGTCGGATAACGGTGCTACATACGAATCCTAGGTTATTATCGAGGGGTGAAATGTGTGTTTGCCGCCTTACGTTCTGCCGGATGAATAGTTGAAATATACACGAATGAATCGATGAAGAGAACGCGACGCGAATGAATATAAGAATGAAATAAAGAGGCAATAGATGTGAAAAAGCCGCGCCCTATAGCGTCCGAAGTTCTCTCACGATCTTTGAACCTTCACCATATAAAGATTGGTTCTCTCGCGATAGTAACTGCAAATGGAATGAAAATATTGAAAGCCGTCGAATCAACGCCTCATATCCATCCATTTGCCTATACACGAGTACATTAGAACGAAAAAAATTTTCAAGCTTGTTGATACTGAACGTGAGCATCGAAAAAAAAAAAAAAAGAAAAATATCTTATGAATAAATCGAATTATTTGTATACAATGTTTTTTTTATTAGTTTCCTTCAATTTATTATAACCATACTAATTTTTTATTGTGGTATAATTTACATATGATGATGGTAGGATAATAGTGTATATAAAGAATGAATAATAATAGAAATAAAAACAATTGAGGAAGAGGAAGAAGTTAGCGAAGGTGGCATATCATTCTCGAGCACCTGTTACAGTCATTATCATCAGCCCGCCGGTGAAGTTCAGGCGAATCACAAGAGTCACAGGTGTCGTGTTACATGAGAAGGCGCAACGAGGAAAGAAGAGAATTAAAATTGTGCGAGCATATTACACAGCACCATAGGTGTACAGAGCTTTGATCATACACCATTGTAAATCATCAAGAGTAATTGATGGTAGTTGAACAAACAATAACGTGCGCCATTTCATTGGCTTAATCATCAAGCGAATTGGAATATAAAAGTCAATTAATGAAATAAATATATGGCTGTATAAAAATATATTTTAACTGTAATTATAATTAATATTTCATATGAATATTTTTAAATTTAATTATTAATAATTAATTTCGTGATTTAAAATTTATATAAATGAAATATTTAAAATTTAATTTATATAAAAATTCTATAATTCTGATGTTCTTTTCATCATTCCCGTCTTTCTGGAGCCTCACGTATATAGTTTGCCCAACTCTCATGAGCCAATGTTCCTGATGCGCCAACGTAAACGACAAAAAACTCATTGATTTACGATCGATCGCGAACTAATCCATCGATGCTTGGGAATTCATGATTTCCTTGGTCTTTATATATGTTTCAAACGTCTGATCGATCGTTTAACGAATCGCTCTCTCGTCGTCTTGAGAACCAATACAATTTATTACCTCTTTTCATCAATAACATAAAAACCATTTGACTCTATAAATACACACACACACACACACTCACACATTGTATATATATTTTTTTTTTTTATATTTCACTTGGACTTGGAATCGATATACTATTATGAAAATTATTTATTAAACTCAATTTTGTTGATAGTTCTTCATATGGATATAAGAACAGGAAATGTATTTTGATGAGAGAGTTCACTTTACATCCAACTCGTGATATATAAATAGGTACATACCATGTATACATATATTTCTCTGCGTAATGATTACAGTGTGACTTGGCCGCGTTGAAATCGCCTCAGTACACATTGCACGCTGCGAGTTGATGGCATAAAAGCGAAACGTAATTTTCAAAGCGATTCCGATATTACGGTTGACTCTCTCCCGCGGTGGTGCACAACACATTATACATATATATACCCACGGTGGATGAAGAAGAGAAAGATACATGAAGGAAAATAAAATAGGAATGAAAAAAAAAAAAAAAAGCTAAGGGAATACTGTGCCAAGCCGCGCAAGAACATATGCTTTTTTGCCCAAGTCAATATATCAGCGCAGTAGCCATGTCTAACGGATAATGCACCGCCCGATCCTGTTGGATAATATATGCTCACAATTTACAATAAAAAAAAAAATTATCATCTTTAATAACTGACAAATATTGTAAATATAAATCCAAATGGAATCCTTAAAATTCAAAGTTTCTAATTATTTTTTGAGAAGCGAATTAAAAAAATTTGTTTCATTATTTTTGTTTTCTCATTATCTTGTTTTTCTTCTTCTTCTTCTTCGTGTATTTATTCCATTTTACTTGTCGTCATTCAATTAATATTATTAAAGAAAAATTATAACTATTGAGAATTTCAATGAAAAAATTATAAATAAAAACAAACAAACTTCAGGTGGAAATATATCAATATATCTTCACGCCTAATTAGCGACATATGTCGCGTTGTAAAAAGAGATGTGATCCGATGGCGACGCGGTATCAGCTGCTGCAGTGTGTGGAAAGCACCGTCGTGTGTTGGTGAGAGCAAGAGTGGTCGCGAGTGCGCGCCCACTAGGGGGGCTGCTGTCACACACACCACATGACATAAGACAGTGAATTTTATCTGTGCATATATATTCAATGCACATATACCTATACTCAGTATATATATCTATGTGTATATATAACCACATAATATCTCGGTGGATTCATGTGGCGATGCATTATAGAATCACCACAGTAATAAACAATTAAATATTTTTCTAATTCCTTTATAAAAAGACGTTGGTAAAACTGCTACGATATGGTGAAAGCAAGCATAAGTATGTACTATACACTGAGAGAATTTTAGCCCATAGTAATTAGCTTGGGACATAACAATATTAGATAAAAAATTATATATTTTAAGTTATTTTTTAATATGAATTGAAGTAAATATTACGCGAATTAAGAATATATTTTTCTCTGTTACAAGGTATTTTTTTTTCTATCAAATATTGTTATGTAGTACCAGCTGGCTTACTATGTACTATGTACTGAAAGAATTTCAGCCCATAGTAAGCCTGCTACATAACAATATTAGATAAAAAATTACATATTTTAAGTTATTTTTTAATATGAATTGAAGTAAATTTTACACGAATTAAGAATATATTTTTCTCTGTTACAAGGTATTTTTTTTTCTATCAAATATTGTTATGTAGTACCAGGCTTACTATGTACTATGTACTGAAAGAATTTCAGCCCATAGTAAGCCTGGTACATAACAATATTAGATAAAAAATTACATATTTTAAGTTATTTTTTAATATGAATTGAAGTAAATTTTACGCGAATTAAGAATATATTTTTCTCTGCTACAGGGTATATTTTTTCTATCAAATATTGTTATGTACTTTGTAGTAATATTTACTCGAAAATTCTCTCAGTGTATAATTTTACATATATTAACGTAAAGTTACTGAACGAATAATAACACGAATAGAATTAAATATATTATAATATAATGTTATAATGAAAAAACAAAAAAAATAAAAAGAAAAATGTTTTCAATTATATTGCCCATACGTTATATTCGACTTGTCAGACAGTTGGGCGCTTGAAAATTCTCGCTACCATACTAATCTATGGTCGCACAAGAGCCCAACGAATAACGGGCCATAATTCACAGGTAAGAGATCTCCCTCATGCAAAACTACCACACATCCTCAACGTATACGCATGCAGTATGCAGCCGTATAACTATAATGCATCAGCAGTAGCACTAACATCAACAACAACAGCGACTTTAGATGTATTAGTATACATACATATAAATATACGCAAGTGAGAGCGAGTTGAAAAAGAAAAATATAAAAAAAAAAATAAATAAATATGATGATGAGAACGAATGAAATGGTTGGAGCTAACAACATACACGCATATTATAACACGCGAGTTTAGTCAGTACGTGCATTAGTTATAGTGCAGTGTATGAATTTTAGCGATGAACAAAAAAAAAAAAAGTCGCAAGTGAACAAATGAAACAAAAAGAGAATTTGAGTGATCGTAAAGCGATCGCTTGCATTTGAATATGAATAAAATAAACGCATTGCATCTTCAGGTTGTCTGATGGGCTTTGCATTTATGTGTGTATACACTTTTTTTTTATTTTATTATTTTTTTTTTACGTGGGCTGGTGCGTAAGCGAGAGTATACTGGAGAAAGTGTTTTACACGCGGTACCTTTATGGATTGTTTAATGGCGTCCGCCTACAAATTAGACGAGCTGTAAATCAGATATTGAGGTGGGACCACCACCATATATGAGTCTTAAACCTGCTGATGAACACAATACGAGTCCAAGTGATATGGCAAGAGTTATAGATCTTTTGAATGGCATTATTGAAGTAAATAAAAAGGTATGATTGATATAATACAATAAAGCTTGTGATATTTTATTAATAATAAATAAAGATGGAAAGTGCAGTTACATTTATTTTGTCTCAACTACATTTTTTCTTTCCTCTGTGAAAAATAAATAGTGCGGGTATATATATATAAATGCACGGAAAAATAAACACTCTTACGTATAAATAATATCAATTATTAAGGTGGGCCAAGAAAAACTTTTAATTTTTTTTTTGTTTTGTTAACATGAAAATATTGTTTAAGGTCACAAAAAATGAGCTTGTGAAAAGGGCAGCTCTTAATTTTAATGTTAAGATGTGTCGCATCGTGATTTTTGATTTCCAATTTAAATAATATGAAAAATTTTTTTTTTATCGTTAGAATTTTGTAGCTTACGAACCAATGGACGAATTCAAATGATCAATACGTGTTTTTATAGGAAATTGAACGCTCTACAAAAAAGGTATCTTACGATTTTTTCATAATTTTTACTGTTTAGAAGATATCGGAGGTTAAAGTTTGAAAAATTTAACAAATATTCTTTGTTACTTTTAAATTTTATAACTCGTAGGTAAATAAATATTATAAACTGCACAACATACATTTTTGTAGGAAATTAAACGCTCTACAAAAAAGGTCTCTTGTAGTTAATCGATTACTCTAACCATTTAGAAGATATTCGCATTCATAACTTGAATGGATAAATTCAAAATATTTAATTATTTTATTAAATCTAATTTATTTATTGTAATTGCAACGCGAAAAATGTTGTAAAGTGATCGAACAAAAAAGCCATATCTTAGCACAATTAAAACTTTTTTTTGTATATACATATTTATAACTAATATAATAACTATTTCCTGATTTTAATTTATATAATTCTCTCTCTCTCTCTCTCTCTCTCACTTTATATCCACAATCAATGTTTGGTGCGCTCACGATCATTCGAATTCGCAAACGCGTGTTCAACAGTTACGGATAACCGCGATATCGTTCGCGTATTCCAGCATTTATTCCGGAATTCTTGTGCGCCAGAGAGAGAATCGACCGATGTATTTTTTCAATGTGAATAACATGGAACGAAGAGGAAGAAAGTGCGAAATAAATAGAGAGAAAGAGAGAATAAGATAGATAGACAAGATTGAAAGAGGGAGAAAAGTACTCGCACACCATTCGCGCACTCTGGAATTGCCCATAAACACCATTACGGTTGGCTTGGGCGACTTACAGCGCACTTTACCGGAATTATGACGCGGTCGTGCTTGAATTAGGTACTCGTTACCGGTATTACGTTTCATGCAATCTCCTTTGACCAACCAACCATATTCCCAATGTGTACAACTAATAAAATATATTATACTTTTACATTACAATAAAATGAAATAAATATAAATTTATATAAAAATTATTTATCATTATTTGCAGTACTTAAAAATAAAAATTGTTTTGTAGTGATATTTATTATTTGTAATATCAAATAATTATTTTTATAATTTAAAACGTTTATCATCGCGCAAATCTGTCCCACATTACAAAGAGCGTGAAGGGTTACGTGCGAAGTGGATCGAGCAATCGATTCCAAGTCTTGACGATTCGCTACGCAATGCATCGACCAGCCGTTCCAACATAAACCATCATAAATATATATATACATGTAAGTATATCCGCTTGGATATGAAATATCTAAGAAATAAAGTCCAGAGTAATTTCACACGTTAAAAGCAAAATTGTTCGTCGGCTAAACGCTAAAGCACCTAGGACATATAAATAAATAAATAAAGAAATAAATAAATAAACACATAACATATTTACACATTTCTTCAATGTTAATATATTCTCCCCTTTCACAATCATCTTCATCCAATTATTAATCTAATATTATCCTGATATTTCATTTTATTATTTATTATCACGTAAAATCAAATTTAACGATAATAATAAAACTGGTCCAACATTAATTTGACTTTGCTATTATATATTTTCTTTCATTCGCCCTCTGTCTCTGCATGATATAACTCCTATGCGCGGTCTGTCATAAAGACTTCTAAAGAAATATATATATCTATAATATTTGTATAGACATAGAATATAATGTATACATATAACTTGAAGATATATATAAATGAAGTAAATAAGAGACGATGGAACATAGACAAATCGCGCTTTGGACGAAGCGCGTGACGCAATGTGGCTTATATTGCCAATGCATTTTAAGCAGTCTCTACTCAAAGAAAAGATACATAAATACTTATATGAATATAAATACACATGCAGTATTTGTGTATGTGTCGTTACTATAAGACTGGCAATTGTACACCTGTATGTACGACACGCGTTTTGCTGCTGTATTGAGAAAGGAACGCGAATGAACGCGGATGAGAAAGAGTGAGATAACCACAAGTTGCGATCGGCCTGGCTGATCGTCGTGCTCAGGCTTTATGTGCGCAGCCGGGCGCTTTAGTACAGCGACCGAAGTACTATATATTTGCCCTGAAGGCACACCAAGATGCGCAGGGTAATTCCAGGAGGCATCTAGCTATTATTTTCCAGGCGGTAAACGATTTTTTGCGGCAATGACTCGCTGTCCAGACACGTACTGTACTGATTTATTTCTATATGCAGGGTATAAAGAGACGAATGTAGTGTGTGTATTCAATTTTTTTTTTTTTTTTTAACAACTATATAATCAACGGCAATAGTTAATCAGTGTACCTACAGTGCGCTGATGTAATTTAACGAAATAAATTCTCTAACGAGCCCCCACTGAATTGATAAAATTTTTATCATACCGTAAATATAAAGTATAATATATACATATAATATAAATTACATTTCCGGTTAAGAACGCAAAGCTAAACCGAAGAATGCGCATTTATTAACCGCGAGATCTCGAGCGTGAGGCTGATCCTCAACACAACTTACAGGAGCTCCAGGATTTCTCATCGAAGCGTGCGGTCGTGGCACATATATATATATATACATATATATACCTATACAGTGGCTGGTTGAAGCCCCCATATCGTTGTCACACAAACACGTCGCAACATGTTTGCCACACTACTGTATACAATGACCATATAATGGATTATTGAATTGCCTCGTTGATTATTTAGAGCCTTGTGGCGTAATGTTTGTCCCAATGGAGAGAATGTTATCAGCGGTGTTTTCTATTTGCTTTTGACCAAGCTCTTCATGAAGATGATTTTAATGTTGATAAAAAAAAAAAAAACAAAAAAAAAAATAAATAAAATAAAATATAAGAATGACTATAAGGAATGTATTTGTAAGACTTTAGATAATACTGCCCGCACCGTTAAACCACAAGGCCCTATACGCTGAACTTTATGGCCTGCGACCATCAGCTATACATATATAATATATATATATATATATATATTTGCGATTCAACTCGATATTCGATAATATTCATCGTTTGTACGCACGTGTACGACGATTCAATGGCTCGTGATACTTCCGGGACGTGTATTTACAGGCTTTAACTCGTTCCGCGCCAATTGAATTAAATTTTATTTTCTATTACAAATACTGTTTGTTTATTTAATAAATATTTTTTTCATTTATTCTTCTATTCTCTGTTTATATTACTTACATTGGCGTATATATTCATATATATACTGTAAATTTCTCCAATTAAACTGATGTATTTCAGATATATACATACATTTATACATATATGCAATTGTTAATATCACTTTGACGAAGCATCGTGTATTATTGCGAGGCAAAAATTATGGAATATACGGTTATAGAGCTGCCAAGTAGATAGAGAGAAGTGGAAAGCCACGCTATATACTCATCTAATAGAGCTATACCTCATTACCGTGAGCGACCGTGTTCTCACGATGATATACCCCGTCTTTTCTCTGCTCGTCTTCATCATTCTCCGCATCCCCTTTTCCCCCGTTCCGTCTACTTGTTCCTTTTACCGCTTGCGCGCTTCCTATCATCTTACCATCTTACTTGGCAGCAACAATCCCCCCCCCCTTCTCCCTTCTGTTACTTTTGCAATCTCACCCTCTCTCTTTACCTCATTCTCTTCATCAGTTCATCACAAACATTGTACGCAGGATCATATACTTGATGCTTATATACTGTTTCTCATCTACCTCTATCTTCGATTTGGTACGCTGTCTCTTTTAGATGTTTTTTTTTTCTCATCATACACACGTTATTTCTCAATTCACGAAACAATTTTTTTTTTTAGCTACACTACATGAAGATAATAATATAATTTGTAGGTAAATTTATGAAATAAATATATGGATGCGGAATATATGAAATAATCATTTGAAAATCTGAGTGAAATAAAAAAGGAAAATATAGTTTGAAGTATATCAACTGGTGGAGATAATTTGTATATTAGGGGTCAAAGGCGATTCTCTTACACCACCTAGAGAGAAGAAGAATAAGAAGAAGGAGAAGGTGGGGAATGAGTCGAAGAATAATAATAAGGCGCAGAAGTGGAAGAATATAAAAAAGAAAGAAATGAAAAAAAAAAGGTGCCTGGTACCAAAAGTGTGCGAACGTATTAACACCTCGAAGGATTTATGATATTGGACGGTAGAGAGAATGGCAACTTCCAAGCGTCGGAAATACGGTATAGAGTGTATATATAAGGGTGGAAGGAAGAGAGCTAGCAAGAGATGAGGTTAAACTGTTAAAAGCGCACTCCCCCGGCGGCAAAGCGCGGCAAAAGATATTTCTCGTGTTGTCTGGAACAAATGGGACCAATTTTGTATTTTGTAACACAGTATATATACCCCACTGCCGATCTATTCTTCGCGAGCTCTGGATTGTATATTCGAACCTCACTCCAAGACCCTCATAAAATCAACCCATAAAAAAAAAAATATAACCAACAAATGATTATAATATTTCTAATTCTTTTTTTTTTCCTTATTACTTTTCTATTTATTCATTTATTTTTTTTTATATCATGATTCTTTTTCACGGAGTTCAATTCATTATTTTACAACAATATGTTGAATATGTGATGATTTACTGCGTCGTGGCACGCATGTGGATGGACGCCCCCGCAATTTTCATTACGTTTACTCTTTATACTGTGTATCTATATTCGTGTTTTGCGTTTGATTATTTTCTTATCTCTCGTTAACTGCAATCCAAGATAGGTATAGACTGCTGTAGATATAAAATAAGGCGGAGTTCAATATGAAATGAGACGTAAAAAAGCAAAAAAAAAAATAAAAAAGAATATTCAAGGGAAGAAAAAAAATAAAAAGTGGAAGGTCGTGCGATCGTTTAAAGTCACGAGCGTAAGAAAGAAAAGATCGTGAGATAGTCAAACACACATCTCGTCTTGTCGCACGCGGATACGAAGATCTGTAACGTGTCCGGTCCTCTTTTGTGTCCTCGCAATACATATATACATAAAATATATTATCAATATATGTATGTACATATAACTATTGTACGTGGCTTGAAAGTGACACGCGTGTGTTTAAAGTCGGTATGGAAAAAAATATTTGTATGTTATATCTCATATATACGAAAACGAAAAAAAAAATAAAATGAATATATGTGAAATATATAACTGGCGTGTGAACGCCGCACGCCTCGAGTTCCATTTGTTTGGTGAAATAGTTTGACAGAGTTATATAATTATCGTGCAAACGTTGACTGTCTATGGTGTGTCCAAAATTAAAAAATAGACAAAAATAAACATCAGAGTATGAGGTAAATATTATATACAATTAATATAAAAGAAGTAATATAATATTCTACAGTATATATACTAAAAGACATTTTTCAATCCACAACGAAAAAGAAAAAAATAAATAAATAAATAAATAAAATTAATTTGTATAATAAATAAATTTAAATATATAATTATTTTCTATACGGAAGTCTCTCTGTGTATATGCACTACTGTTATTTTGACGATTCAACAGCCGAGAAAAAAAAACATTTTTGGCAAACCTTAGAATTAGCAGTTTCACAAATAGCGAAAAAAGCCGAAAAAAAAAATACTTGCGAAGTAACGCTTCCAGAATTTTATAAAAAGAATAAAATAAAAAAATATAATGATATTAGCAAGTTGCTAAAATCCACACGGGTCTGCGAAAATAAAAATTTATTCACAATTTTATAATAGCCAACTGGATATAATACACTATATATATATATAAACACACACACACTCGCACAAATATTTTCTTATATATAATAAACACACATAGAATATTAAAATAATGATCGTTACTTACAATAAGACGGCCCAAATATAACGGGTAAATTGGCGCGACTCCCACACACTCTATCTCAAAATCCCTCACTTTCCATCGTTTAAAAAATAAAAGAGAGTATGTATATATATACATATAGATACATATGACCCAAACGAGAGAGAGAGAGAGATCGAGAGAGAGAGTCAATATATAAAAGAGAGAGCAAACGAGATGAGGTCGTGCTTATAACGAGCCCTTTATACTCACTCACAAGCTCAAATAAATATATATACATAATACCACATCGTTCTTGGCGTCGTTATATATTGCGTTACGCTTACGCGTATGTAATTGCGAGCATCCAACGAGAGTTCACGAAAGCGTTTGATTTATGTCTTCATAAGCGATGCGTGCGAGTGCCGCGCGTGGGATGGTGTATGTATTTATTATTTTTATATATATTTATGCTTCAAACCAAAACGGATATGTGCAAAAAAATTAAACTAATATAGTGTGTGCAAGTATGTATATATATATATGATGCGATAAATGTTGATAGAATGATCGACGTCGTGAACAAATCGATCGTGCAAATATTTATATAAACAAGAAAATAATCTCAGACTGTTACGATAAAAATATTTCTGACAAAAAAAAAAAAATATTAACTCTTATATTATAATGTGAAAGTACATTATATATTTATTATTATTAATATAATAACTTATAAGCGCGGTTATCAATAAACATCGCGAATTTATGGATCATTAAATAGAATAAATAAGATGGGATTAATTAAAAAAAAGAAAAATTATAGATAGATTTAATGATTTTATATAAAAAAATATTATAATATTTAAAATTGTCATGACAATATGACGTTGACCTGTCATGTATAGATGAGCAGAAGCAGTATATATTGTACTCCACCTTCTATCTGAGCAATCCACCCCGAGGGGCATCTGAGGATGCGGATCATCAAGGTGGGTAGGAGGAGGTGAGAGGTTAGGCAAACACCGAGGGGTCTTATCTGATGGCCCGTCGGCGGCGCCGGGACCCTGGCGCGCGAGAAAAACAGAGAAAGAAAGAAAGAGAGAGAGAGAGAGTGACTGGGCCTACTCCATGTGCGCCCCCTACCGTCATTGCACTACTCCATTCTCCACCCTCTCGAATTATTATTATTCATTTATTTATTTTTTTTATTTTCGTTTCTCATTCTCTTAATCGAGATTAAAAATATTTATATATTCAACGATCTTTATATAAAGACAGCGACCTGCTCTTCAATCCACTTGTACATACATATGTGTATATATTATATATATATGTATATAAGATGGTAGACATTTTACTTTGCACTCTGATATATAAAAAAAAAAAATATCAAATAAATTAAATTATAGTGTGTATGCTGAATATTATTTTTATATTCATCGTTTTTTTTTTTCTTCTTCTTCTCGTGTGTTCGAATTATTGACTGGAGTGTTATTAAAGATTAATGATAAATTTATATAAGTATATATAATATACATTGTGTCTACGTATGGTATATATATATGTAATATATAAAATGAGAGAGAGAGAGAGAGAAAAAAAAATTGGTTGACGACATTCACGCTCTCACGCAGACTTCTCTCAGACCGTCAATGGACAATGGTTCATTAGAGTATTGTCGATGCACAATATCACACAATTAGCTGATATGTGGCGTTACACACTATATATATATATATATATATAAACATTTATATTTAATATATTTATAAACAGATATAGCTCTGACTGCGGGTGGAACTCTGAAAAGGACACGATCGCGCACCAATCATCTCGTCCTGTCGATCAATTTACGATCGGTATTATTTGATATGTACTGTACATCATTGGCATGTACTTACATAATATATCCATACATAAATATCGTTAAGTTATAGTTGGTATTCACTGTTAAATCTTGTATTTAATCCATTGATCTATCCATCAAAAATACTTCAATGATATTCAATTAATAAAATTTATTTTTATACTTATATGAATGTAATAAATTATTTTTTTCTCAGTTTCTAATATATATATATGTATACGTATAGTACATATACATGTGTATAAATATATAAATGAGATAATATAATGAGACATGTATATAAATATATAAACTTAAAAATAAATGAAAATTAATTGAAGTTACAATTAATTCGGTGATATTTATTATAGAGTTATTTATTTATTTTCTTTTTTGTTTTTTTTTTTGGATATATGTAATGACAAAAATTATGTGATCAAGATATATATGTATTCATGTGTGTTTGTGTGCGAGGGAGTAAGTGAGATAAAGAATATATATATGGACAAACCACGAAAGAAGAAATTCCAACTGAGAGAATGAAGACTATGGGGACGTTATACAACATTGCGCGTTATCTACTTCACAGCGAAGGCGGTATATATGTATGTATATGTACATATATATACGGGTGCAGGTTATATTCAACCTTTTATTCTTGAGCGGTTTCTCTCTTCCGTCACGACAAAGTCTCGCGCGCGCTAATGAAAATTCCGGTAAAAGCGTATATGTATAGAGAGAAAGAGAAGTAGTGAGAGGTGATTCAGGGATGGAATGCGGTCCAATTAGAGGACGCACCAAGCGTATATACTCTTGATGGCTTCTCTCTTTCACTCATTATCTTCCTCACTCGCTCCCTGCTTTCGAACTTGGAGATGCGCGAGAGTGAGAATTGGTTTATTATATACGTCGAATCTAGAGATATGGGAACACACCTAGAGGTAATATAATTCTTTGTTCCTTTTGAAAAAAAAAAATATATAAAGAATTCTGAAAGTTTGTATTCCTCTGTTTTTTTTTTCTTTCATTATTATTTTAATCGTTTTATATTCATACGGATTTTTTTTTTCATTTTGGATATTGAATAAGCACTTTAGCTGACCAACAAATCAATTTTATATTGATTAATGTGCACACCTTGCAACGTCGCCTAATTGCTCATGTAATTATGTACACATGAGCGAGTGCGCGACGCATCAGCGTCGTCGATCAGGCGCCACGTCGATTCTTTAAAGTCTCACTCAATATTTTTTTAATTAAATATAATATTTCTAATTTTTTTTTTTTTTACTTTTCCACTTCATTTAACGAATTTGTAATATATTGGCGTCATGTCCGTATTACATCGTCATCGTCCATTACTAATTTATACCGCCACTTCCGGTTTTTAAACTGTCTTAATTGTTCATTAATTTAAAAACCACAAATAAAAATATTTTATTAAATTTTTTTATTCTCCTTGAAAATTTTTTATTTTCATCTTTGACTTTATTACATTACACGCACTTCCTTATGGCGATGTTGATTCACCGAAGTAGACTCATGGAGATGAAGGAATATATGTATATGTATACATATATATGCATGAAAGAAAGAAAAGGACGAAGATTATGATGAAGGAGAAGCGAATGAGAAGAAAAACAAGATAAAGAAATAAATAAAAAATAAAAAGTGGCAGCAGTGATGCTTATGCTGCTACCGTATATGAATCCAATCCGTGCGAGGAAGCGCGCGCGCACGCGGCGTTCGTTTGAATTATGCGTAGATAGGAAGGCCTTGGGTATTGTCTGAAACGATCATCGGGGCGAGTCACGGTTTTTGTACATCGACCAAACATTCCCCGCGTTCAATCCATACGTTATTCTTACATCTATACATATACATACATTAACTATATATCCATATACATAAATATACACAGATATATATGTATACATACACAGAATTGCACCCTGGCTGTGTGTCTTGGCGTTGTATAGCTCTTAATAGCATTGAAATTGCTAGTTAGCTGCATAATCGAGTTATAACATTTGCTCTTCACTCTTCTCCTTCCCTATATACACTAATTCATCACTGTCTATATAACTTTTCACTACAAAACGTGATAGAGATTTCAAGAGGGATGAATAATTTGTAAACATTGA
The DNA here is from genome assembly GCA_030347275.1 of Microctonus aethiopoides. Classification (NCBI taxonomy): domain Eukaryota; kingdom Metazoa; phylum Arthropoda; class Insecta; order Hymenoptera; family Braconidae; genus Microctonus; species Microctonus aethiopoides. Next base: position 2,356,810 of record JAQQBS010000002.1, on the reverse strand, counting down.
CTTTAAAATATTATTATTAATCACAATAATAATAAGACATTTAAACTATAGGGGAAGAGTGGCATGAAAGAGCCAGTTTTGGAAAAAGGGATAAATAATAAAAAAGGAAATTAATAATTAATAAAATTTGTATAATAAGTAATTGTTCATTCATTTATGTACGTGATGTTATAAAACATTTTTCAAAATTATCGGTATTTTTGGGCTTCTAAGCATTTATAAAAATAATGAAATTCGGCTCTTTCATAACACATAGGCATTGAAAAAGCTAGCTAATGTTTTGAAAGAGCCAAGTTCTTATTACAGGACTGAAATTTTAGATTAACAAAGATATTATTTACTAATAATGTTAAGATATAATTTTATATTTTATATAATTATAAAACGTTTTATATAACGCAAACTCTGGATAAAATATTCACTTAAATCTGAGAAATTCTCATGAAATTAGCCGTTTGAGATCAATCATTGCAATCTGACTAGGTACGATCTTTTTAAGAACTCATATAATTTTATTTGATGTATCTGAGTCTGTATCATTATTTATTTTAGATTTCTTAGTAAGAGCTTTTTTGAGGGAGCATATAAAGCTAGCTTTTTCATCACACTGCAGCCCGGCTCTTTCAAAACATATTCTCCCAAGAAACATAACCCCGAAAATTAGTATGAAATTAAAGATTTGCCTGCAAAATATATATGGTATTAGAAGTCCTGATATATCTATAAAATTATTGTATAATCATATTACTATTAGTTTCGTCCATATAGACGTCAAAAAACAAATAAAATGAACTCAAAAACTTACTTTTTGACGACGAAATCTTCAATATGTCATATCGACGCCGTTTATTTTTGATAAACTGTCAAATGTTTGTGGGCAACATTTGGCTAGTGTTACTATCTTAAAATAATAACACATCCAAGATTCGTTCGAAAACTCACGCGTAAATAATAATGGCTTTTTAAAAACTTGGCTCTATTTCATGCCGCTCTTCCCCTATATAATAAATATATAATAAAAATCTAGTGAAATTTAGTGAAAAATTTTAATGAGAATATGAAGTTACTTTGTGTGCAATATTATATTATATCCCGTTGGTGAGTGTGTTGCGCCTTTTTCCCCACCCCGCGCTATGCTCACTAACGGGCATATCCGCCTTGAAATAAAATCGCCGATAGTATCTCTCCTCAATGAACTCTCCCACGCCTATGGGGCCCATCGTCCGTGGTCAGCTCATCGTCTTATGCCGCGAAGAAGAAACTTGGCGGCCCGCCAACAGTATATACATATACATATGCACAATACTATATGTATAACTATACAAAGCTCTTCTTGGTGATGGTAGCAGTGGTGGTGGTGTTGTTGTTATAGACAGTGTGCGCGAGGTAACGTTGGAGGGTATTTGTATGAACGGAGAGGGGAACACATAAGGCCCCTCTTTTTCTCCCTACTCAATCGCGCAGTGTGGCCGGTAACGTATTGCTATATAGTGTATGGCCCAAGGTATATATATCTCTGTGTGAATCTGGCCCCGCGCGCGCTCGTCGCGCGAGTTTGTGTTGCGTGCGTTTGCGCGAGGGGTCCGCGTCTGGGTTCGACCCTCGACCCCGGCACGTATTCGCCACACCCGCACACCCGTAAGACTTAGTCGAACTATACAGAAGAAGAAGAAGAAGAAGAAGAAGAAAAAGAAGAAGAAAAAAAAGATGCAGGAGAGAGTGAGTTGATAGTTGTAAAGAAACTGAAGGCAATGAAAGAGAAGAAAAGTTGAGAGAGGGCAAGGTGGTACCTTGGTGAAGATGCGAGGCCTTATAACCCCACAGGGTATTGGCGCGCTTCTTTCCGCTGGCATATATGTACACGCGGCGGAATTAATAGCTAACCGCCGCGTAAAAATCATCGGTAATGTGATTACGATGGCGAACGCTGTCTCAAGGTGTATGTATATGCTTGTTTCCGTGATCCAAACGTGCTCAAGCGACAACAACGAAGATGATGTTGACGCGATGGATCTTAAATGCACACACATGTCATTGCGAGGCACACTTTATATTTACCACGTGGACACCGCCTAGAGAAACTTTATAATATGCTGTGTAAAATATTATAATCATATATGTATTTTATTTAATTTTATGTTTCTTATATATGGAAGGTGAGAGAGAAATTGACTGTTTAAAATTTTATACCAGCGACAAATTGTCAGATATAAAATGTTTAATAAATAAGTTTGGGGTTAAGGAAAAGATTAAAAGCAATATTGTGGTGTGCGTGGAATGATCGTAAAAAATGTTGAACTCTTGGCACGGTGTACAAACAACCCTCGTAAAAAATTCATTCACCAGTAAAATATAAAGGGCGACGCGTATATATAACCCCTCATCTTATGGTTCTTTTTGTGCGCGCTTGTTTCTTTGCCCCATCGATTTTATAAATCTGTCCTCATGGTGTAGTGTCTATATACTGAGCTCCCGCTTGTCGACGTGCTGAAAGTCGCGCGGTGGCGATTCTCGATTATTTGCGAGAGCATAAATTCTGGGTGGGCCTGCGAATCTAAATAAAAAAGAAGTTTGGAAAAAATGTCTTTCGCGGTTGCTTCTCTTTACACATTATATATTTTATCCTATTTTTTTATCCCCATTATATTATATTCTCGCTTATATTTATACACATAAACGTATGTATGTTATGTATAAATACATATACGTACAGGAGATATTCTCTCTTGAGGCGTGCACTCGGGGGTCACGTCGTCGTCTATGCAAATGAAACGAGAAACGAGATTCCACGGGATCATCGAGTGAGGACGCGCGGTGTCGCGTTACGATCGATAAATGAGTATATGAAGAGGGAGAGAAAGCTTCTCCGACCTCAGTGCAAATTCTCTCGAGACTTTATGTTCACCTTTTGTATATACACAGAAGGTTTATAATATAATATACACATAAACACAAAGAAAATCAATTTTTTTCCCTCCCATTGTTCAATATATTGTCGCAAACTCTTAATAATAACCATAAATAACGTCTTTAAAAATTAAAAAAATAATACACATACATATTTAAATTATTTAAGTAAAAATAATTTTTTTTCCAACATATAATAAAGTATAAGCAAAAGGATTTATATTACCGGCGCTATGTCTGACCGCAAACGACGTTTCTACTTGTTCAACTTGCGTTGAAAGATTCTCACGCGCTTATTGTACATAAACTCTATGTATACATACATATATAAATGTATATATGTGAAGGAGATCACAGGCGAATAATATATTAATGCGTAGGCGAATTGTTGTACGCCATATAGCGTCAGAGGGCACTGAATGTAGCGTGTCTGCCAGATGTCTAAATGTTGACAAGCCACGGCGGAGCAGCTAATAGCCGTTTAATAAGATTACGTCTCCGGTTCGTAAAGTCTTGACGTGGTCGGAACATATTTTCACCCTCTGTCTTTCCATTATATATTTATATGTATATCTATACATATATACCAGCAGAGACTCGTGCACATGACGCAAAGATTACGAGCCAATAATCAATCCGAAAATTAAAACAATAGATGAGAGAAAAAAAAAATAAAAATTAAAAAGGAAGAAAAATATTCGAAATTAATTATTACAAAATATTGTCGTGGGAATAAAATTGAAATATATATGTATGTATATGTATATATATAAAATTATTTATGTTATGTATATGACGAAAGGTATATTAGATAGTTATTGACTGTGTAGATAAATCGATCGTAATTTCTGGATCGTCATCGTTGAGAGTGAAAGAGAAATATCAATGTGAGTAAAAGAAAAAGAAAGAAATGTTGGTGCGCGGGCGCAATAGGCGCGGCACAAGCTCACGTCGCTCCGTTACAACGTTGAAAATGAGTGACGTACCGATGTGAAACACGCCGACCCCCCGTTGTCAAATGTCGTCGCTATCCTGCGTTTATATTCCCCGCGTATGACTTCAGCATGAATGTCCAATGTAACATAAGAGAGTGACTGATATAGGTGAATCTCTTTTTCTTGCTTCGCCAACTGTATATGCGCGCAACTCTCATCTCACGAATAGAACATGAGTCAAGAACATATGACTATACCATGTACATATATACAAATGCAAAAGAAATAATAAGAAAGAGAAAGACGTTGGCTACGCGAGTCCAATCTTGTTGGAATTGTCGAGATTGTTTCACCAAGTTGAACACGAACGCTCGTAACTTCAGGGTGACACGCGTATCAGAATATGGAATCAACGAGAGAACATAGAGAAGAATCACAACGTATATACATACATAATATAAATATATATAATACTTATATAAATATTTGTAGATAAATGTAAATGAGGCAAGGCCAAGTGAAAAATTTTTAGAAGAATAAATTTAATTTAATTATTCTGAGTTGACAATGATATTTAAATTATTGTGAATATTAAAAAGGGGTAAGAAGAGCTTATGGTGGTGTGTCCTGAATTGAGGCAATATCAAGATGTGTATGCTCACGTGTGTGTGTATGTAGTGGGAAGGCAAGAATCTCCCCCAAGTGTATATCTTCGCGTAGATCGGAATTCAAGTACACGGTAGCCAGTACCTTGAGGCAAGAAAGTAAAAGAGAAGTAAAGAGAGGGTGGTAAGCAAAGAAGTAAGTGCGGAAGAACATCAGGCTATACGAAAGTCCTTACGGGAAACGAAGATGGAAAAGGTGAAGAAGTTTATAAGCAAAAAAGTGAGAGATAGCAACAGAGAAGGAATTATATAAGTTTTACTTCTTCTTATATAGTTTCTTCATCTCTTCACACTCTTCTTCTCTCGCTCTCTTTATATATATGTATATGTATAGTATGTATGTAGTAGTATTTGTGGGCATGCAGAATCGCGCACTGGGGTTTCGAGGCCCTGGGGTGATCTACCATTCTCAAGCCAAGCCCCCTCATTAACGCCTTTGCTAAGAAATTACACGCAGTCGGTGGGCAAACAAGAGCAAAAAGGTGTCGAACGCGTACAGAGAACAGATACACGAAGAGAGTCCTTTATATGTCCTTGCACCTCTGTGCTTTATCCTTTTTTTTTTTTTTTATTCTTTTATTTTTTTTTATTACACTTTTTCTTCACCAAATTGTTTTAAATACATATATATATTTTTTTTAATTGTCCCTGAATAATAATCATTCGATCGAGATTTTCTGGTTTAGATATATCGTACAATTATTTTGAAAATGTAAAAAAAAATTAATTTAATTAAAAACAATTTAAATAATGAAAAAAAAAATTAAATTAAAATTAAAATTAAATACATATATATGTTTTTTTTAATTGTTCCTGAACAATAATCATTCGATCGAGATTTTCTGGTTTAGATATATCGAACAATTATTTTGAAAATATAAAAAAAAATTAATTTAATTAAAAACAATTTAAATAATGAAAAAAAAAAATTAAATTAAAATTAAAATTAAATTAAATAAGTTAAAAATAATAAGGAAATAAAAATTAAATTAGTTTAGGTCGATTACAATCTCACGTCGTGAAATGAAGAAAGGGATGATGAAAATTCTACTACCATACTAATAATAATGATAATTATATAATGATAATAATGGTAATAACAAATGGAATAAAAAAAAAAAAATGAATAATGTTAAAAGGGATTTATAAGAACAAGAGGGAGGATAGAACGTGGAATGGCGAACGAGGCGAGTGTTTATTAATTAATGCAACGTAGCCTCGTGTTGACCTTTCTCCAGTCATTTTATTCGGTATTTATTCGTGCTGAGATGAAACAGAACGCCAAGCAATCTCTTCTTCTCTCATTCCTCAACCTCTTATAATATGTATATATACTGCAGCACATATACACTGACCTGTTGTGTGTATACAAACTCACGCAACTTGTGAGGATTTATTAATAAATTCACTGTGCTCTTGTGAGCACACAAAATTGCACCTAAATAAAAAAAATGAAAAAAAAAAATAAAATAAATAAATTCAATCGTTCACATATCGCACAACTATTCATCAACAATGACAAAAAAATAATAATTACCAAATGAATAAAATAAATAAAACAAATTTTTTTATACACAAAAAATTCATTTCCGTAATTATATATTCATCAAGAATTTTTATAAACATTTTCATAAAATATATTATTTCCTTTTGATTTTTATAGTAATTAGTTAAATGAACATTGGATATATTACCCAAGGCGAAAGCAATATTTGATGTATGTACCATAATACACATGACATAAATCAGAGGGCGCTCCTATCCCTTCCATTCAAATCCATTTAAAAATTCTTTTGTTTATATATTTATACATTTACAAATCACAAATACCTATACTAATGCTATCATTTATATTCCATTTATATTTGCGATTATCTATGTATCAATTTCTCTTATATTATATACATCAATTCTTCATGCTGTTACTTATGTGTATGTATACATACTTATATGACCTGTGCACGCGCCCTTCTATCGTATAACCGCCAACTTTAACTTTAACCCCAGGCCAAGCTCGGGCTGGTAATTACGTTAAGACACCGCGATCCGTCGTTGCTGGTTTCTAAATTATCTTGTCGTTGGTTATACCCATAAGCGCCGCTCCTATGTATGTATGTATGTATGTATGTATGTATGTATGTATCGAAAGTCATAGTAACTCAACGACATCCGATCTCTCCTTTGAGAAGATTGCACAAATAGTTTTATAATTTTTTTTCTTGTCTTTTATTTGTTTAGGTAGGTATTTATCTTTTAATTGAAAAAAAAAAATAAAGTAAACCTAGTAAACATTAGTTTTCATAGCTTACATAAAATATATACTTAGATAATTTTTTTTTTTTCATTTAATTCATGCGGTTATTTAATTAGTTTGATGGAACAATTTAACGATGAATTGACTCGTCAGAAAATCCGACTCGTGAACAAATATATATTTAAACACGAAGATATATATGTGTGTTAGACTAATATATGTATAGAAATGTGTGTTAGTATAATAACTCTTAGGTTTGCAAACGGAATTGTTTCCTTTTGTTTATTTTTTATTTATTTTTTTTATTAGTATTCATTCTTTAGTATTTATGTGTACAGTTCTCACCGCTATTCTCGGTGATCATTAATCAATAACAATCAATCTTGCACTGCGCTTGCAAACTCTATATGTCTGTGTGTGTATACATATGTGCAATGGCGATGCACCGAACCACATGCCGAGTTTATCTCAATTAATTCCCAACACACTGCGCGTCATTTTCATCGCATTTGAACACCGGTGCGCGCAACAACTTGCAAGAATTTTACGTGAAATATCTTTATGATATACAGATATAAATATATATCCATACTCTACATCTTTACATTAATCAATCTTCATCCCTCTATTGCGCATTATTAAATCTCAATCAATATTAAAAATAAATAAATAAATAAAAACAATTTTCATAATTGAAAAGAAAAGATTTATAAAGTGAATGTAAAAATATTTATTTTCCTGATTTTATTATAATGAATATTTATTTTTTTCTTTCAATTACAAATCTTGCAGGTGTTCAACGTGAATCTCTTGTATATCTTTTTATTCTTTTGAGTTATAGATAATATATATTACCCTCAGTACATGCAGAAATGACATATCAATGGATGCAGAATAATTATCTGTATAAATATTTTTTTTTTGTTGTGATTGGTGAAAGTTTCTTTCGTTTGCGATGAATCACTTTGTTTCAGCTTTATTTTTATTATTAATTTTCGTACTTTCGCACGAGTAATGTATATTTAATAGTTAACTATAAGAAGAACTAAAACTCTTATTCCTTCTTTTCATTTTTCTTCATCTAATTTTTATTTTTATTTTACTTGATGCATTCAACTTCGTATCTTCCTCTTATAATCCAAAGGGTCTTTCATTTATATATGTGTATGGATGTTTATATACACAAGAGGATATACGTCGTGGTCTTCTTGTCATTGTAACACTCTCTCTTGGTCGTACCGAAACCCAAAGCGTGCACACTGCTTGTGAAAACCAATAAATTCGCGCTACCTTACGCACCCAAAGACTGTCTCTTGGGACTGTGAGCTCGACCTCGAGGTCGAACTGAACGCGACCAAAATGTATTTCTGTTACTCTGTCATTCTTTAAGAATTCTTTTTTGTCTTCGTTTTATTTTTTTTATATTTTTACCAACTTCTTGAGATACAAAAGATCCAGGAAAAAATTTTTGTCTCGTGTTTTTTTATATTATTTATCTGTTTTTTTTTTTTTTTTTACTTTTGAAGATGGCAAATCGCTTCTGGAGATCTTTTAAACTAGGTTGGAATTTACTTGGAAATTATATATGGAGAGAAAAAAAAATTCCACTAACCATAGGTATATATGACACGTTGAAGTGTGGCATATGAATATATGTATATACATGGGAAGTGTGGCACGCCTCTTTTTTCTTTTTTTTTTTTATTTTTTTTAATATAAATACCGGTTTTCGCTTTGATTTCATTAATGGATCTCGGGTGCGGGCACTAATGCGAGGATGTTTACCAAGCTCTCAACTTGCATTAGGAATATTATATATCCCCATTGCGCAGTGCGTTATTTTTGCGCTCATATATGAATACTTAAACGCGCATATGACAGTTGCGCTCTTCCATCTGGCACGTACAAAGGAAAACTTCTAAATAGAGAAAGGCAAAAAAATTAATAAAATTACAATATTCATGATGCTAAGACACCAGCAGAGACACGGACACATATTGATTTATGTTTCATGCGTAGTGTGTATGTTAGTATTTAATTTTTGCAATGTTTCGCATATTTTTTATTTTATTTATTTTTTTCATTCTTTTTTTTTTTCATTCATCTCTCACTTCAGCTCTCTTATACATTTATGCCTTCACATAGGGACGACCTAGCGAAAAATTAACACTTCTATAGACGCGACTTGTCGCTTTAACGTTTACTTATGTTAATTTTAACGCAGACACACGCGCGACTGCGCTTGAATTTCTTATATTCTCACTGTTGTCACCTCAAATATATCAATTAACATCGTCATTAAGCCACTGCTGTCCCGCGTGCGCGAATCCCAGATCCATTCGAATTTATATATTCTTAACTCTCCTTTCTCTTCTCTTTTATTTATAAATAAATTCATCTTTGTAAAATATTTTCTTGTATTTTTTTTTTTACAACTTTTATATTTTTTTCCCCATTTTATTTACTTATTTTTCTACTGAAAGGTGACACTCGCTAACTGGGTGTCCTCACACACACACATACATAAAGATAGAAAAGACACTGGCACGATTTGTGAGTTTAGTGTAATTAACTTTGCATAATTATTCACAAGGATGAAAGAAGTATATATATAAATGCTATATGTATATATGTATGTAACGTGGTTGAAAGATAGAATAAATGAACGAACGATGTTTAATCTAGATACTCGCGCAGTCAATGCGGTAGATCGATCTGATCATTCTAACTGATACACGATCGTCCTAATTAGTCGAATCGTTTTGTAACAAATCCCACCAAGTTGTCGTCAATGTGCTACATGTCCTTTATGCAAGCATATATATACATATATAAATATACATATAAATATAATAAAATAAAATAAAATAAAATAAAAGATTATATTTTAACTTGATTTTAATTTATAAATGTTCATTGTCATATAATTCATCGTATTTATTTTATTTTATATATTTTTTATTATTTATATATTTTTATTATATCTATAACGGTTTTATTAAAGAGTTAAAAATAAAATAAAAATATCTAATTGTCATTAAATTATATTTTTATTGGCTCAATTAATTTTGTGGATGTTTATCTGTGAATAAAGTATGGTTAATATCACCCACGAAGATATGTACCAGTTTTACCAGAGTTCAATATATGTATATATGTATAGTTTTATGTAGGTATATATGTTTATGTTTATGTTGGTTATAGAGTGGGAGAGTCGAATTTTGTTCGTTCCTTTATATTGCACCGTCCGCGCCCTTTGTCCGCCCATTATTTACTGCGAGAGCCACATACGAGGCCACGGGGACCGCGTAAATTATTGTCTGGAACTCGAGTTTCATAAATTCCCCAAGGCGAGATATGGAGCGACAAATTCAACGTCCGACAGTGCAACACAGCTGTATATATATGTAGATGTATATAAATTCACATGGAGTATATACAATACAAATCTTTTTAAATGTGTTTAGTCTTTCATGTGCGTGAATTTGCCAACTTTCGAAACTAAATCTTCTTCCTTATTTTTTTTTTAATTTATTTGTTTATTTATTATATTGTATATTTTTATCTCGTTTTTTTAGTTTAAGGGATCAATAAAGCCATGAATGTTTTGTGAAGAAATTTACTATATTTGGGAGAGAATAAATAATCCTTTCAAGTGATTGAATATGGTACATACAATTATATGTACATGGAGAGTAAATTCAAAGATAAATATATTTATTTACGGGAAAAATGTATTTGTATAGATTTTGTAGTGTGCTATTGAGTGGAATAATTTTCTCAATTCATCCGCCGTCGTCTTTAACTTGACGTTAGAAAATGTCTCTTCTTTTTCTTATCTTATTTCATTTTATTGCTCCATTCATCGTTGCAGCAAACGCAAAAGCAGTTGCAATACATACCTTGATTGGGACAAACGACTTGAAAAATTTACCCATGATCAAATCTTATTTCCTATATGTATCTGTATATATTAACAACTCCTATACAATTGGCAAACACATTTTCCTTCAACATATTAAACATAAAAATTTTTTTAAAATATATTATACCTACATTTAATTTATATTAATTCATTTCTCTAAATATATAAATATAATTCATGCGACATATTTAACAAATTCTTTCATCAATATATACAGTGTCCCATAGATCAATAAAATAAAAAAATTACAAATTGAAATATTATTTTAAAGTACGTACAAAAACATAAACACTGAAAATTGAAAATTAAAAAAATAAAAAAATATATATTATTTCCTCGAAGTATATAACTGCATTTCAATATGTGACATATACACACATACATATATGAGGATATTATTGTATATGGTAAGAGTGTAGTGTGGAGAATATACATATAGGTATGTATATGCAAAGTGCGAAGAAGGCAGGCCACATATCCTCTGAGTGCGAGCGCAAGGTGCACCGGGTATTCTCAACAGTTTCCACCGTGCGCCATACATAATAGAGGTTAGCCGCAGGATGGTAAATCACTGGACGCCATGCGGGCGTAGTTATATCGTGCGTGCGTGATGGAAGATTAGTCCGGCATTGTGCGAGCACGGAGGTGGCACGCGATGATTTATCGCTTACGAAAATGCGCGCGCACGCGGCTGCCCCATTCTCTCTCAGCTTCTTACTCTGGGATTCCCCATGCGACTGTCTTATATTCTCTCGGTGAGCTTTTTCTTTATCTAACTCAAGCACTCTGACTTCTTGTGGCTCAACTAAAATTCACCTCTCTATATACTTTACAATTGAAGAAAGTTATCAAAAGTGAGGAGAAATGAAAAATAAAAAATAAATCATCAAATATTATTTCGAAGATTCAAATTAATTAGTATATTACACTACAAGGGCAGAAAGTTTGACATTCCTGCACTGCGCTTCATTATGCCCGAGGCGAAGCGAGTGCTGCTGGTCGGGAGCAGGCATCAAGTACAAAAAAAAAAAATCAAATATAATTATAACAGAAATTTCTTTATATTTAGGTTATTAATGAAAAACATAAATATTATTTGATATTTTTCCGTGTCATCTTTTTTGTGATCACATGAATAATAAAAATTATTTATATTTCCATGAAATACACAATTTTTATATATATAACAAATGGATTTTCATCAATTGAATTACTTGAAAACGAGTTTGATATTTGTTCACTTGCATCATAATTAGTTGCTGTTTTAATAATTTTATTCTGGTTTTGCAGGGGTTTGTTTTTCGATTTTTTTGAAAAAATTTAAATTGGTGGTTTCTTTTAAAAATGTGTAATAAATTACGGGCGCGTATTTGTGCCAATGCATAAATGTTAGACTTTCGGCTCTGAAATCGGGGCCGAAAGTACGTACTTTCGACCGAGGTATAAAGAAAAAATTATTTTATTTATTTAATTGAATAGTTATTTATTAATTCAATGTGTACATAAGTAATTAATTTCATTTTTTTTTATTGTTTGTTATAGTCTTTAGATTAATTCCCACGCGCATTCGGAAGTCGTCCAGTGTTTCAAGACCAACGGAGAGTAAGTGGAAATATCCAATAAATTCCACAATGAAGTTAGTTTGTTTGTGTTGGGTATGGGTAAAAGGCATAAATATATGTACGACGAGTATAAATGAGAGAGAAAATACGAAGTGGTTGTTGTATAGCGGTAGCACGTACTATGTGGACATTTTGTGTGGGGGTTAAGAGGAAAAAAGAAGGCGTGTATAGTATTTCTCGCGCAATGCACAGCCATGCAGTAATTCGTGAGAGAGCATCAGACTTAAAGACTCTGATGACGGTGTGTTACTGCTTCTGCTGTTATAGTACTATATACAGCGCACACACCAGTGTATGCAACCCTTGAATGTTTGGCTGCTGATGCTGGTGTCCTGAAACTCTGGGACCACCTCCGATGCCTATACAAATTGCATTGTTCCATTGCCATGTATTTGTTTGCATCCTTTAGCTTCTTCTTCTTCTTCTTCTTCTTCTTCGTATTCTTCATTCTCCTCTTTTGGTTTTTAATGGCATCGCCATATAGCAATAAGAATTATCGAATTTCGAAAAGTTATTTAAGACGAAAATATAAGTGCCAAATATATATTTAACACAAATTAATAGTTTGTTTTATTTTATTTCTCTCACTGATGAATAAAGGACGACGATGATAAATAAGAAATAAAAATGAGAATAAGGTTTATATTATAGTCGAGTAAAGTCGGCAGCAATGGGAAATACGAACGATATTTGCGGTGGATGCCCACAAAATGCATTTAAATAACACTGTGTAGCTCTTATTATACAAGACGTCATCAAGAATTATGATGATTGCGCTGCTGCTACCATTTACAGACATGCGGTTTGGTTATTATCTCCACGATATTTCGGTCCATCCCATCAAAAAAATTCCCAACTATCTCATCAGTATATTAGAATATACAAACTTACATTAAATAAAATATATTTAAATTATAAATACATTTTTAATATAAAAAAATTTAATTTATAGATATCTCATTATAAATTATTGTCAAATTAAATCATGATAAACAGATCAAATATAATTAACAATAAATAAATTTTATTCCAGTATGAGAAAATGGTTCGTATCAATATGCAAAACAGAGCAAGAAGAGGTTTGCTGATTTATATATTCACATGTAACGAGCAAACGCGCGGCATTTCCATGCCAACTCACGTATTTGGGTGCTTCGTCATTCCATCGCATGGGTATATAAGATACGTCGTACAGAGAGTAAGAGAGAAAACAAGAAATGAGAATGAAGGGGGTGGAAGAAATACAGAGATAGAATAAAAAAATAAATATATACGTATATAAAAGAGAAGAGGATTCCAAGAGCATCAGGAAGAAAACAGAGTAAGGAAGCCACCTCTTGTGACCTCAACGCGGCAAACGCAGTCGCGCAACCTCCAGGACAACGGCACACATATACTCATACACACATATGTATATATAAAATATATACTGAATATATATATCTGTGAATAAAGAAGAGAAACGAAAGCAAGCATTATAACGAATAAAATTTAACTCTCTTTCTCTGTTTCTCACTGTAAACCTCTAACAGAAGAGAGAATTTCTCGTTCGCCCATAGAGAGTAGCGTAAACCGATCCGTAGGAGATGGGAGCAAATGACAACGCGTGCTTTGCATGTCGAGTGTGCGCGCCTTCTCTTACGTTTGTTGCTGATGCTGATGCTTAAATCCTTTTCTACTTATTCTCTCTTCCCGTTTCCTTTATACATTATTTTTTATTTATTTATTTTATTTTATTTTATTTATTTTTTTTTTTTTCGTCCTTCATATATACGTATATGCATGCAGAAATGTATATGTATATATATGTACGTTATTTCCCTCTTTCGCAGGAGTAAATAAGGCGGAATCTGCACGTCGCATTGTTTGACTTCCCGGACGGACGTCTAGGGCGACGGTAAAGGGCGCCGACCATCCGCAACGACAAGACCAACGAGAGACAGCGGCTGATTTGCCAGGAGTCTCTGAACGACGGCGCATACATATATATATATATGTAGTATTCACTTGCTGTATAGAGTTTGCGCCTTTCCTCTTTCACTTCTTTTTATTCTTCTTTATTCGTTTGAATTTTTTTTTTATCGTGGTTTAATACGATGTTAGTATTGGAAATTCCGCAATAAATCTCAAAAAAAAAAAATCTCTATATATATATATACATAATATATAAATAAATGGAAGAAATAGATGAGAAAAAAAAATTAATTATATACGAATTATTGATGAATATTTATTATATTAAAATATAAATAAAATGATTTCTCTCGCGTGATTGGTGTGAATTATATTGTGTGTATAAAATTATTTCAACATTGTTCACTGAATTCTTTATGTACTTTTATATATGTATATATATGTACATTATGTGTGTATATTATTTATATAAATATTTGTGGATAATATATATGAGAAAAATATTATATTACATTATAAATAAGCTGTGGCGCGCGCGCTAACGTTTCGCGATGCCGCTTAACTATCACATTTGGGCGGACCGTTTCACGATTCTTTCGGGTCCTGCACGACTCTCGCCTTATTCGTGACCCGCACGACGTCACGTATTGGCTTCCACCAATGATAGTGTTTACAGTTTCCGCGAAAGCACCTACTCTATACACGGGCTCGCGTTACAAACGTGCGCATTATAATCTACGCTTACCTTGTCCTAACTTATCTCTCTTTACTTTCTCACTCTTTCTCATATATAAATACACATATAATATATATGTATATGTATATGTGTGTATATATATACACCCATTTCTCTCTCCTTTGAACATATATTCTTCCTTTGGTGTGGAAAATATCGCGTGATTTTACTCGTGGCCAATTTGCGCGTCGTCGCCTGAAGATCTTATAAATATCTTCCAAGGTATATATACATGTATATGAGTATCTAGAGGCTTATTTTCATGAGAGGAGAGCCATTTAGGATCACGATTGATCCTAATCATCAGTTATTTCCAATTGCCATCAATCGCAAATTAATTTATTAAATATATTAATTTAATTTTTTCTTCTTTTAATTTCTACAATTTTTTTTTTAATTTTTTTTTATTTTTTTTTAAGAATGCGTTAAGTAATAGTGTGTATGAGAACATGTGGCAATAAGGATTTAAGATGAATCACTTTAAATTAAAAATGCGTACATAGAAATATATATTGAGTATAGTCGAACACGCACAGACATGTACTGTTCAAACAAAACGTCGAGTTCACAGTTGTCGTAACGGTGCGTTCAGAAAATTATATACATAACCATATATTTTTTTATTTTATTTATTTATAGATTTTTTTTTTTTTAAAGAGTAAAAGAGATACCCGGATGTTGAGACTATAAAACTATATTTGTACGTAAAGTTTCTCTGAGAATCGCGTCACTGGACCGAATAGTAAAATAGTGAAATGAAAAATATTTAATAAAATAAAAAAAAAAAAATTATTTCAAACATTTAAATATTTACAATTATATTTACTTTATAAATTTTATAAATACTCAAAGGATATTAACTACATGAGTATATAAGTATACATATGTTGAATAATATTTTTTTGGATAGAGACAGTGAGATAATATATAAAGTTTTGAAATTCAATAGAAAGAGGACGAGTCACACAGCTGTTGAATGAACCTATAATCGATTAATTGATCGCGGTATTGCCATTGGTAGATAAAATACATCTTGGATTCATGTATAAAGTAGATGGATAATATAAAAGGACGGTGAAACGAAGGGCACACTGCACATATGTATATGTGTATATGTATAATAAATATATATACACTTGTATACAGACGCATCGGCATTTACCAAGAGAAGTGCTGCCCAACAATTAGCCTGAGAATGAACGTATACGAGCCGACGATTTGTCGTGCAAGATTTATTGCTTCATACAACATTTCCCTCACTCTTCTTTTAAGTCGCTCTCTCTCTTTCTTGTACTCGATCGCACGTGATATTGCCAGTGCAGCTTGCGTCATGCGCGCAATCGCGTGCGTACAAACAGTCGAAGAATATTTATTTATAAACTAGGGTGATTGAAAAAAAAAAAAAAGAAAAAAATTTTTTTTTTTTTGGGAGCAGCCTTAAAAATTTTGTTTAGATTTCAAAATAAATTCCAGGAAATATATGTGCTTTTGATTTTAATATTAAGATAGTATGCATCGCATTTTTTTATTTTCTATAAAAATAATATGGAAAAATTGTTTTTATATTTTATGATTTTTGTAACTTGAAAATTTTCAATTAGATAGAAAATTGCAATATATATTTTTTTGGAAGGGTTCTATTTGTTTTATTAGCTAAAAATATTATAGTTTAACATTTTTCGAAAGTTGAATATAGGTTAGGAGTGAATATAATACGTATTTTGTCAATAAAACTAACAGTTTTGGTGTAATATACAAAAATCAACCGAATTTATGAAAAATTGAACTTTGACATTGAATAATTTTTAAACAAATAGACTAATCAAAAAATGCGAAGAGACCTTTTTTGTAGAGCATTCAATTCTCGACAAAAAATATAAATTGCGATTTTTTGTGCAATTGGTAGTTTGCAAGTTACAAAAATCAGAAGATGTAAAAACATTTTTCCATGTTATTTAATTATGTAAAATAAAAAAGTGTGATGAATACTATCTTAAAATTAAAATTAAGAGATTATTTCTTTTTTTTTTTAATCACCTTATAATTATAAACAATGATACACATCCAACATTCACTCTAAATTTAAAAAAACCTCAAAATAATGTGAGAAAAAAAATAAAGTACATATCCAAATATTTATTTTTCCATATCTCGCTGTGTGTCAATTAAATCATTTTTTATTTATGTATTTTATTTTTCTTAAGTTTATAAAATTAATTACATCGTCATGGTGACAAACATACACACTTGTTTTCAAATAGAATTTCCTTTCTATTTCGAATCCCGCAATGTTCTCTTGTATATAAAGGGAACAATGTGACGTGGGTTATTAATATTGGTTGAACTATCGGTGGGCATTATCGCTGTTGGTTCACACTCGCCCCCACGCACTATCTTTCCACACTAGAATTATATACATCTGTGTATATAAATGCGCTGGTATGGGTATAGATATATTTAACATAAAGTATAGAAGTGGGAGACATTTTCATCGGATATTAATGTCCATCATCAACGCCACTCCGCACCGCATTACTCAATGCTAAGAAGCCCCGTGCCGTCTAGTGTTTCAGATGCGCCGTCGTCTTGCGCGTCTTCTATACCACGACGTCACTTCGTCCATCCCCAAGTATATATAGATATAATACTTACACCCACTCATTTCCCGAAGAATTAATTTCCAATTTTTTATTTTATTTTATTCAATTTGTATTGATAATAATTTTCAATTTAATAATTGATTCAATTTTAATTCTTACAATAATATTATTTCATAATTTATAATTTATCGTTCCAGTATATAGCTTTGTCTCATTTACTCTCACTTAGTCAAACAATAATATTTAGCATAAGTTAATTAATTTTTTTAAATTCTATTGAGCTAAAAAAATATTTTAATGCATCAAGGTATTTATTATTTTATTTAATAATAATATATTTTTAAATATATATTGCAGTTTTTTTGCATGCATTGCAGTGCGTGACGTGGATGGTTGAGATCCGCGTGTAGAAAACTCGTGTGGGAGAGTGTAGATATATATTTATTTACATATATGTACGGATATATATTGTATATGTGTGTATATTCAAAGTCTTCGTCGTCTTCTTATTTTGTTTCGCACGTCGTTTGGTTTATCAGAGCGATATGTCAACGAGTTGACAGCGGTGTGTAGACATCGGTCACGTAGCGAGTCACATTTCTTACCTCATGTTAAACCATCCAGTCAACTGCGTCGTCTATATTTTTCAAACGCTTTAATCCTTCGATATTTTATCTTTTTTATTTTTACTTCTTCTTCGCGCAACGTTTGTATTTATACGTATAAATATACAAAAATTATATATATTATCCATCAAATAAATAAAAATTATTTTCCTAAACAAATTATTTCAATAAATATGACACATGCTAAATAATAATGTCCTTATTTTCTAAATGGATAATTTTGCAACGGGCATTATGTGCTCATGCATTTTATATATGTATATGTATGGGAATATGTATATGTGTGTGGGTATGGCGACAGGGAATAAGAGAGAAAAACTGGAAGGAATGCAACGAGACCGGCACAAATTAATAGATCGAGAGACCCGGGCGAATTTATCTGCTTCGGATGGCGGCAAGTTTAAAAGCACGCGGGACTTCTTTGCATCTCGATCTCTTGGCGACGGTGGTATATAGTAATAATGGCAGTGGTGGCGTCGATGATTACCATTGTATGTATATGTGTATGTACACACACACACAGTGGCATTGGTGCATTTATAACAACTCCACGTAAGCCATAGTTGCACATACACGCTGGAGGAGATAAAAAAAAATGCTGGAAGAATTAAGATAAAAGAATAACATTTTTATAAATACAGAGATTTTTTTTTTTTTATGAATTCAAACATCCACGACAAATATACGAGAAGAAAATATTCTCAAATTTTGGATTAGAACAATTATATTGGGTTATAGAAATAATAATTATTTATTTATATAATGTTTAATTATTATAATGAATAAAAATAAAATATAAATATAAAAAAAATTTTAATTAATGAAATATAAATTTTCAAATTTGAATTAGGTCAATTATTTTGTTTTATAGAAACAATTATCATTTTATTCATATAATATATATATGTATTGATATTAATTTTAATAAATAAAAATAAAATATACACATAAAAAAATTTGTAGTTAGTGAAATATAAATTTTTTAATTTTGATTGGACCAATTATTATCGTTCATAAAAATAATTACTATTTATTCATATAATAATTATAATAAATAAAAATAAAATATAAACATAAAAAAATTTGTAATTAATGAAATATAAATTTTCAAATTTCGAATGGAACAATTATTATGGTTTATAAAAATAATAATTATTTATTTATATAATATATAATAATTAAAGTGAATAAAAATAAAATATAACCATGAAAAAATTTTTAATTACTGAAATAAAAATTTTCAACTTTTGATTGGACGAATTATTTTGGTTTATAAAAACCATTATCATTTATTTATATAATATATAATAATTATAATACATGAAAATAATTACTATTTATTCATACAATATTTAATAATTATAATAAATAAAAATAAAATATAAACATAAAAAAATTTGTAATTAATGAAATAAAAATTTTCAATTTTTGATTGGACCAATTATTTTGGTTTATAAAAATAATTATCATTTATTTATATAATATATAATAATTATAATACATGAAAATAATTACTATTCATTCATATAATATTTAATAATTATAATAAATAAAAATAAAATAAACACATAAAAAAATTTGTAATTAATGAAATAAAAATTTTCAATTTTTGATTGGACCAATTATTTTATTTAAAAAAAATAATTATCATTGATTCATACAATATATAATAATAATAACATACATAAAAATAAAACACACACACGAAAAATTTGAGATTAATAAAATAAAAATTTCGATAATTTTGAATAAAATTAAAATGAAAATAATAAAATTCTACTTGCACATGAATTTTAACCCTCCACAAAATAAATTTCCCCACATCAATTATTTTTTATTTTTTCCGAATATAAATTCACTTGAAGTACAGATAGAAAAGTGATGATAAATAATTCGAAACAAGTATATTAAATATATTTATTATATTACATATTAGCATAAACATCGAAGTGAAATAGACGACGTGGGAATCGACATCGCTGCGAATTACGCCCCCTCCATCTTTCAGATACATACATATACACGCGGTGTAAGACATAAAGATAGAATAGGGTGCACGCGGATTATTTGCGCGAGCACGTCGGTTATATTCACTTTGGAGCGTTGTGTGGCAGTGTCGGCCGCGGCGCCGATAGTTCGTGACCTCATACAGTATACTCAGGCATGCATTACCCTACACATACACTGTGCACTACAAGCCGGACGGTTTTTTATCAAGGCGCCACGTCACGGAGGCTGCAATTACTAATTTAGAGGCGAGACCAAGTCGTGCCAAAAGCCCCGCGCGATCGCTTCACTCCAACAGCAACAATAAATATATATACCAACATATAAATATATATTTAAAACCACCGCCCTCTTTCTCTCGCGCGCGGCTTTCATGAAAATAAATGATTATGAAAATAGTTGAAGGGAACACATATACAAAATGTCTTGAGTTTAAATATAATATCGTAAATGTTTAATTTCATTTTATTCATTCATTTAATTTTTTTTTTTTTACCTTTTATTTCATTTTTATTTTACTGATTCTTCCAAGTAGGAGGGTTGATATATAAACGCCCCCGCATGAATATCGCAAGTAAAATGGACACGGGAGTCGCTAATTACATAGCTGTCGGACAATATATTGCACTCATATAATCAAAAGAAAAAATAAAATAAGAAAATAGAGTGAAGGAATAAATATGAAACACACATCAGGTGAATATATAATAACAATTATATATTCACTATCACGCCAGGAATCAGTTAATCGATGGTAGACAGCTGAGATTTTGTTAATTAAAAGGTAAAGGGATTTATATTTATTCTTAAAATTTATTTCGACCAAATAAAAAATTAAATTAAATTAAAATGAACAAACATATAATATAAATATATTTTTGTATTCTTTTATTAAACATAAATATAGTTGTTTATATATATATTAATTATTTTATAGAATTCATCGATGAGGGGTTGAATGATGTTGAAGACGGAGAGTTGAAGTGAGTTAGATAGATATACAGAGAGAGGGATTATGTTGAGGGTTCGAAGGTTGGAGGTGTCGTACGCTGTAGGGGGTCTTTGCTAGCCGGTGCTACATCATCCACAGGGACAGCGCATCCACTTGTTAGCGAAGCGAGCACTGTAGCCACTGCCTACAAATACGTTTTCATATAGCTTGGGTGATAAATGGACTGCAGCACTCGAAATACGTAGGCATTTCTACTACAACCATATATACATACTTTTTATTTACATTTAGCTATATATATCTGCATATATATGCTTGATTAATGAACTGCAAGACGGCATTTCTGCAGTTTCCTTTTATATATATATATACCTACGTATATAATATAATATATATTTACGAATGTCAAGTGATCATTTTTCCATTTTCATATTTTGATAATAATTTGTATAATTGATTGAAGTAAAATTTAATGAAAAAAAAATATATTCAATGGAGATTTTTATTTTTTATTTTTATTCGATGATTTAAGTAATTGAAAATTATTTTTTATTGTGTGTATATAAGGTATATGTTATAATATTTATGTATAAGGTGTTGTGTATTGAGTAAAGAGTGTAATTGATTATAGTAAAATTTAATGAAAAGAAAAAAAAATTATATTCAATAGAAATTTTTATTTTATATTTTTATTCGATGATTTAAGTAATTGAAAATTATTTTTTATTGTGTGTATAAGGTATGTGTTATAATATATAAGGTGTGTATTGAGTGGAGAGTATATAATTAATTGGAGTAAAATTTAATGAAAAGAAAAAAAAAATATATTCAATGGAGATTTTTATTTTTTATTTTTATTCGATGATTTAAGTAATTGAAAATTATTTTTTATTGTGTGTATAAGGTATATGTTATAATATTTATATATAAGGTGTTGTGTATTGAGTAAAGAGTGTAATTGATTATAGTAAAATTGAATGAAAAGGAAAAAAAATATATTCAATAGAAATTTTTATTTTATATTTTTATTCGATGATTTAAATAATTAAAAATTATTTTTTATTATGTATAAGTATATGTTTTAATATTTTTATATATAAAGTGTTGTGTATTGAGTAAAGAGTGTAATTGATTATAGTAAAATTTAATGAAAAGAAAAAAAAAAATTATATTCAATGGAAATTTTTATTTTTTATTTTTATTCGATGATTTAAATAATTGAAAATTATTTTTTATTATGTATAAGTATATGTTTTAATATTTTTATATATAAAGTGTTGTGTATTGAGTAAAAAGTGTAATTGATTAGAGTAAAATTTAATGAAAATAAAAAAAAATTATATTCAATGGAAATTTTTATTTTTTATTTTGTATTTTTATTCGATGATTTAAGTAATTGAAAATTATTTTTTATTGTGTGTAGGTATATGTTTGAATACATAAGGTGTTGTGTATTGAGTGGAGTGTATGTATATATATATCACGGTGGGTTTGCGCCCGGTTGTGCGTTTCCCACCTACTATATCTCCCATGCGCAGTCAGAGCGCATCTTAGAGGGGTCAGGTCGACCAATAAATCCAATATGCCACGGTTCGTCCAGGCGCGAGAGCAGCAGTTTTACAATTCATGAATTTATTATGGGCACCATTTAGTTATACTATATGCAGAGAAAGCGAGAGGGAGGGTAAGAGAAAAAGATCAACTGTAGATGTATATGCATATGTATTGCACGTCTATTGATTTATATTTTATGTCCCGTGTGCGATTGGATGAATATACTTAGTAGTGGAGCGAGCTTTTCGTATGGTGTATGTGTTTGAAAGTCATTGCTATTGTGCATTTGAAGAGATGAAAATAATATTAATAAAAAAAAACGAAGAAGTAAAAAATAATATGTATATTTATATGTTTTATTTTTTATTTTTTTTTTTATATATAAATTGTATGAATTAATTTATTGAAAATTTATTGAGTGTTTTGTATTGTTGGGGGTATAATATTTAAATATAATATTCACACAGTGCTACAGACAGATACGCACACACAAATACCACCCCATGTCGTGTTTAAACCGGTTGCAAAGTCTTTTAGAGATAATTTAAATGCTCTAAATCAGGATCGCATTTACAGCACTGGCGTTAAATTTATAAATTAATCTCCCACATATTAAATTTGTGAATAATATTTTTATGTATGTGTATACATATATATATATAATGTATGTATGTATAATCTTTTATATTTGTATGTATTCATTTATACATTTTCATTTCTCTATTAGTGAAATTTAATTATTGAACATTGCGAAAAATTAATTTTAGCTACATCACGACTGACTAACACATTTAATTTATTCGTATATAATGAATATTCATTAGTTTTGTCTCATTAATTCTCTCTTTTTATTTATTTATTTATTTATTTATTTTTATTTCTACTGATGTTAGAGATCTGATCTATAAAATTAATTATAAAATGTTTAGAATTTTTTTTTTCTCTTCAGTGTATTTTTTTTTTTTTCGTGCCACATTGGACTAAATTTATGAATGCTGTTACATTCTCAATGTGATCGTAACTCAGCTTAGAGTAGTGTTAGCTTGAGAGAATTTTTTTTTTTTTTAGTTCTGGTTCGGGTGTATACAGGTGAAACGCGGGTTCGTCGTCATCGTCGTAGTCGTTGTTAAGTGCGGTCGCGCGCGCGGAGGGAGGGACGGAATCATTTATGGTGAATGGTGCAAAGAAGTAGGAAGAGGAGAGCAGAGGATACAAGGGAGTAAAAAAAAAAAAAACACCTCACAGTATATATGTAGACATCCCGTAGCGCGACCCGGCACTCCTGATTAAAATTACTCTCCTCCCGGTGCGAGTGAGATTCAGCTTGGATCACAGCATCCAAAAATAAAATTTATTAACCCCCCTCGGGTTATTGTTTTAAATGAGATGATACTATATACATACATATAAAGATTATATATATATCCATATATTTATATATATTTTTTTATATGTCCTTGTTCTTGTCGTCAGATCAAAGAAAAATTTATTTTT
>JAQQBS010000002.1:2300504-2325601 GCA_030347275.1 Microctonus aethiopoides | reverse complement strand
AAAAATCCGTGTTATTTAAATGGGAAATCGAAAATCACGCTCCGTCACCTCTTAATATTAAAATTAAGAGCTCCTCTTATCACACGCTCATTTTTTGGTCACCTTGAACAGTATTTTCATAATAGTAAAAGAAAAAAAAAATTCAAAGTTTTATTTCGCCCACCCTAATATATATACTATTTTATAATTTTTTCTGTCTACTTTTATATCACCCTATGGGGTCGACGTAAAAAGGCTCATAAAAATACCGGTTGATATAATCGATTTCGACAGGCTATTTTATTATCTTTCTATATACCATATACGTTTAAATCACATACTCTATAGTACTTATATACATATACAACGTTTGTATATAAATAAAAAAATAATGAAGAAAATTTGTTTTAATTTTTTGTTTTAGCATTATAATTTACTATTAATTAATACGATAATAATTTCATCATTTTGATGGGAGTTTTACATGGCGCCATTGATATTCCGGACGCATATTTGTGTCCAAACGATGTAATTGCCATGGACAGAGTGAGTCACGAATTGCCGCCGTGTGATTATCTCAGATCCTCGTGTGTATACGCACTGAAAAATATAAAGGGGGAAATGTGATATCGTCGAGCAATTCTATATGTATAATATGTATATGTATATATGTATAGAGAGAGAGAAGATAATATAAGGGAACATTTCAAGAATTCCATACGAGTTTGTACCATTGCAATGTATCTTCTCAACGACTTTAGAAATT
The DNA here is from genome assembly GCA_030347275.1 of Microctonus aethiopoides. Lineage (NCBI taxonomy): Eukaryota > Metazoa > Arthropoda > Insecta > Hymenoptera > Braconidae > Microctonus > Microctonus aethiopoides. Next base: position 2,324,856 of record JAQQBS010000002.1, on the reverse strand, counting down.
TGTATGGAAAGAAAAAACGAAAAATAAGATGGGAAAAATAAAACAAAAAATTAACAGACTAAAAGTAAGAAAGAGAAATTAATAATAATGACAATAACAATAATGTTAAGCGTGCATCAAGACATTTTTCTGTTATCTCGATCATTTGATCTTATCAAGTTAAAAGTGAATGCTTAATTAAGATCTTAATTGCTCATGAGAATTAATGCAGGCACTATACACAACAGTTATGACTTTGCAAAATATTATTTTTATACTGTAAATATTATTTATGTGAATTATACATTGTGAATTAAATGATATAATATATTATAATTTAATATAACTAAAAATTAATGAAAGAAAAAAATATTATTATTTTGTAAATGATTTTTAATTTGTATTTTTTATCATAATTATTTTATATTTTTTTATTGTTTTATATTATTTGTGGCTTATTTATACATGACAATTTAATAATATAAAATTTGAAATATATGAAAAGAAATAATGTATAAATATATATGTATAATTTATTTGTAAATATACAACGGACAACGCAACGAGGAAATAATTGATACTCAACTCACGGAATATATAGCTAGGTAAAAGAGTATTGCAAATGATTAATAAGTCATTCATTACTATAAATGGATCCTCTTGGCGCGAATGATTTCATGATGAATCGTCTGCATTTAACGGTGCGCGAACGCCCGGCGGGTGTGAATATCCCTGGCGTCAATTTGCCCTTTCAAGTCGCGTCACTGCGTGCAATCGCAATATTCTATACGCACCACATCAACTTCCTCTTCCTATTAATTCAAGTCCCCATAAAAAAAAAATTAAAATGAATCAAAATATATTTTTTCCAACAATAAAAACGAAATAAAGAAATAATAAAAATTCCATTTATTATAAAAATTAATCATTAGCCTTCTAAAGGTCATCAAACTCCTCTAATATATATACATATAAACCATACGCATTCATAAATGATCTTAAAGCAATTAAATAAATCATTAATCAAACAAAAAAAGTGTCAGAAATTTTTTTTCCTACCAAACGATTATTTCTATTCACCAATAATTATGTTCCAAAATGATCTTTTTTTTTTTTCCTTTACATATATATTAGGTAATAATGATATATACTGTGTGCAAGTATATAAGTAAAGATATACACTAAAGAAAAGTATATATCCATTTATTAGAGAGGATTTAAATTTCTATGGTCAATTAGCGGAGCCGCTTTTCACGTCCAAGCTGGTATACATCTCAGCCCTATCTCTCGCAACTCTTCTTTTGCTTGTACATACTCGTTCACTTCACGTTCGTTCGATCGCCCCGTCAATGCACCTGTCAGTGGTCATCATTCAACGGCTTCATTGACCCCAAGATCAATTGGGTGGCAGTGACTCTCTACCCGTCGCAACCATGTAAAATGAGCCAATGGACAATTCACCTTCCACTTCAACAATCGATCTGTATATATATCCCTTTGAGTGGTACGTATAATATAAGAACTATATATGTATATATAGAGACGTAGAAAAAACGTTAATGAGCTTTATAACAAAATTAATTATTATAACAAAAAGAAAAAATTGAACGAGGGAGAATTAAATTTTTTATTTTATGATTTGAATAAAAAAAAGTTTCGATCATTATATTCCTGTTATTATTTTATTTTAATACTCGATGGAGTCGTTAGCACATCGTGGCACGTCTCAATCATCTACATCACCTCTGACTCACTCGTGGGTGGTCAACAAATTGCACTGGCTAATTTTTTATTTTTTTTTTTAAAGTTTATTAAACTTGAATGGAAAAGTTCAAAAGTTTAATTCGTTATATTCCAATGAATTTTATTTGTTTTTACTTCTTGTGATTTTATTTTTTATTTTTTATATTGTTCATTGCTGAATTATCTGGCAAGTGAATACAATTTTTTTAGAAGAACATATTCATATATGTGTATGTATGTATGTATGTATGTATGTATGTACAAGGATATAGGGGATGGATAGTAATGGAGTAAAGACCCACGTATATATAAGTAACTTCCCGAGAAATTGTCCCCGAAGTCGTAAAGACTGAAACGTATTATAAAGGTGAGTACTATAAACGTGTACCACTCCCGCGGCAGAGCGACGTGCCATTGTAAAATTTTTCAAGCCTCTGGCATACTCGCGCCGACTAGCCGTAAACTCTTTGGAAAAAGAAAAAGGAAAATAAAAAACGACAAATGTATGAAGTATAAAAGAAGGGAGAGTACAGAACGCTAGTGAGAACGAAGCAAAAAATAAAATGTTGAGACCGCGAGAGTTCAACGCATCGACGTTTCGAAAGGCAATTAAGCAAACATACCGCAGCAAATATAATATGTGCGTTGCTTATATTGTTGACACTATTCTTGATATTTATTTATAACAAATAGTCATCATACCAAGGAGGAAATTGTCGCAAAATTATTACAAATTTCCAATTCAAAATATTCTTTTGTGTATTATTTTTATATATCTAATTTATTTCTGTTCATTTGTATGTCACTGAACTCCTTCTATAAACGGTCGGATTAATTTTGATGAAATTCTTTGTGTGTGTTTATGTGGATTCGAGAATGGTTTAGATTCACAATTTGATCCGATAGCAAATGTTTTTTAATTAATTTTTTCACTTACCTTTGATGTTGATTTTTGGATGGTTTACATTGGATCCGGCAGGCAGCGCTGCAATCGCAACAGAACAATGTCTGTCGGGCCCGCTAGTGTATTATATAAAATATGATTTGAATTTCGACAGGGTATATATATTGCTGATGTCTAGAAAGAAAAGAAAAATACTGATGAAATATAAAAATAAATAATTTTTAGACACTTTAGGATGAGGACAATTGTTTATTACCGTGAAACGCGGTACTGATAGATGTTAATAAAATAAAATAATCGATCAGACGAATCGTAAAGTTTCCGATGGACGCAAATGAGTCGTTAAAAAGGCCAACGAGCCGCCCCGCTGACTCTGATCCCTCACTACCTCAATGTTTATATGTATGTAGATAATATAATACCATGTATCCTTTGCACTGTGTGCATTCGCGCACGGGTTCAACCTGATCACAATACACTGAACAAGGTTTTCAGGTGATTCCCACGAAAGACAGGATAATATATAGTATTTTTTTTCCTTCATTATACAAATTTCACACTTTGAAATATTAAAATTTTCACTATAATTTTTTTACTATAAAAAAAAAAATTTATTCTTGAATCTTCAATTTACTGAAAGATTATGAATTTTTATTTAACTTCAGATAAAATATTCAAATTAATACTGATAATATAATCAAATTGATAGATGGTGAACATTTCAACATCTATGCAAATAAAAAAGAGTTTCAACAGATGATAGCAAAAAAAATATATAATTATTAGATAGTAAGAATTTCTCAAGTTCGGCTGATGTACTCTTTTATTCATTGTCTAAGAGAATATTAATTTTTCTGTCGATTTTTCTGAATATATTAAAATGCAATATGTATCTCACATGTTTAGGTGAGAAAATATAAATGTAAAAAATAGGAAAATACTTTAGATAAAACGGTAATATCGATTTCGATAATATTTTATGAAATTATTATCAGTGTAGACTAGCTAACATCGAGCAAAAAACAACGTAATTTCAAACAGCAATATATTTATACAAGGAAAAAATAATAATATGGCAAGACATATATTTTCATTGAATTGTATTGTGTTCTTACTTTGGGAACTAATTTTAATTAACAACTTCACTAGAGGTAAGTTTACAACATTTTATGATTGTATTGAAATGTTATGGTTGATAATAATCAACAGATACAATTATTATTTAGATACATCGAGTAAATATATTTTCAAATTGAATATCATTTTTATTTTTTACATTAGATATAAATTCATTATAAGGGGAATTATCATGATACAACTCGTATCATTCTAAGGTATTTTATTTTTTTGTAGCTGAAGATGAAAAAGAAATATTGAAGGGTATGATAAAGCATGGAGGAAGAGAGATTCATATGAATTGGAAAAAAACAAAACAATTATTGGTCAATGAACATTTGCCAGTATGGATTGCAAGTACTAAAGTTGAGAGGTCTTGTAGGTATTCCCAAAGCCGAGCAATTCATGAATTACAACAAAATGTATGTACAAAAATTTTAATAATAACAAAAAAAAATTCTTGGAATAATTATAATGACATAATGCATATTATTGATAAATATTAATGTTATATTATCCGATAGTTCGTGAAGGAGAATATCGGTGAATTTATATTTTACCATGATATAGAAACCATGTCTGCAGTGGTTTATTTTAAAAACACAAAAACTCTTGTGAGTATTGAATTAGAATTTATATTATAAATTATTACATTGCGCTGAATTCTGATAATTAAGTGTCATTTTTTCATTTACAGAACGGCATTGTTGATATACGATACATAATCAAAGAAATGCCGATAAGTGAATGTAATCAAGGCCATGAGGTAGGCGGACCCTATGTAAAACTTCGTCAGAAATCTTTAAATGTTCATGATTATTTGAAACCACTCGATCTTTCGATTCATCGTAATGAGGAATGGAACATCGTTCAAGATGAATTCTCTGCAAGTAATGAATATCAAATTCCAACAAAACGTCAACGACTTGATCATGAGAGTAAGATACAGAAATCAATTAAGTTTTATGCCAATTATTTCGTACATATATAATATTTTTATAGGTGATGAAAGACAAATGACCACATTGTATCCAGAAATTCTTATCTTCGTACCATATAACATGATAGAATATGTGTAATTATAATATATGAGCATGATATTTTTGGTTTTATTCTATTATGATTTTCATTATATAAACATTATTATTTTAACAGGAAAAAGGGTAATGTAATCAATGCTAATGCATATATTTTGAAGTACTATATTATACATTTCCATTGCGTTGACATGTTATTGGCGAAATTATCAACCGATGACATCAAGATACATTTAAATTTAGCAGGAATTGTTTTTGAGGGCGTAAGTGACACAAATTAAGCCCGAATAATTTTTAACACATTATTTTTGAATATAATATATTTTTCAGAAAAACAATATATTCAATTTTATAAAGCATATTGATGTTGGTGCACATGGTTTTAATCAAATTCGATACATAGATATTCATCCAACTGCTGATTTAATTAAAAACTATATAAATATGAATCTAGATACATTTCCTGAAGATTCTTTCGATTTTTACTTCGTATCTACTGGGTAATATTTTTTGTATTCATTTTGCGTATATAAAACATTTTCAACGTAAATTTAACGAAAAAAAAACATTAAAAATCACAATTTTTAGATTCCAATTGTGGATAGACGGAAATGAATGTCAGGGTATATCAGTAGAGATGGATTATTACCAAAACCGAAAGGTTTTGCCACCATTGAATAGAGAGAGATTAGGATTACTAGTTCAATATAGCGGTGGATGTGATTTCGTAATTTCTGCTCATGAATTAGGTCATCTGTAAGCATAGACAATTAATAAGCACAAGAAAGAATATTTTTATTTATTACATTTTTATGATTTCAACAATTAGAATGTATATAAAACATGAACCACAGACCGAAGGGTATCACGATGGTGTAAGACAATGCTATGCTATAATGCAAGAAACCAATCCGTACTGTATAAATTGTTTGAAGTGGACCGAGCAAAATATTGAGGATCTAAATAAATTTGTCAAGTATACAAAATATATTTCAATAAATATTTTAATCGATATTTTATAATAATTCTCTGTGGGTTTTCAGAGAAAATCGAAATCATTGTTTTCTTTTGAACAAACCGCGATCGCTTCAACCTCATGGTCAACGGATCAAAACTTTGTCACGGTTAGATCAGTGTCGGTGCTATGGTCTCGAACATTGGCCAATAAAAGATGTTTGTTATTTCAAGTTTTCTTTATTATTGATAGATTCTATGTACAATGTAAATGATAATTAATTTTGTTGAATATATTATTTTTTTTTTTTTACTAAAATAGTTGACAGACTATATAGACGAGGTTTCTCAATACAGTTGTAATCAAGAGATGATTTGTGGCCACAAACACCGCGAAGTGAATACTATATTGCCATTTGACGGCACTCCATGTGCTGTTAATAAAGTGAGAACAATTTATTTTTCACATGATTTGATTATTATTAATATGCACTTTATATTGAATTATTGCATTGCTTTCAAGATTTGTTGGAACAAGGCATGCCAAAGTATTTCAGACTTGAGAGGATCACCGACACCACAAGCGGGACCATCAAATTCTAATAATTGATTGTCAGATTATTTTACTTTTAAAAATTCTTTATTCTAAAATGCACTAAAATATTTTTAATACACAATGATAATTTTTTATTTTCAATAATCTGCTCGAAAATCTAATTTGTAATCCTATAAATTTATAGCACACAATAAATATAATTCTTCATTGAAATTGCATTCCAAGTTTTTAATCACCTAATAATAATTCCATTTCAATGGAATTTTTATATACTAATTTTAGATGAACTGAATACATCAATTCTCCAATCAGAGTGTAATGATTTAATTAAAAAATGTAAACATTTACTAAAAATGTAGTAGGTGTTGATTTTTATCTACAATAATCATCACTTAATAAAATCCAAAAAAAAATATGAAAAAATATCATGTAAGAATTTGACCTTCAAGTTTTTACCTTGACTCGAAACGATTGTTGAAGTGATAATTAACTCCAATCTATCTAAAAACGTATCACACGTATCGAAAAAAAATAAAATGAAATACTATTAAACTAAAAAAAAAAATCGATAAGACATTTACAAACTAACGATAATGAATGCCGCACAGAAAATATGAACATTAAACTCGACATACGTCGACTAGTAACATTAAGTTCGTGAAAACCATATGAACTTGGATCTACAAAATTCAAGAAAAAATAATGCCACGTATCATTGCAAACAATTGCATATTTTTTCTACTCTGTCCACTAATTTTCTGTATCTTCATTAGTGGTGAGTATTAAACATTCGATAATTATTATAAAATATAGTTGATATTATAATAGTTAGAAATTACATTATTCATAATTTCTCAAGATTTAAATATGTTATTCAATCTTCTTTGATATAAAAGCGTGTCCGTTCGTATTGTAATATCTATGAAAAATTTCATAAATAATGCGAATATTTATCGAATAGAATATTATTTAATTTATTTGAATGTGATGTTCATATTTATTTTAACTTTATCAACACAATATTTATCGATTTAATTATACACTGAGAGAATTTTCAACTACATTTTACCCTGCAATGTATAGTGAGCCTGGGATATATTGATACTTGATAGAAAAGTACACATTTTAAGTTTTACTTCGCTGCAGGATAATAAATGAGAGGAATCATTTATAACTCAAAATATGCTACATTGTACTAGGTAGTGTGAAAAAAATTTACACAGAATTCGAGTATTTTATACTACACTTTACAGGGTAAACGGTCGAGAATGTTCGATTTAGTTCAGATTTTTTTTGTGTCGCATGACAATTGAACTACCGCGTTTTTGTCGCTTGTTTGTCCCATATGAAACAAATGAAATGTATTAATTTTACTCCTTATTAGGAGTACTTTTGACCATGTTTATCGTGTAAAAATTATTCGAATAAGTTTATGGTTGATAATAATCAACAGATACAATTATTATTTAGATACATCGAATAAATATATTTTCAAATTGAATATCATTTTTATTTTTATCATTAAATATAAATTCATTATAAGGGGAATTATCATGATATAACTCATATCATTCTAAGGTATTTTATTTGTTTGTAGCTGAAGATGAAAAAGAAATATTGAAGGGTATGATAAAGCATGGAGGAAGAGAGATTCATATGAATTGGAAAAAAACCAAACAATTATTGGTCAATGAACATTTGCCAGTATGGATTGCAAGTACTAGAGTTGAGAGGTCTTGTAGGTATTCCCAAAGCCGAGCAATTCATGAATTACAACAAAATGTATGTACAAAAATTTTAATAATAACAAAAAAAACTCTTGGAATAATTATAATGACATAATGCATATTATTGATAAATATTAATGTTATATTATCCGATAGTTCGTGAAGGAGAATATCGGTGAATTTATATTTTACCATGATATAGAAACCATGTCTGCAGTGGTTTATTTTAAAAACACAAAAACTCTTGTGAGTATTGAATTAGAATTTATATTATAAATTATTACATTGCGCTGAATTCTGATAATTAAGTGTCATTTTTTCATTTACAGAACGGCATTGTTGATATACGATACATAATCAAAGAAATGCCGATAAGTGAATGTAATCAAGGCCATGAGGTAGGCGGACCCTATGTAAAACTTCGTCAGAAATCTTTAAATGTTCATGATTATTTGAAACCGTTCAATTTTCCGACCCATCATAATGAGGAATGGAACATTGTTCAACATGAATTCTCTGCAAATGATGAATATCAAATTCCGACAAAACATCAACGACTTGATGATAATAGTAAGATACAGAAAACAATAAAGTTTTATGCCAACTATTTCGTATATATACATATAATATTTTTATAGTTAATGAAAGACAAGTGACGACATTGTATCCAGAAATTCTTATCTTCGTACCATATAGCATGATAGAATATGTGTAATTATAATATATGAACATGATATTTTTGATTTTATTCTACTGTGATTTTCATTATATAATTATTATTTTAACAGGAAAACGGGTAATGTGATGAATGCAAATGCATATATTTTGAAATACTATATTATACATTTCCATTGCGTTGACATGTTATTGGCGAAATTATCAACCGATGACATCAAGATACATTTAAATTTAGCAGGAATTGTTTTTGAGGGCGTAAGTGAAACAAATGAATCCCGAATAATTTTCAACACATTATTTTTTAATTTAATATACTTTTCAGAAAAACAATATATTCAATTTTATGAAGCATATTGATGTTGGTGCACATGGTTTTGATCAAATTCGATACATAGATGTCCGTCCAACTGTTGATTTAATTAAAAACTATATAAATATGAATCTAGATACATTTCCTGAAGATTCTTTTGATTTTTACTTCGTATCCGCTGGGTAATATTTTTTGTATTTATTTTGCGTATATAAAACAATTTCAACGTAAATTTAACGAAAAAAAAACATTAAAAATCACAATTTTTAGATTCGAAATGTCGACAGACGGAAATGTATGTCAGGGTGTATCACTAAAGCTGGATTATTACCAGACCCGAAAGAATTTTCCACCATTGAATAGAGAGAGATTAGGATTACTAGTTCAATATAGCGGTGGATGTGATTTCGTAATTGCTGCTCATGAATTAGGCCATCTGTAAGCATAGACAATTAATAAGTACATGAAAGAATGTTTATGTTAATTGCATTTTTATGATTTCAACAATTAGAATGTTTATAAAACATGAACCACAGACCGAAGGATATCAGGATGGAATAAAACAATGCTATGCTATAATGCAAGAAACTAATCCGTACTGTATAGATTGTTTGAAGTGGACCGAGCAAAATATTGAGGATCTAAATAAATTTGTCAAGTATACAAAATATATTTCAATAAATATTTTAATCGATATTTTATAATAATTCTCTGTGGGTTTTCAGAGAAAATCGAAATCATTGCTTTCTTTTGAACAAACCGCGTTCGCTTCAACCTCATGGTCGACGGATCAAAATGTTGTCACGGTTAGATCAGTGTCGGTGCTATGGTTTCGAACATTGGCCAATAAAAGATGTTTGTTATTTCAAGTTTTCTCTATTATTGATAGATTTTATGTACAATGTAAATGATAATTAATTTTGTTGAATATATTATTATTTTTTTTCTTCTACTAAAATAGTTGAGAGACTATATAGACGAGGTTTCTCAAAACAGTTGTGATCAAGAGATGATTTGTGGCCACAAACACTGCGAAGTGAATACTATATTGCCATTTGACGGCACTCCATGTGCTGCGAATAAAGTGAGAACAATTCATTTTTCACATGAATTGATTATTATTAATGTGCACTTTATATTGAATCATTGCATTGGTTTCAAGGTTTGTTGGAATGAGGCATGCCAAGTTATTTCGGACTTGAGAGGATCACCGACACCACAAGCGGGACCATCAAATTCTAATAATTGATTGTCAGATTATTTTACGTTCAAAAATTCTTTATTCTAAAATGGACTAAAATATTTCTAATGCATAATAATAATTTTTCATTTTGAGAAATAAACAATTAATCTGCTCGAAAATATAATTTGTAATTCTATAAATTTATAGTACACAATAAATATATAATTCTGGATCACAATAGCATTCCTAGTTTTTATCACCTAATATTAATTCCATTTGGATGCAATTTATATACTAATTTTCGATGAACTGAATACATTAATTCTTCAATCAGAGTGTTATGATTCAATTAAAAAATGTGAACATTTACTAGAATATGTAGGTGTTGATTTTTATTTACATCATCATCACTTAATAAAATTCAAAAAAAATATTTAAAAATATCATGTAAGAATTTGACCTTCAAGTTTTTACCTACACTCGAAACGATTATTAAAGGAATGAATTTCATTTAAATATACTGAACAGCTGTACATATTGATATAACACGCATTGCACAGCAAATGAAAATGTTCTATCAGAATATAGACAAATTAGATAAGACGTGCGTACAATCAGCCGTCAATAAAAGCTTTACAAATAAAGTATAAATATCAAGTCCGGCATATACGTCGAGTAATAGTGAGTTCGTAAAGACTTATGTACGTAATTCAAAAATAATAATATGCGACGTATCATTTCCGACAATTATATATTTCTTCTACTTTGGCAACTAATTTTCTGGACCTTCATTAGTGGTAAGTATTATTCTTTTGATAATTATGATAAAATATAGTTTATATATAATAACAGTTAGAAATCATATAATTCAATTACTCAAATTATATATAATTAATCATATAGTTTTATTAAGAATTTCATGAATAATGCGAATATATATTTTAAATAGAATATTATTTAATTTATTTTTTTTTAACTTTATGAATACAAAATTAATTAATATAACTATAGTCTTTATGAATTCTTTCTATTACTCTGACTACTTATATTGCTCAGAAAGGTATTGATCTACTTACCCCGTAAATAAATAATATAAAGCATGTCAGAGTTATTTCATGATGACTTACAAATTAATAACTTGCGTTATCATATTAAATTATTAATATTCATCAGCAGAGTGTTCATTCTCTATTAGACAAACAAAAAAAAATAAACAGCCAAATGACTAATTTTACAAATGTAAAAAATATTCTAAAACGCAAGTTAACGACTAAAACTGATATAAAATTTTAAAGTAGTGTCCTATTCTAAAGTACTATTTTGAATCACATAGCTGAAAAAAAAATACTAAACTGTATGATAAAAGATGGAGAAACAGAAATTCATCTCAATTTCGTGAGAACAAAACAATTATTGGCCAATGAATATTTACCAGTATGGATCGCAAAGGGTGAAAAACAAACGTCTTGTAAGAATACTTACGGTACAGTACAACACGAGTTACAAAAAAATGTATGTAAATATAAAATTAAGTAAAAAATCTTGCAAATGGATATAAAATGAAATTTTAATTATTCAACAGTTCATGAGGGACAACATTGGTACTTTTATATTATATCATGATGTAGAAAAATCATCTGCAGTAGTATACTACAAAAATACAAAAACCCTTGTAAGTTTTATGTCAGAATGTTACTGATCCACTTCATGCAGAATTCTGAAAAATCTTTATGCTTTTTTGGTTACAGCATGGTATGATTGACACACGATATAATATCTCAAAAATGCCAATAGATGAATGTAATCATGGCCATCATGTAGGCGGACAGTATGTGCAACGACATGAAAAAAACATGAATGTCCATGACTATTTTAAACCGTTGGATCTTTCAGTTCGTCGTGATAAATCTACTTCCAATTGTCGTGAAACTGCTGATCAATATGGAACTTCCGCAAAACGTCAACGTCTTGGTAAAATATATGAGCTATACATGACAATTATTGAAGTTTTCATAACTTTGTATCAATATTTTTTTCTCTTATATATTTTTATAGCCGATGAAAAACCAGTTATCATTTTTTATCCGGAAATTCTTATATTCGTCCCGCATGACTTGATAGAAGACATGTAATTATTTCATATGAATATATATGAATCCAATATATGTATGAGATTTCGATTATCTCATTGTACTCTTCCTTATATAAATAATATTATTTTTACAGACAAAAGTCACATCCAGATAATGCTTTGGTGACTATTGTGAGAGACTTTATTGAATATTTCAATGGTGTCGATATGTTACTGGCGAAATTATCAACTGATGACATCAAGATACATTTAAATATAGCAGGAATTGTTTTCGAAGACGTGAGTAATGCATTCGTATCAATTACTATGATATTATCCTCATCGTTAATTTATTTTTCAGAAGAGCAATGTGTTCGGGTTCATGAAGCCAATTCACGTACCATTTCGTAGAAATCCATCTCAAAAAATTCGATACTTAGATGCTTGTTCCACTTCAAACTCTATTTCAGACTATTTGAAAGCAAATAGAGATACATTTCCTCAAGATTCTTTTGATTTTTATTTCATTTTCTCCAAGTAATTTTCCATTGTATATTCATGTTTCGTAGGAGAAATATCTTCAATACAAATTCAGCAACAACAATTATATTACAAATTATTATTTTTAGCATCGATGTATGGTCGACTCTTACAAAAGTTGTAGTTGAAGGTATCTCAACGCCCAATAATATTTATTCAATGCGATCGACTACATCTAATGAACCTATATCAGGATTAATTGTTGATTATCATGGCAATCCATCCGGACACATCGTGGCCGCTCATGAAATAGGTCATCTGTAAGCTTGAATGATTTATAGTATCATCCAATAATACATTTGTTATCTTATATTTTCATAATTCTATTGTTTAGATTCGATATTGATCACGAATCACAAAATAAAGGGTATTACGAAGGTGGAAAACAGTGTTATGCAATAATGCAAACGATTGGCACATTTTGTCCAGACTGTCTGAAATGGACCAATCAAAACATCGAGGATTTGCAAGAATTTGCTAGGTACAAATACTAGACAATATATCCCACTATATATTCATATAACTTATCATCTTATACATATACAAAATATTATAAACAATTTACTGGGCTATTTTAGAGAAGATAAAAATCGTTGTTTCCTCTTGAATAAACCTCGATCACTTCATCCACATGGCTATCCAATGAGGACTTTATCTCGCTTACAGCAGTGTCATTGCTATGGTTACGAACATTGGCCCGTAACTAATGTTAGAACTTTTGAGTATATTCCATTTTTTCAATATGATACGAATTAACATATTTTTAACGTTAAATATACTGTTTTCATGGGGGAATAGCCGAAGGAATATATAGATGAGGTCCCTCATACAGATTGTGATAAAGCCTTGATTTGTAGTAAGGATTCCAAGGAGGTGTACACCATATTGCCATTGGATGGTACTCCGTGTGCTAAGAATAAAGTACGATAATTTTATGTTCGACTGGATCTATTATTAATCAATGACTCAGTGTTGATGATTGAATTTTTTTAGGTATGTTGGAACAAAGTTTGCCAGAATATTCTATGTGTACCAGGGTCTGTACTTCAAGGAAGTTGCAGTGACAAAAATAATTATTAAACTGTTTTATTATAATTTTCACTGTATTAAAATTCACTAGTTTAGTTTAGAAAAAATAAGAAGTTGACTTCACGGAAATAGATATTCCTCAAATATTTTGAAACATCGCCAAAAAGATTTTTTTTTCTTTACACAAAACATTCCTAATGAAAGTTATTTATTATACCAGAATATTAGAAAGCATACAGTTTATATACTTCATTTAGACTAATTAAATAAATCCATTTTCCAATCAAAGTATTATGATTTAATTAAAGAATGTGAACATTCACTGAAATTTGTTGGCATTAATTTCTATTTATCCTCATCATCACTTGAAAAAAGCCAAAAAAATCTCTAGAAATACCACGTAATAATTTCAATTTCAAGTTGCCATAACTATATACTTATTTTGTATGAAGGCCACTCGAAACGATTGTTGAAGTGATAATTTATTCCAATATATCTAAAAAGTGCACATACTGGTATCACACATATCGAAAAAAAATACTATTAAACAAAAAACAAAATCGATAAGACGTTCAAACTAACGTCAGTGAATGCCGCATAGAAAATATGAACATTAAACTCAACATACGTCGACTAGTAACATTAAGTTCGTGAAAACCATATACACGTATATCTACATAATTCAAGAAAAAATAATGCCACGTATCAATGCAAACAATTGCATATTTCTTCTACTTTGGCCACTAATTTTCTGTATCTTCATTAGTGGTAAGTATTGAACATTCGATAATTATTATAAAATATAATTCATATCATAATAGTTAGAAATTATATTATTCATAATTTCTCAAGATTTAAAAATGTTATTCAATCTTCTTTCATATAAAAGCGTGTCCGTTCGTATTGTAAGATCTATAAAGAATTTCATAAATAATGCGAATATTTATCGAATAGAATCCCGAGTCGATCTATTATTTAATTTATTTTTATGTGATGTTCATATTTATTATAACTTTATCAACACAAAATTTGTCGATTTAACTGTAGTCTCAATGAATTTTTTCTAATATATTCTGACTATTATTCTGGGAAATATTTATTAACTTATCGCATTTTGAAGTCGTAAATAAATAATGTAACCAGTCAGAATCAGTTCATGATAAAGCATGAAATTAATGACTTGATTTATCATACTAAAGCGATTGATAAGTAGTTATTACTACTCAGCAACATATCGAAGGTCAATTAACATATTTCGTTTTTTCATTCGCGTTCATTTTTTTATGAGACCAGAATCAAACAAAATTTGTATAGCTAAATGACGAATTCTGCTAAAGTTTAAATGTAAAAAATATTCCGAAACGTAAGTCAATAACTAAAACTGACATGATTTCAAAATATTATTTAAGTATCCTGATTTGAAGTACTATTCTTAATCACACAGCTGAAAAAGAGATACTAAACTGTATGATAAAAGATGGAAAAATAAATATTCATCTCAAGTTTGTGAAAACTAAACAATTATTGGCCAACGAATATTTACCAATATGGACCGCAAAAGCTGAAGAAGAAGCGTCTTGGAGGCAAGATCCCGGTATAGCACATCACGTGTTACATAAGAATGTATGTACGAACAATTTACAAAAAAAAATCTTGCAAACGTATATAACATGACATTTCAATTATTCAATAGTTCATGACGGACAACATTGGTACTTTTATATTATATCATGATGTAGAAAAGTCATCTGCAGTTGTATACTACAAAAATACAAAAACTCTCGTAAGTTTTATATCAGAATGTTGTTCTACTTCATGCGAAATTTTGCAAATTCAATGTGGTTTTTTGGTTACAGAATGGTATGATTGACACACGATATAAGATCTCGAAAATGCCAATAAATGAATGTAATCATGGCCATCATATAGGCGGACAGTATGTGCAACGACATGAAGAAAACATGAATGTTCATAACTATTTAAAACAGCTGGATCCCTCAGTTCGTCGTAATAAACCTACTTTAGAATGTCCTAAATATGCTAATAATCTGCATGAGTTTCACGAAGGACGTCAACATCTTCATAAAACATGTAAGCTATACGTGACAATTTCAGTTGTTGACTTTCAATCAATATGTTCTCATCATATATATTTTTACAGCCGATAGAAAACCAGAAACCATTTTTTATCCGGAAATTCTTATATTTGTTCCGTATGACTTGATAGAATACATGTAATTATTTCATATACAAGTATAAATTCAATATATAAATGAGATTCCGATTATCTCATTGTGCTCTTCATTATATAAACAATATTATTTTTACAGACGAAATTCACATCCAAATAACGCTTTGGTGACTATTGTGAAAAACTTTATTGAATATTTCAATGGTGTCGATATGTTACTGGCGAAATTATCAACCGATGACATCAAAATACATTTAAATATAGCAGGAATTGTTTTTGAAGAGGTAATAGTAATTCCCATTCTTTTCAATTATTATGTTCAACAAACAAATGATATTATCTTCAACAATAATATACATATTTTTCAGAGAAGCGATGTGTTTGGTTTCATGAAATCTACTTATGTACCATCTGATATACATCCAACTAAAAAAATTCAATACATAAATGTTAAGCGGACCACAGAACTTGCTTCAGTCTATCTAAAAAGAAATATAAATCCATTTCCTAAAGATTCTTTTGATTTTTATTTCATACCTTCCAGGTAATTCTTCATTGCATCTTCATGTTTCGTAGGAGAAATATCTTCAATGAAAATTTAGCAAAGACATTGTAAATTATTTTCAGAGCTGATTTATGGTCACCCTCTGGAAATATAGAATCTGCTGGTTATGCAAAAGTGGCCCACATGTTCACAGCTCGACAGATTTTATCACATAAATATCTACCAGGGATAATTGTTAAGTACGGTCATTCAACCGGATACGTCGTGGCGGCTCATGAAATAGGTCATCTGTAAGCTTGAATGATTCATAAGTTCATCCATAAAAGCATTTGTTTTTTCATTTTTTTATAATTTTGGTGTCTAGAATGTTTTTTAATCACGAATCAAGATTAAAAGGGCATTACAATCGTGACGGACAATGCTATGCCATAATGAAAGAGGGGGGTGCATATTGTCCAGATTGTTTGAAATGGACCAATCAAAATATCGAGGAGTTGCAAAAGTTTGCTAGGTACACGTAATAAACATATTTCACTAAATATATTAGTCATCATCTTGTACGCATAGCAATATTTTGAACAATTTACTGGACGATTTTAGAGAAAATCTAAATCGCTGTTTCCTCCTAAATGAACCTCGATCACTTCATCCACATGGCTATCCAATGAGGACTTTATCTCGCTTACAGCAGTGTCATTGCTATGGTTACGAACATTGGCCCGGAACTAATGTTAGAATTTTTGAGTATATTCCATTTTTTCAATATGATACGAATTAACATATTTTTAACGTTAAATATACTGTGTTTATGGGGGAATAGCCGAGGAAATATACAGATGAGGTCCCTCATACAGATTGTGATCAAAATTTGATTTGTGGCCAGAATTACGAAGAAGTATACAACATATTGCCATTGGATGGTACTCCATGTACTAATAATAAAGTACGTTGGTTTCACGTTCGACTGAATCTACAATTAATCTATGACTTACTGTTAATGATTGAATTTTTTTAGGTTTGTTGGAATGAAGCATGCCGGGATATTCCATATGGACCGGGAACTTCAAGGAAGTTCCAGTGAAAATAAATATTAAATTGTTGTTTTATTAATTTCCGCTGCATTAAAATATTCACTATAATTTTTTCTCAACTACGACAATAATTTTTCATTCACTAAAATCAATGAGTCTATTCAAATATATTATCTATCAATTTACTACTTTAAAGCACGTTATGAATAATAATAAATAACACACTTCAACCAAATAAAGAGCCTTTTTTTTTTCATAATCTAAAAATAATTCTAATTAATGCCACATAATATTATACACTAATTTTCATCCAAGTAAAATATTTACACAATTATTTCAATATTCAGTTTATAAATACTCTACAAATCCCTGCTCTAAATATCTAACTAATTCGATCAATAAATTCACTAAAATTACCCAGAAAAAAATTATACTATCACTAAACCATACTTTTTCACCTCTATACAAAACAAATTATACCCATCCAACATAATCTCCCAACGTAAGTACACAAAAAAGACAATTAAGCTCAAATCCATAATAACTATCTTGGCACTTTCTTGATCTCCAAGACGACCTTTATTTCCATCCCATACATACACAACTATATGCTTAAAAAATCCTGAGCTGCACCAAAAAATTTCTTATACCAATCGTCCATTTTGTTCTCTTCCACGCGTGAAAGAGTTATACTCTTGTATACATCATGTGTGGTCCAAGACAGAAACAGATTAGTACGATCAATCTGCACCAATCCAACCAAACACACACACACATACATACATACATAAATCCACACACAAAAACACACTGATCTCATTCCTCTGATCCACTAATGTGCGCGCCCTCAGAGAGTGCACTCTCTCCTCCCCCAAGACTATATAAATATATTCTCAACGATTCTGCTCACATTACACTTTATCGCCCTTTACCATCCCCCGCTAATTTCCACTCATCTCGCTCACCGCATTCATACCTATATATATATATATATATATACACACACATATAATATATAATCGTTATACGCAACGTATTAACTAAAGGGCCGATACATTTACGTGCGCATCATGCAATCCAGCATATTTTGTTGAGGAACGTTCAAGATGTCGTAATCGCGGCCGGGAATATATATGTATAATATACCTATACACACATTTATATGAGCGGGATATATTGTACGTATAGCAAGTAATATCTCTATTAATAATGTAATTGCTGGGCGCTCGCCCGCGAGAAAACGTGTGTGCAGCAGCTCGCATCGACCATTAACCAGCAAACTTCTCGCTTTATTTCTTTCTCACTTGCTCTCTTTCACGCTCTTATTATGGTATATATAGAATATGTATATATACCTTGCCTATATCGTCATACTTATTATGTACACTCCCCTCAAATATGCATCCAGAGTTTTTTATCTATAAACGATCTTGATATATATTCATGATCGTTAAAATTATCCGCCCCCAAAATACCAATCATTTCATGTATACATTCAAAAGTATATATGGATATATATATATGTATAATGTATATTAAATTATTTATTTGTGATCGAGTGAATGTTTGGATTAATATAATTATGAAATATAAACTGAATTATTCAAAATATTTTAATAAGGTCAGACAAATCGACAATTAATTTTTTATTATGAGAAAGAATTTTGCAGAGATTGTGTAAATTATTTCGGAATAATTTATATACATTTATGTATGTATATTTACACTTATTATTTAAAAATAAAATAATATTTTTATGTACTATGTATATATATAAACGGATTTTTTTTTTTTTTTCATTCGGAGAGCTTTCAACTTCATTTATATTTTTTATTTATTTTATTTCTCTTCTTTGACTTCAAACTTCGTTTCCTCTTTATATATATTTACTGCAGTAAAAGTATTATTAGTAATGTGTGTATCGTTTCGCAGGAGTAGTGGACGCGAATGTCTCGTGCTCGCCCATTAGGAGGATATTTCACGGCGCGTCACGTTTATATACCAGCCACGTGACACACTGGCGGCATCCAACCCAGCATCAGGTTATAGGTCATGTAATTCACTTCCATGTAAGAAAAAAATGGAGAGTAATGTATAATATAAAAAAATAAAATGAAAATATATAAAAATAACATATTGTTACGATCCATTTTACGTGCGACACTATATATACATACATATATGTATATATATATATATACACTTTATATATACATAATATGTATCTCTAAAAATATTTTATACTTTAGTCTTTTCGAATCCCAGTATTTATGAAGAAGAAAAATTTCTTTAGCTTTAAATAAAATCTGCAAAAATATTTACAAATAAATATATAAATCAATAAATAATTATATATAAATATATTTCTTTGTATATTATAATTCTTGGTAATGGGAAATGAAGTGAAATAGAAGTATATAAATATATATACACACATATATATGGATGGAAGTTGAAAATTACGAAGCACAAGATTTAAATATTTTGTTGGATGTTGCAGTTGCGCTTCTTATTTCTATATAAAATATATTTTATATATAAGTACATATATGTATATACTAGCGTTGGTTCATTCTTTTGCATTACATACATAACATCATCGTTGCGGGAGATAAATATTGCAAGTGCATTTCTCACGGAGGCCCACGTCCATAGACGTATAATACTCGTATACGTTATGACTGTTGGACGTGAACGGTATATAACGATATTAATAATTGTAGCGTTTACCTTGCTCCCGAACATCACCAACAGCAATATATATATATGTACATATGTTCTCATATTTATGTGTATATATATTGGTACATATCCATTTATGCATATATATTTATTTTGTAAAGAAGAGGGTGGCCGAATTGCGGCAATCAACGACACGCAATCCGATTGCGGCAATTAGTTGTGTACTTCGTATCTGTATATTATATGTACATATATATGTATACCACTCACTGCTCAGATTACCTTGTTTCGCAAAAACCATCTACACATATTTCTTTTGAAGAATAAAAAAAAATATTATGTTGAGAAAAAATAAATAAATCGCGTAAATTCGCATCTTGAACTTATAGCGAATTACATAATTGTATATATATATATATATATAGTCTATAATAAATATATTTATGAGAATATATATATATTATATTAGATTTTTTTAATTGATAATTTTATTTTATAAAATATTTAAAACATAAATGTAATTATTTTTTTTTTTTATTATTATTTTTTCATCACGTGATTCATGTATATTGCACATAATGATACTAAATGTATATTAATTATACACACAAACATGCAAAATCTAATAAATATTTTACCTATATATATTTAAAATAAATAAAAGCAAAAAAATTAAATTAAATTAAATTAAATATAGAATATATAAAATAATTTTTTTCAATCCTTTCATGACGTGTTAAAAGTCATTTAAACTGACCGCAAAGAATTAATTTTCATTATATGTATTGTCGGTGCGAGATGAAACGCATAAAGTTTGCCAATTAGTTCTTTCCGGATCAATCGATCCAATTGTAAATGATGACATGGCAAACATATGGTTGCACGTATCCATTTATACACATTCACACACGCATATAATAAATCTATATAAAATAAAAATATTAAACATACATATATACATACACATACATATTAGTAAAAGATATTAATATATAAAGACATATTTCCCATATATTACCGGCGATATACATATGTGAATGAATGGGAAACGAGTATAGAACGCGTCTGAACAAGTCAAGACATGATGTGTGTATACCGCTTTCAAAAGAATCGAAGAAACAATAAGCACAGGTATGATCCACGCCTTCATTGCTCTCTCATTTCATCTATCCATCTCCTTCTCTTTTTCCTAAACATGAATATAAATATATATATATATATATACATATTTCTCTGCAAGTTGCTCGTGCTCACGCCGACGAGTAATTGACGTGCGCTTATACGTTCTTGGAACGCCAACATGTCGACACGTACCCAGCCGTCGACACACCGGAGCCAAGAATATATATCTGGTACTGGAAAAAATAATGAATAAACCTAATCCAAAGTCATTGAAAAAGAAGTATAAATAAATATATAAACAAATAAATGAATAAATGATTAAATGAATGAAAAAATAAAAAAAAATATATTCAATAAAAATGAAAAAGTATTTTGGTTTGTGAAAAATTTTAAATACTCTGTGCATTAAATTATGATGAGTAATTAATTAATGTGCAGCTGTCTTCAGTATTCTTGCATTGTAAATAATGCCAAGAAGAAGAAAGCAAAATGTGAGAATATGTGTATGTATGTATATGTTTTCTGTGGATATGTGTTTGGAATATATAAAGAGAAAGAGAGAGGTAAAATTTTCTCGCTGAATGCGGTTAATTAAAGTCTTCGAGCACACGCCCCATTAATTCGCAATGAAGGAAGGAAGAAGAAAGTATACTCTTGTGGCGCGCGCGCCACAGGGTGCCACGTACGTTCGCGACGACGGCGGGTAAAACGCGTACAATCCCGTAACGTGCCACAAGCACTTTGGTCGCGTCGTTGTTGCGCTGATCATCGCTTGCCCAAAGAAATATAATAACACGCGCGCCGTAGGGAAAAATGAGCCCACAAAAATTGAACGAAGCTCTCACCACTCGTCGTGACATCCAACGATCGCCACGGGTGGTTAAGGACGTGGTGCGCAGTATATATAGTATGTACACATATAGAAGGGGTGATGTGGGGCAAAATGAGCTGCATGAGAAAAACTCCCTCACAGATATATTTGCGTATATCACAAACGTATTAAGAAATTTTAACATTCTAAAAATTCTTTCACAATTAAATATATTCAATTTTTTTTTTATCATAATGCTAATTTTATATACTGTACAGAAAATATAGGTAGAAAAGAATTGTATATATTATAGTAATAACAAATCATTTTAAATATTTCTTTCACAATTATATAAATAAATTGATTGGAATACGATTGAGAATTTTGTGAATTCGATCAATTAAAAATAATGTTTTATTTTCAACTGTATTTTTTTATTCCACACACGTTGAGGACTCGATTCGATCTTCGATGACTGGGGTATATTTCTCCCCCGCTGAGAGCACTCCACGCTTATATATATACACACATATACATATAAATATAAGTGTGTGTGCAGTATAACCATATAGGCAAGATTAGAATGCAGCGAGTGGAGAAATATTCTCGTCGAATTTTTGCGGATATATAAAATGAGATTTCCGCTATGCGACTGCACATATATATACCCGCATATATATATACATATACATACACATATACTTATGTACATATAAAGAAGATAAATAAAGAAGAGTAGGAATCTGAGAAGTATTTTCCCTCCATCGATTCAATGTGTTCATGACCAAGAGGAGGAGGCTTGGATCTACATCAAATCTCAGCTACGCCCATCGTCTCGCATTTTCTCCACTCAATATATACATTTATATATATGTATACAATTGTAAATATATCTAAGACGATCCCACCTCAACCCAGTATAAATCTGCGACCTCAAAGACCTTATAGCTGTTTGAACTCATATTGATTATTAGCGAACTTGAAAAGTTTTAATTTTTTTTTTATAAATTTAATCAAAAGATAAAAAATCGTTATATCTAACGGAGGGAAAGTATTCTTAGATTGTCTATGTATATTATTATCTATATATTTAGATTATTCATCTATATAAAAATTAAAAAGAAATATATATGTATTTATTTATTTATGAATAAATCGGACATATAAATAAATTTACTTTGCCAATAAATGTGTATAATACATTTTGCGGCATCTTTTTTCACAACAAATAAATTTTTAACGTCTATACGTCGTCATTCAAAAGCCTCTTGGTTGGGGTTAACGCGCGCGCGAGCGCACACAAAATGAATTATTGTTTATATATATGTATATGAGCGCGGGTAAATTTACATTCACGGCGCGCGGCAGCACCAGGTCCACTCTTGCGGCACAGCCCCACTTTGCACCTTCGTATATATGCTCTCTCTTATTCTTCGGCTTTTATTTCATTTTATCTTCTGTTATATATGCGCGTGCGCACATGCGCGCACTCATCTTGACATCACATAATCGTGTATGTATTACTATGTATATGTGTGCAAAGTCCCGCGCACTGTCAGTTCATTATTTATTCCAATCCTCATGGGTTTATGGTGGAAAATTAGCGAGGCGGTCCTGCGCGCAGTTGAATACCGTCGCCACTTAGACCTCACCAACATTCATTCAATATATGTATATATATTTATTTTTTTTTATTTTATGATTTTTATTTATTTTTCAATTTTTCTTTTCCATTTGCCACTTTGTAATACATTATATCCTCCAATGTCTCTCACTGATGAATAGTGTCGATTTGCAATTTTTATTATTTTTTTATTCTTTTTTATTTTTTTTTTTTTTTTTTTTTTTTTTTTTTTTTTTTTTTTTTTTTTTTTTTTTTTTTTTTTTTTTTTTTTTTTTGGTAAAACATGGTAACACATACTTCTGTTTTTTTAGCGTTCTTTAACACTTTTCAAACTTCATTAAAGAGCAACAGACAACCACACATTATATATATTTATTTATTTATTTATTTATTTATATTTATTTGGCTTTTAGAATACAAGCGAAAATTTTCTGCTTTTTCATCGTTTCAGAAGCAGTGTATGCATACAATTTATATTAACTGGTAGAAATAACATCAAGAGCAATGATCCTCTTTATCTCATTCTAATATAAAAATAAATATAGCTGCTATGAAATGT
>JAQQBS010000002.1:2271680-2291984 GCA_030347275.1 Microctonus aethiopoides | reverse complement strand
TTTTTTTTTTTCGATTTTATTATTTTTTTTTTTAATTTATAGATTATTTTATTTATTGTATACATGGAAAAAAGCATTCGAAATCACAAATTTTATCTGATAAAGACGTTAATAATACACAACTAGTATAAAACTCAAAAAACGAAAATAATTAATTTAAAAAATTTTACATTTTTAATAATAAGACATTCCATGCCCCACATGTACTTTTTATTTATAAATATATTGGGGGAATGGGGATAGAGTGTTGGTGTTGAGATGAAAATAAATAGAAAATATGCATAGCTTGAAATGTTTGAGAAAAAAAAAATTAAGTGACTGTAGAAATGGATTTCTTGCTATTTTTTCTACTTTGGTTTTGAAGGGAACAATTTTTTTTTCTTAATATCACGCACGTAGGTGCTCGGATGTGTGTACGAACCAGTGTTTGAGTACCTATACATATAATATAGACATTTTTTCTCTTCTTAGAGTGGTCAGTGCATACATTGAAAAAAATGTGTGTGTATATATTTTTTGTGTGTGTATAGATAGGAGAGATATTGAACAACGCAGTGTCTCTGATGATCTTCAAGACTCGTATGGTAATATTGACACTAGGAGAACGCGCACACTTGTAATGCGAGAAGAAAGATCAGCCAGAGAGACGCAAATATTTCACATCATCAGTCTCTATTTTTTCTCCTGACCAACTCATTTTTCCAAAGTAGGATAATGCGTATATAAATACAATAGAATATTTATAATTAATTATAGAAAGAAAATTAATTAAATAGAAAGAAAAAATAATTAAACAATAGAATAAAAAAAATAAATATAATATAATATAAAATTCCATTCTGAAAAAAATAAACAAAAAAAAATAAATAACAATATCATTTGCATATTTATTAAATAAAAAATTCAATATTAATTTTTTTTATCAATCATCATTTGATAATTATTTTATTTATTGTCTTATTTGATATCTTGAATTTATTTACAACGCCCACAAATTACTGGCCATAATTTTCTATCATATTTATAAACATCTTACATTATTTTTTTTCCTCAAAGTATTTATACATATATATTTAATTATTTATATATATATTAAGTACACTTGAGCATTATTAAATATAATACAAATTAAAAACAAAAATTAAATCCTCCCAATTTTATTAATACAATTGTTTTTTAAATTTTTTAATTTATTCATCATTTTATTTTTCTTTGAATTTTTTTTTTATGTATAAAAATAAAATTAGGGGAAAATTATCAGACTCTCTTATTTTGTTTTTTCAATTACTCTTGACTTAAACATTTACACACACACGCACACATACACACATATACATGATCATCATGAGCTTATGTAATAATCATATACATATAAATGTAAATGTAAATGCATGAAAATGTGCCTAGAAAAAATAATTCCCGTGACATTATAAAATGCGAGAGAATATTACACGCACTGTGGAAATTAACTCCACATCATCAAATATCCTCTCCTTTATCCATCTCTTTCACCATAAGAATTAGAAAAAAAAAATAATAATGAAATAAAAAGAATCAATAAAATAAACAAGAATCGAAGAAAGGCACACACAAACAGATACATTATTGCAATCACTATTAACGGTGATGTGAGAGAGCCATTTTTATCAGCCACCTTAGATCATCATCGACAATCTTATAGCCTAAGTCATGTGTCATGTGTCATCATGGTTGTATCACGTTTCAGCTACAATCAATTATTGATCACAAACACCTGACTATAATTTATTTTATTAATTTTTTTTTTCACCTTCCAATAGTTCAATCGATTAATTTAATTAAATTTTATTCTCGTCTTTATTCATAGCTTGAAAAAATTTCGAATTATATTCCAATCAATATAAATTTGATGTCATGTTTTCCATGTAAGATCTAATGGTGGACCAATATCACTTCCACAAATTTCACTGTCAAAATCATCATTAACAATTCCACTTTTTACATCGTCTAATATTTCATCTGAATTTGGCGTATTATTTTCATCATCTCTATCACTAATATCAAATGATTTTTTACTCAAGTCCATTGGTTCAACTTGTTCGGGTCCAAGTGAATTAAAAAACGCAACACTTTTATCCAAAATCTCTGGATTATTATTTTCTTTTAAATTAATATCATCACAATGTCTTTTAGGCGATGGTGTAGTTCTTGGTGAAACACTTTCACTAGACGATGATGTTAAACTTGTAATTGGCATCGTTGGTTCAATATGATTAACATAAGGAACGACAAAACGTTGATGATGTGGAAATGGAAAAAATGGAGCATTCAATAATTGCATATGATTTAATGACGGATGAAAAAATGGTGGAGTACGCCACATTGGAAAGTTAGTAACTTCTGGTCGTAATAAATCATGATGGGATAAAATATCAGGCCTAACAATTGGTAGACGTGGCGATTGCGTTCTTGGATCCTCATTCTTCATTAATCGTCCATGATGAATAGCTGATGAATTTGTCGCTGATGCTGCTACTGCTGCAGCAACATAATTACTGCTATTATTATTATTAACTGCATCTAATGAATTTAATACTTTATCATATGGAGTTTTGTTTGCATCCTTCATCAGCGATTGAACTTGATGCGATTGTTCCTGAAGAAGACAATGGATCTTGAACCAATTTGATCTTCGTCCATAACGTGAACCAGACTTGGACATTCCCACACGCAAACACTTTCTAAGTCTGCAGGCTTTGCATGCCGTACGATTTTTCTTGTTAATAACGCAAGCACTGCCATTCTTGCACTCGGTTATGCTGCCCAGGTTGTTGTATGTACGTCCAAAGAATGACTGCAACCATAGAATAGAAGAAACATCTGCATTTTGTTCCGTTAAATGGGGGTAAAAGGATTTTGTATTATTTTCTCTCATAATTCTTTCTTTCATCTTTTATATATCTATTATTTATTTCATATTTTTTATTTTTTCATTTGCTTGCTTTCTTTCTTTCCTTTACTCCTTTCTCTTTATCCCTAGCTATACAAACATTACATTCTAAGTCATGCGGATTTATGAGGAATGCCTTGTAGCTTGTGGTAAATAAATAAATGAATATATGCAAAAAGGAAAAAAATTTAAAAATAAACAAAAATGCCACATGAGAGCTGTATACAATGGGGCATTCGTGTGTGGATGTTACTGACCTTGCAACCCTCGCACGTGAAGGCTCCAAAGTGGAAACCTGCTGCTGGCTCACCGCACACTCTGCACAGTTGATTCATCTAACCAATTGATAAAAAGAAAAAAACATTCAAATTAATACATCGCATAAAGTGAGAATAAAAAAATTTAAAAAAAAAATTATATTTGTTTTCTTTTTTATGTCGTAATAATCTACAAATAATTTATGAATAAAAATTATATGTTTCTGGCTTACATACATGAATAAATATATATACAGAGAATGATTGTTGGGATTTAAATTAGTAGATAGTAATGATGAAAAAGCAAATTAATAATACGATGAAAAAAAAAAAAATAAATAAATAAATAAAATAAAAAATGTTCAAGTGTCCAACAGATGACGCAGTTGTCAATGAAAATAATATCCCTAACATTATGTGTGTGTGTGTGTGTGTTGTGAAGATAACCATATTCTGGCTCAATATAATTCTCTTGATCGAGACATGTCCTTCTCTTTATTTCTCTTTTATATTTCTCTGTTGATCGCACCCGCGAGTATGTACCGTCGGCCGAACGTCTCATTAAGCAATAATAGGCGCATATACACGCGCAATACAACCGAAAGGAAAATAATAAAGGAAAAAAAAATATATAAAAAATAAAATGAAAAGGAGATTTATATAATAGCGATACAGAGAATGTAAAGAGTTAAAAGTGGGGAGAAATGAAGGCAAAGAGGAAACGTAGAAACGATAATCACCGGTCATGAAGGCGCATGATGAGGGGACAAGGAAGGATATATGCTCCTCTCTCAGATGATATGCATTATGGTGATGGTGGTGGAGAATGAACAATCATAATCACCGTCGCGTATAGTTATTACTCATTATCAGTGTGAATTATTATTCTATAAACTGACGCTTGCGAGGTGGATATCTGCAAGCACTGTGTGCTAGACATATAATTTATAACAAATACGTGTTATATGAGACAAGATGGTAGATATTAAGAGAGTTGAGAGATGACAAAAGACACAAGTAAAGTATATATACTTATTAAAAAATAAAAATGATTAAAAGAAAAAAAAAACAATAGGATATTCTTATTTATTTATTTATTTATTTTTATTTTTAGTTTTTTTTTCTTTTTGGTATTTTTGATGGAATTATAATTTCTTACCACGTCGGCATTTGATGGAGCTGTAACGATAGTTGAATTTGGCGTCCACCACCCGGCATTCGCATAAATATTCGGTGTATTATTATTGTTGATAATATTTGCGGTTGAGGTAATGGTATTATTATTGATTGTAAAATTTGTTCCACTGCCAGCCACTGCTGCGGCATTTGACAAATCACCCACGTCCATTCGGAGTCGCAGACAATAGTTTAAATTACTGATGTAATAGAACTATTCTGAACGTGAGTTTGTTCATTTGTGCAAATTAATTTCCACCTTTGCATTTTTAATTTTTCTTTTTTCACATATATCATTCAATTTATTTTATTTATTCTTTATATATTCACCTTTCACTCTTCGATATATATATT
Source organism: Microctonus aethiopoides (assembly GCA_030347275.1). Taxonomy (NCBI): domain Eukaryota; kingdom Metazoa; phylum Arthropoda; class Insecta; order Hymenoptera; family Braconidae; genus Microctonus; species Microctonus aethiopoides. The sequence continues at coordinate 2,287,268 of JAQQBS010000002.1, read as the reverse complement.
CTAATATCCCATCACTTTATATCTGTAAATTAAATATCAAAAGATAATGCAAATTTACAAAAATAAATTCATATTAGTAACATATTTTTCTTTTTCTTTTTTTTTTTTTTTTTTTTGTATATATTATATATTGCAGTAGAAAATTTAATGTTAAATATATTATTGCTCTATGAGAATAAGAAGAGGGTGTTTTTACTCCCAGCAATCGTTTTGCAATAAATTACCCACAACATATTTATAATAATAATAATAATAATAATATATTTCATGGTGTGAGAGAAACTAATATAAACGGGGCTAATTGCAATGTCGACCGCATATTAATTTTCAACCGCGCGTGCGCGTCTTGTGTGGTGGCAGAGGGGTGGAGATATCTCTTCGAGGTGTTATCCAAGAATATAAGATACAAAAAAAAAAAAAAATTAATACACATATAAATGTAAAACAAAATAAAATAAAATAACAAAAATTATACGGTTGAATTTATCGTGAAAATAAATTCACATTGAATGCAATAAATATTTAAAACTAAAAAAAAAAAAAATATAATAACATGAATGTATATTAAATAATTGTAAAATTATAAATATTATGAATTAAATGTTGTATGATTTTATATCAGACATTCACATCGTACATCGCCACTGTGATTTAATTCCACCTTCCCTTAACTCTTTCCTCTCTCACTTTGGCTTTTTTCTTTTATTTATTTATTTATTTATTTATTTTTTTTTTATTATTTCTCATATCGTATGTGTATATATATAAATATAAATACGAGGATGTGTACGTACACGTCTATATTCCTCTTTCTCTGATGTCTCGAGACTACCACCTAAATCAAAGCCGTACATGGAAATATCTCTGCCGGTTACGGTCGCGGCATCCGATGTATTTCATTACCCATTACCGACGGCAATCCTAATTAACTAATGACAAATTAATTAAGAGTCGTTATCCCATACCGGTTCGCCAGACACCACGATTTCCCACTCTGTTTGTATTTATTTATACACACATGTATTCATAATATTTATATCCATGATGTAAATTTATTTGATTTACATTTGAAAATTATAATCCGATAATTAAATTTCGATATTAAATTATTTTATTAATTGCTCTAAATATTTTTTTTTTCTACTATATATGTTTGTGTTTTTTTTTTTATTATTTATATAAACTTGTGTGGTTTGAAGATAAAATATTGAGAATTATAATTTATGAAAGATTTTGAATTTAAATTAAATATAAAGATTTTTTTTTTTTTTTTAATGTTTCGAGTTTGATGAATTTATATTGTGGATTAATAAATTGTATATTAATAAATAATTGGAAGAATACTTGAAATTTCTTTCAAGTGAGATAATGAAGGTGGTTACGATCGATAATTATAGATGATATTATTATTCAATATAATTACACTTCATATTCATAATTTATTGAATATCTTTTATATATTATTAGAATATATACAAGTTCTCTACGTATATATTTATTTTCTTTTATTCATCAAGCTGGCGTTATATTGCAAGTGGGTATTATTATAATATGTGACTGTTGTGATTGACAGCCGTCGGATAATATATATTTGGCGTGTACTGTGCGTGACGATCATTGTAACAAGAGCCGACGCGTTTACATGTAGAAATGTTTGATCTGTGTATAACCACATTAATTTTTAATGACTTGATCAATCGATCGATTGATCACACGTTTAAACACGTTACGTTGTCACTCAAACGAATAAAAAAAAAAAAAAAAATAACATTAATATAAGAAATGATATTTATTTCTTCTTATTTTTCTCCAAATTAAATCATCAAACACACTTTTCACAATACTCTCAAATATTTATATCTGCTGACTCAATTACACTTACAGTAATATTTTAATCAACAAAATTAACAAATAAACCCTACACACACCCTTAAAAAAAAAAAAAAAATCCACAATATATAAATATTCTGCACAAATTAATATAAAAAAAAAAAAAAAATATTTAATAATACTCACATTTTTTTTTATATTTTCTTCGTTCCTGTTTTTATTATAATCACTTTATATCCTCGTTATATTATTCCCACACATAAAAATAAGACACACTTTGTCAATAGCAAAAAAAAATACAACGTTCACACTATCCACTTTGTCAAAAAAAAAAAATAAAAAAAAATAAAAATTTCTTTTTATAAATTTTTTTATCTTTCTTTCCTCACTTGAATTATTTCTCTCTGAATAATTCACACATTTATTAAATCCTAATTAAATAAAATTGCATTAAGTGACAGAGGGGATAAAAAAAAAAATGAGATTGACAATTCAGTGCGCGCGTGAAAATATTCTGTGCGCACCGGCCGGCGCAGGGCGTGCGCTCGTGAAGCACGTGGCCGCAAGACTGAATCCCCTACCTTCCGCTACGCGTCAGTTCAGTTTGTCCGTTCTTCCTTATCTCGCTTCCTATACTCTCCTTGAGCGACGGAGTATATAATAATACAATACTTGGTGCTCTTTCGGCCGTGTATTCACTTTTCTCTCTCCCTTTCTCTCTTAACCTCCCTCAACAACTCATCTCTATTTATCTGTACATATATCTATCCATCTTTCTTTCTTTATTCTTCACTCTTAACGCTTGGCAAATTCCCCCGCTTCACTATTGCGGTTCGCATTCAGGTATAAAGCTTATATACCAATGATTCCTTCTTACTTCTTCGATGTTCTTTCTCATTTTCTTCATGTATATATAAATATGTACATGTATATAGTGTGTATACACATTCACATGACACGCGCGTAATGCAATCTGTTTACCTTGTAAATAATTTTTAAGATGATCTTTTATCAGGGACAAATTAATTTAAATTTATTTTTTTGATATTTTAATTTTTTTTTAATTTATCAAAATTTTATTGAGTTATTTTTATTGTTAGATTTTTTTTTGTTTATTTTTTATTGATTCATTTGGTGGGAATAAAAGTGAGGATTGTATTGGTAGATTTTATTTTTATTTATTTATTTATTTATTTATTTTTTTTTTTTTTTTTTTTTTTTTTCTTGGGACAGTTGTGATTTATAATGCAGATGGTCAATTGTGAATTTGTGCAGAGAATGAAAATTGGTAAAGTGGGAGAGATGCGAGTGCATGGATAGGAAGGGAGATATAAATGTTTATGTATATAAGTAACAAAAGGGGAGGTGCTTGATCGGCAGCCAATGGAAACAGCTGCCACCCACGAAGTGGTAAAAATTAATTTATCGCGAGAGATCATCCGCCTACGCCATTGCTGAAGATGCGAGGCAATGAGTCTACGTGTTGATGTTGGTCGATGTATAATATGTATGTTGTATATAATGGAACAATTCCAAATTATCTCACGAGATAGCGTTATCTGTCGGGTCTTTTTAATATTATATTTATTTATATTTTTATATATATTGTGATGATTATTGTGTATTATTAAAAAATATTCCATAATTATTTTATCTATAAATTTTTGATTGATGAAATTAATGAAATTTTAAAACTATTTTTTCAATAATTTGATAAATTTATTTGGATTATTTATATTTTATCGCTATTACGAGTGCACGAAACTTATAATTTATATTTTTGAATGTATTTATAGATATTAGATAAATGAATAATTAATTTTGAAGCATTAAAATATGAAATAAATTTATTTTTATTTCAATTTTATTGTTTTGATATTTATTTTTTAATTTTTTTCGTATAAAATTTTATTTATACACTGTTGATAATTGCTGGGAAATTAATTAACATGAAATAGTGTAATAGGGATTTACTTTATCGATAATATATTGTAGATGGCGCATGAGAAAAAACACTAGGGTTTTATTTCCAATATTGGCCACTATATTTCTTTTGTCGCAACAATCACATTATTCTTTTCATTGGCAAGATTGATAGTCACTGTTTTACTCTGTGACAATTTGTGTTTTTTTGCTAATTGTCAATTGATTTGGCGATTTCGAATAAATAATTTTCATCATAATTGTCTGTGAAAAGAAAAACAGTGAAGATGAATATCACTTCAGCGGGTAAAATATATATTTTAAATCAATAATATATTATTCAATTATCTATTGATACATATAAAAAAATTTTTCGAGGATGAATTGCAATTTTTATCACACATAACCTCAATTTTTTTCACTGTATGAAATTAATAATACACTGTAATGATAAAGTACAAGATAAATCCATTCAAATTAATTACAAAAAAAATATTATTATATTATTTTTATATAATTTTATTCAATTCATTGGTTTTCTAACCTCAAAAGCAAGTTCACAATGACATTCATATTCGTCTATTGAGATCATATACACATTTCTTTTTATATATCAACCCATTGTGTTTTTTCAGGACATTCAAATGTGTTCCTTACATTATCAACTCAATAAAAAAAAAAAAAAATACTTACAAATGTTTAAAATAATAAATATTGTTTATTTCCAGCTGGTATTATTTCCCTTCTGGAGGAACCAATGCCTGAATTGAAGGTATTTGCTCTCTCCAAATTGGACATGATTGTGGATGAATTTTGGCCTGAAATATCCGAAGCCATAGAAAAAATGTAAATTAATAATTTGATAATTATAAAAAAATTGTTTTTTTCCATTTATCTTTAAAAAAACTGAAAATAAATATTAATTTTTCATAATATCCAACAGAGAAATTCTTCATGAAGACAAAGGATTTGATCAACATGAACTTGCAGCTTTAGTAGCCAGTAAAGTTTACTATCATCTTGGTAGTTTTGAGGATTCGCTCACATATGCATTAGGTGCTGGCGAATTATTCGATGTAAATGCACGCAATGAATATGTCGATACAACAATAGCAAAATGTATTGATTATTACACTCAACAACGTGTGCTTGATGTCGAAGGTAAATTACTACCAGGTCATAAAGGTATTGATCCACGTTTAGAAGGTATTGTCAATCGGATGTTTCAACGATGCCTGGATGATCATCAATATCGTCAAGCATTAGGCCTTGCATTAGAAACTCGTCGTATGGATATATTTGAAGCGTCAATAATGCAATCTGATGACATTTCTGGAATGCTTTCTTATGCATTTCAAGTTGCAATGAGTTTAATACAAAATCGAGGCTTTCGTAATACAGTATTACGTTGCTTAGTGAATCTTTATCGTAATCTTGGCACACCTGATTACGTAAATATGTGTCAATGTTTAATATTCCTTGATGATCCATTGGCTGTTGCTGAATTACTTGATCGCTTGAGCAAAGGAAAACAAGATTGTGTATTAATGGCATATCAAATAGCATTTGATCTTTATGAATCAGCAACGCAACAATTTCTTGGTCGTGTTTTGCAAGCACTGCGTGCAACTGCGCCAATACCAAGTGCATTAATGGTAAAACCAATTGTTAAACCAGCTAAAGCTCCTATTGTAAATGCAACGACAAATGAAACAACTCCGATAACTGAATCTGAAAATTCTGTTCCGGCTATTGAAGAAAAATCTGAACGTAGTGTAGAAAGTTTAACGAAAGAAGAACGCGCACAGCAAGAACGTGTTGATGCTTTATCGAGTATTCTCGGTGGTGAAGTGTCAATTGATCTTCATTTACAATTTTTAATACGTAGTAATCATACGGATATGCTTATTTTAAAAAATACTAAAGACGCAATTCGTGTATCAATATGCCATACTGCAACAGTAATAGCCAATGCATTTATGCATTCTGGTACAACGAGTGATCAATTTTTACGTGACAATTTAGAGTGGCTTTCACGCGCTACTAATTGGGCAAAGTTAACGGCAACAGCGTCATTGGGTGTTATTCATCGTGGTCATGAGCAGGAAGCATTAGCACTCATGCAATCGTATTTACCAAGAGATACAGGTGCTGGTGCTGGATACTCTGAGGGTGGTGGACTTTATGCTTTGGGTCTTATTCATGCCAATCACGGTGCGACAATCACAGATTATTTACTTGGACAATTGAAAGATGCACAAAATGAGGTGGAATATTTTTCATGAAATTAAATATTATTATTGTGTTTTTTTTTTTTATTTATTTTTTGTAATATTTTTATTTGTTTTATTGAAGATGGTGCGTCATGGTGGATGTTTGGGACTTGGTCTTGCTGCAATGGGATCACATCGTCAAGACGTTTATGAACAGCTAAAGTTTAATTTATATCAGGATGACGCTGTGACAGGCGAGGCTGCTGGAATATCAATGGGAATGGTTATGCTTGGATCAAAATCAACTCAAGCTATTGAAGACATGGTTGCGGTGAGTTATCAGAGCAAGATAAAAAAATTTATTACTTCATCACTTTATACCAATTTTTTATTGAATTAAATGGAGGGGAAAAAAGTGAATGATATCAATGAATGAAGAAAATCAATTGTATTTACTGTCGCGTTTGATCGAAGAGAAGGTATCTGTTTTTGATTAAAGTCTTTTCTATTGCGGGGCTCGAGATTCATCGTGCTACTGTGTTGGAAAAAAAAAAATATGAAAGGCTAAAGCTAATCCATGAATATGTACGTATGGTCCAATGTGAAAGCAAACGGGAGCTGAATTTTCTCTGTGTCCTGCGCCGCTTTTTTTTTTTTTTTGTCTTCTCTCGTTTTTTCTCATTCACTGAGTTTTAACCCTCTCATTCAATGGTATAAAATTCAATCAGTTGCTCTCCGGGATAGAATGAAAGAAAATAGATAAGAAATAAGACTAGTGAAAAAAAAAGAAATTCTTTAATCGCAATACTAGCGTTTGATGGAAAAAAAAAAGCTATTCATTGCAACGTGCTGGCAATAAGGGAATAGTATTACGATCGTTTTTACGACTTCTTGAAAAAAACTGTGAACAAAATACATTTGGAAAGCAATAAATAAATACAGATATGTGCAGTTGTAATTACATTACAGTGAATTCACTTGATCAATTATATTTCATGTGATTTATTGTGTATAAATATTTTTTTATTATTTTTATATATATTTTTTTGTGATTTTAGTACGCCCAAGAGACTCAACACGAAAAGATTCTTCGTGGATTGGCAGTTGGCATTGCTTTTACGATGTACGGACGGCTTGAAGAAGCTGATCCTCTCGTCACTTCTCTTTGCGCTGACAAGGATCCAATTTTGAGAAGAAGTGGAATGTACACGTTGGCAATGGCTTACTGCGGCACCGGAAATAATCAAGCTATTCGTAAACTTCTCCATGTTGCTGTGAGTTCAATAGTTTGATTATTTACTTTAAAACTAATTTACAATAACATTTTATTTATTTTATTCTTTTTTTTTTTATTGGAATTATTCAATATTTTCGAACCTTTTTATTTATTAATAAAATAAATATAAATAAATATATAATAGGTGTCTGATGTCAATGATGATGTTCGTCGTGCAGCGGTGACTGGTCTAGGATTTTTGCTATTTAGGTGAGTTATTTATTTATTTATTTATTTATTTATTTATTTATTTATTTATTTATTTCATTGATTGAAATTGATATTGGCAAAAGCAAAATAAGATCCATGCATTTTTTATTTATTTAAATTTCATTTTATTATACATAGCTGTTGATGTGCGACACTTTATCAGCCAATGTTTAATTAAGAAAGTTTCGAAATCTACTGCACTTTTATATGTAAACTCAGATGTACTTTGAGATGATTTATCAACACTGTCATGAGAATAGTGATGATAAAAAACCTCGGTTGAAATGTCTCGTTAATTTACATTACGACAAAGTTGATTATTATCTAAATTCTCCGAGTAAACTATTTTTTTTTTCCTTTTAATTATATTTTTTTTAAATCCATACAGCGTGTAATTAAATTTTAATTCACGTAGTGTGAAGAAAGTCGTGAGGGGGTGCAAGACCGCAAGCGACAGAGGGATTTTATTTTTTAATGAGTATAAACTTAATTCGATAAATTAAGAAGCTGATAATTATATATATTTTTTTTATTTTTTCGTCATGTTGATGAAATTATTCTCAAGCTGTAATTATGCGATAACTTTTTTAGTTATTTTATAATTTTCTCAGCAATATGGCAACGAATTTAGTATACTTACTTGAAATAAGTTGGGTATATAATCTGAATTTCTAACGAGACAAATCCTTCCCTAAGATTCATTTAGTCTAGTTTAAATCAATGCTTTAATTGGTGGATGAATTTAAACTGAGAGGATTCATTTAAATCAACGTCAAGCAAAATGTTGTAACAAAATTGAAATTCAACGTGTTCGTGACTGGACTTTCTTAACTGTTTGGTTGATTATATAATCACCGTAAAATATGAAAAACAAAAAAAACAAAAAACAAAAATTCGTTCTCATCTAAAAAATTGTAAATGTAAATACGTGCTCGTCATCTATACGTATTTTAATAATTTTGCAATTTAGATGGAAATGTTTTATTTCATAATTGTTATTGATAGATACAGTTAAATTCTCAATTTCTGTAAATCATTCAGTCTCTGCGTTTTAAATGACAGGAAAATTATTATCCACGTGAGAATTTTTTAGATTCTCTCAGACTGTCCATCGTGTATGGATATACATGTATGTAGGCACATGATGCTGAAATATTTCATCTTTCCCACATTCAATTTTCTCCATTTCTTGCTTTTTCTCTCAAGATTATATATATTTTTTTTTTTTTTTTTTTTTTTTTTTTTTTTTTTTTTACATATTTTATTGTTTCTCATACGTTATTTTTTTCCATCTTTAATTTAATATTCTCATCGTCGTGTATTTCATCGCGTTTATATATCCATTTTTTTAATGAGCTTTCCAGAATATATGAAAGCACCGATAAAAAAATTTGCTTTTAATAATGTGTTATATAGTAATTATTTATATTTCTTTTTTTTTTTCTTTCTTTCTTTCACGATTAGTTTTGTTGGGTTTAATGAAATTCTGGTGAATATTTAATGCGTTTGGAATTGAAATTTTTAGTTTTTCATAATTTTTTTTCGCTTCATTCATTATCGAAGTTTAATAACACACGTCAAGTTGTATAAATTAATTTTCTATTTGTTTTACGATGAATTCATTAATTTGTAAATGATTGTATACATAAATTAAATATATCAGAATGTGATGCATCGAAGAGAATTAAAATATTGAAAGTTTTTACTTCTCTGTTACTCGCGGGCAAAATTGTTTCACACGTGAATAGTTACGAATGAGTATTTTCCAGACGCTTCCGGCCAAACATTCAACTGAATATATTTTTCTATCCTCCATTGGGATCTCTCGACCGAGAGATGAACGATGAAATTCATAGTGTGCTGCAGAATAATCGTGATAGGGAGAGAAAAAAAAAATAGAAACGAAAACGCGACAGATCCGAAGGAAAAAAAAAATGGAAATAGATATGAATAGAGCAAAAAAAAATAACTAACGTGGCGATGGAAGAATAGACTATTCAAACGTTCTGATTTTCCATGGTGAACTGAACTCGAATGCTTTGCTGTCAAATTGCCATATATTGTCTGATAACAAAGAAAAGAGAAATCGAGTCGATGGAAATTTTATTGAAAAATTAATTTAATATTTTTTTTTTTCAAGTAAAACCAATAATATCTGATGTTCGAAATATATACTATGGAAAAATCAAATTAAATTCCCAGTTTATTGATTAAGCAAGATAAAAAATCATTCAATCCATGTAATTAAAAAAAAAACGACCTGAAAAAAATATAAAATAAAATTCGCTTTTACTGGAAATAAAAAATATCAATCTGATGAATGAACATTTCATCTATCACACCATGGCTGACGTATTTTACGCACAACCTACACTATAAAATATTCTTCCTTATGGAACATATAGAGTTAAGCCTCTCTAAACAAGAATAAACTGAATGAAACAGAAAAAAAAAATGACAACCCAGGAAAAAAAAAAGATAAAAAAGAAATATAAAGTGATACACATTTGCAGAGTTTTCTTTGGTACATGTATATTCTTTATTCACCGGCTCAATTTCTCTCATCGTTTTTTCTCCTCACTCAAAGCGCTTGGAATTTAATATAACAGTCGAAGGAACTATATCACACAGTTTACAACCGTATTTATGACATAGAAATATATACGACATCCCATATACGAATTTGAATACGAAAAAAAGTGGATGAAAGATTTTTCTCCATAGTTCATTGTTTTCAATGAAATATTATTCTGTTTATTTTTTTCATTCACCTTCAATTTTCAAATCATAACCATAAAATTAAATACACATTCATTAATATCAATTTATAACTGTCATAAAAATTCAAATAACCCACATGAAATATAAATTTTTTTTTACTTCATTAAACAAAAATAATAAAAAAAAAATAAATAAATATTATTCTCATGCATTTATATTGCTACATAAATAATTTTTAGACAAGCTCATAACGTTGTTGCGTAATATTTCCATTACTATTTCTCACCTGTCTTGACATAGTGAAACCACACCTGCTGCTGTTGAAGCTTGGTACTTTGACATGAAGCAAAAGCTCCCTGGCGCACTTGTATTTATAAATGTATCCATGTAGTATACGTATATGTATATTGTTATATTAAGTTTGCAGTAATAGAGTTTAAAATGACGAGATGGGTTAAAAGGATGTGGGGAGCTTTGTGAAAATAAGTGAGCTGAGAGGTATGAGCAAGAGAGAAAAAGTAAAGAATGAAAAATGAATGTAGAAGTGAACACGTGGCGCGTTGACTAAGTCGCAATTATTTACCTATAATGACAGGGTATATACAAGTGGAAGAGAGAGAAAACGAGAAAGGAACTTGCGTCCCCTTGAAGCTTTTATGGTGATTAAAAGCAGACGTTGACTATTAACGGGGTAATTTCTAATCAGTTGTAATTAAATGTGATGCCCAAGTATTTTCAGTTGTGCAAGCGACAAGAGGGAATGTAAACTAAACGCCTGGGTATTTTAATTAACTCGTGCTCAGCTTGAAATAGTATTGGCAAAAAATATATATATATATTTAATATTGGTTATCGTTCAATATTATTTTATTGAAGGACAATTAATTAACTTGATGATTTGAATGAGCTTTTTTTTCATTATATTTTTTTTTTTTTATGTCTTCATATTAATTTATTTTATGAAAATTTAGTACAACTCGATATACACAGATAAACAAATGATAATAATATAATACACTCATTAATAATGATGTAGTTCTGTATATTTTCTTTACTATTATTTTGTTTATATAATTGTGGAATAGAAACGTAAAATCATTACTCTACTTTTCATGTTGACAAATTATTTATTATTCATATGCGTGGGTGTTATGATGTCTGGTAGTTTAATTGCACCACTATTTTTCATCAAACAGTAGAGGGCTTTTAGAAAGTCGTTAAATTATTGTTGAGGTAAATATTGAATATTTTTTTTATTTTTACTTTATTTTTAACGATCCTTTGACATCGAATAAATTCAAACGCGAAAGCACTATCAGTTTAGTTTATTGTTATAGTCTGTATAATGTTTGTAGCTCGTGAGCGTAGTGTTATAAATATTACAATATTATTTGTAACTTTTATAATTTTACGTGAAGCAAAATGTTCGTTGGAAAATATTAAATTTAAAGATCGTGATAATTTTTCAATAATTACCGAGACAGCTGTAAGTTTTTATATAAATTAAATTATATTGTTTGAATTGTTTATTAAATATATATATTTATTTTAGATAAAAATATGCGAGTTGTGTTTTATTAATAATACAAGAGGCATTGCATTTATTGGTGATGAAAAATATTTAAATCACAATTCATTGTGGAGTTCAAAATTTACGTCTGTAATTTTATTCAACAAAAATTCGTTTGTTATTACTTTAAAAGGTGATAATCAATGGCTTCAGAAACCTCAAGTTTACGTGATAACTGTGTATTCACCAATAGAATTCAATGAAACCTTACATCATCTAAAAAATTCTCAATGGTGGCAACACACTGCAACATATTTAATTCTCGATAAAACATCAAAAAACAGCACATGTGGAAATAATATTCCTGATATATTATGGATGTGTTGGAAGATGAATTTACTTTCAGTAACAGTTCTATGTCTTACTGATTCAATTCCAATATTATACACAGCAAATCCTTTTACAAATCGCACACATAAATCATGGAATATCATAAACAAAAATAAAAATAAACAAATGACATTTTATTATCAAAAATATCAAACATCATTAATATGTAATGATTTATATTATGATAAAACGATGCATTTAGATGGATATGAGCTTGAAACATTGGTGGCAATTAATGGTATTGATAAATCAATTAAAATATATTTAGATTCAAATCAAAGCGGTTGGGAAATGTTACAAGGACTTGATGGTACTGCAATGCGTCATATTTTTCATCATATGAATGTCACACTCAATATCTTACCGTACAAATTGTCAGAGCCATATTATCGAGGTGATAAAGTACCAACAGAAGTACTGTGGTCCATCAACAAAGGCAAATATGATATAGATTTACATGCTTGGTATAGAACAACACTTGGAACCAATACAAGTACTTATCCATTGTGGCAAAAAGGTCCAAGAATTTTAACACAACGAAAAAGTCCATTGACAGCGTGGGAAAAATTTGTTCTTTTTTTTCAACCATGGATTATTATTAGTTTATTAACAATATCATTAATGTCAATAATTGTTTTGAAAATTTATTGGAATGAAAATATTATATTGGCAGGATTGGATATGTTACGATTAATTATTAATACTTCAATTTTAAAAATTCCTGTTACACATTCAGGACGAATTTATTTTACAGTTGTATTGATTTATTTTGTTATTGTTAATGGATTATTTCAGGGTAAACTTGCGGCAATATTAACGAAACCTGTATCACGTCGTCAGGTTAATGATTTAAATGATTTAAAAATTTATCATCACACAGTGAAAGGTTATAAAACTTATAATCGTTATCTTGATTCGGAGGTTCAGGATTTATTTATTGGTCAGGATACATTTGATTGTGATATGAGTGTTGTTGATGATGAAAATACTGCGTGTATACGTGAAGGAATGGATTTAATGCAATTTGCTTATAGGTATGATTTACATTTATCAGAAAATATTATTGTTAATCAATATTATGCATTTGCAGTTGCTAAGGATTGGCCTTTATTGAAACGTGTTGATTGTAGTTTGATGGCTGTAGTTGAGACTGGATTAATTGATTTTTGGTATGATAATATAACGCAAAAGTTGTTAGAAAATATGAATAGACATAAATTGGAAGCGTCCATTACTAAATTTGATGTCATTCAACTTTCATCATTGATGTTTGCTTTTAATGCATTATCAATTGGTCTAGTGGCTGCTTCCATTTGTTTTATCATTGAATTAAAATGTCAACGAGTTTTATATAGGATTTCAAAATGGATCAACATGTTATTTAATCGTGTAAAAGTTTTAATGTAATTGTATATAGTAATTTAATTATATTTATTTATTTTTCAATTTTTTTTATTTTTTTTTTTTTTATCATTCGTATGTTTACAAAAATTAAGGAAATTTTAATAAAAAATAATACTGGGCTTTTATTAATCTCGTAAAGTTAGCAGAAATTATTCCAATTCTAACTAAGCGGAAACTTAAATAATTGAACAATTTTTAATATTTTTTTTATTTTTTTTATTAAACTTTTGCCTTTTTATCTACTGTTCATTTTCTATGGGGGAAAAAAAAATCATATGATGATGAAAAAGAAAACATATTAGAGAAAGAAAATAGAGCTTTTTTAAAAAATTTTTTATTTTTCAAAAGTTTATCATCTACAGCTGATGAAAACTTTCATCAAAAAAATGCACACGGTGCATACTTTAACTGAATTTCATTATACTCCTCACATGTTTTAAAAGATCAAAGTAGTTCAAGTGAAAATAATCCGCTACCTACTTCAACTTTAAATAAGAAGCAAAAAAAAAAAAATAAAAGGAGGTAAAAATAGTAAGCGCAAATTTTATAAACCTCAAGTGCAATCGATGTTTCAATTCATTTTTCTTGTATCTTTCAATATCATATCAAGTCTCCTCTTCATATTAACTTTTAACCAGCTATTGATAGCTCAAAAATTGCATTTTACTATTCGATTATCTACACATAGATACATAAATAAAATTAACGCGTTGATATAAATAAATTTCATCGTTTCATTTTGAATTAAAGTGAATTTTTTTTTTTCACTATCTACATGAACAAAATATAAATTTATACATAATATACACTCGCTAGAATTCTGAAAAATTAATAAAGTCCAACCTCACAGTTATCCAGTAGCATTAATTGCATTTTTATTTTTTTATCTATAATTAAACAACTCTAGTGCAATTGAAAAAAAAAATTGAATGTACAGAGCACAGTTCACTCATTCATTTTCTACAATTTTTTATTTTTTTATTTTTTTATATACATATAGTCATATATATATATGTATATATATTTTTCCCATCACCACCTATCAATTTTCTACCGTTGTTCTACATTATTCTTTCACTTTATTCTAGTTTCAATTTGTTTTTTTACATCCATCTCCCTTATTTTTTTTTATTATTCTCCACTAACTCCAATTTTCATTTAAATTTTGATATGCCATTGACAGTTGATTTTTGTTTGGAAAAATAATTTTTTTTTCTCATATTCACAATTACACATGAACATATTGAATGCAATATATTGCATGTGATGAAAATAAATATACAATTTTTGATGAGAATTTCATGAAGATTTTTTTGTGTTAATCACAATATAAAAATATTCCAATGTAGGTCATATAAATGCTAGTACATGCATGATAGATATATAATATTTATCTATATGTACAGAGGAAATACATTATAGAAACATATTGCAATGGAACGTTGCATCTGCACACTATTCAATATGAAATTGTATGTACATAGAGTATGTATACATATCCTGTAGTGTACATAACGACATCTCAAAGCTGGTTATCTCAAGTTTACCGTTAGTTACATCCTATCAAGCACATCCCGTAGGGCTAATGCATCATCTATCTATACTTTGACTCAATATACATGTGCACAATATGTATGTGTATAATTTCCAGGCTCAATTAACTATGTTCATTGGCAAAAAGTACATCCATGTGTAGATACCGATTGATAAACCACAGACGGACACTGGTTGCACATAGGGAAATTGCCACTATTATAAGCACAATTAATTAATAGACTCAAATCTATTGATGATAAAATTTAATAGAATGATTTTAATATAAATTATTTTATTCATCAAAATTATTCGCTTATTTTTTTTATTTTTAAAAAAATTCTTTTCAAAATAATATTTATAAATATTTGATATATTGTTATCATACCAGAAACCAGTATTATGAACACAATTAATTAATAGACTCAAATCTATTGATTATAAAATTTAATAGAATGATTTTAATATAAATTATTTTATTCATCAAAATTATTTACGTATTTTTTTATTTTAAAAGAAATTCTTTTTAAATAACATTTATAGATATTTGATGTATTGTTATCTTATTAGAAGCCACT
>JAQQBS010000002.1:2255391-2271580 GCA_030347275.1 Microctonus aethiopoides | reverse complement strand
ATCAATCATCAATCATTAATAAATATTAATATATAGTTATTGTTTGTTTCATTAATGATTTTTCTTTTTTTTACGGTTTGTTATTGATCTTTTGTGTTTTTACATAAAGAATAATTTGTTCAATTATCCAAATTATTTAGCTTTGTATTTATAAATTGTTTTTTTTTTTTTTTTAATATTTTGTTATATTTAGGTATAGTTTAAAACCATGAACTGAATTGTTATATCACTCTTTATTCCTGTCTATTATTGCACCGTTTGTCTTTCTCTCCCTCAACTTGGCTCATTCAAGTTTGCTGACTCGTGCAATAGCGCTCGGCATTTAGTTTAGCCATCCGTTAAATTAACGGTGTGTGAATCCACGTACGATGAGAGAAATGGAGAATTGAGATGATGACAAAATTGTAAACTGTTGAATATGACATTAAACTAAACAATCAGATAATTAATTAAATTCCAAATAATAAATAAATAAATAAATAAATAAATATATATTCGATATAATTTTAACATGACAAATATCATAATAAAATAATATTTATTTGTCTCTATTTTATTTTATGACTGCAACGTGCAATGTTGTCATTCACCTCCAATGTTATCATATATATTCCTATTTATATACATAAATACATATACACATACATACATATATTGTTATTTGTTTTACGACAATTCTAAAAGTCGTCACAATCCAGAGGTTGGACGAAGAGAATTATTGATCATATAACTATACGAGTTGAAGTACTTTGACATTATTGCATCAGTTCATCAGATATATATAGAAATATGTACATATGTTACGTATAGTTGCAAAGACCTGAGAGAATGTCTTTAACATTGTAGCATTTTCAAACAATCTTGACTATCGGACAAATACTTTTATATAAATAAATGAAACTATCAAACATATTTGCCATAAAAAGATAAAGAATTCATAATAAATATATCTTATATAATATAATATAATGAATTATATTTATAAGAGGTGGAATAGTATAAATAGTGGTATTTTAAAATATATGAAATAAAAAACAGGATAGAAATGTTATACGTAACGTTTATTTCGAATCAAACACGATCGCGTGAGTTCTTTCAACGTTTTATCCCTATGCTATTTGTTTATTTTATAGACTATTTTTTTTTTTTCATTCCAGTTCATGTGTATTTTTTTTTGTTCATCGTATTTACAAGGATTCGTGTCCGAGCAATGAAATAAATGCTGATAACAGTGCGGATATAAAATAACCTCGTCGGGCGTTCATGGATATATATGGGAGACAATTATGAATAAAAATAATGTTGTACTAAACGCGATTGTATGAAAAAAAAAAAAAAAAACGTTGGGTGCCAAGGTATTATCGATGAATTTATTTCCCTCGAGTATAAAAAAATATCTACCTATATATGTATTTAACAATTTATAATTTCTACCGGATATTTTAAACAATAGAAATATTATTTGTTGTAAATATTAAATTGAATATTGAGCAGAAAAAATTTGTTGAATGCTAAATACATTTTTATATAATTTTTTTTTATGTTTCAGGATATTTTCCACTGCCCTCTGTGTATTGTCTCGTATGGATATGCCTGGATGTATTATTTTGCACTGCGAGTATAATGCATTTATGTACAATAAGTGTCGATCGTTATTTAAGTCTTCGATATCCCATGAAATTTGGAAGAAATAAAACACGACGGCGTGTTATATTAAAAATAATTTTTGTTTGGTTGTTAAGCATCGCAATGAGTCTTCCATTGAGTCTCATGTACTCTAAGGTAAATAACAAATTTAATTTATAATAAAAAATTATGATTTTAATTTAATTTTTTGAAAATATTTCCTGTGTACTGGAAAAGAAAATTTAATTATGGGATAATTTATGTGCAAGAGTGCGGATAACTGGTGAGAATATTTCTCTCACTCTCTTCTCTTGACTGTTATGTTTGTTATACTTAATCTTAAGTGAAATTTGTGTAACTTTATCGGTAGCAAACGCGTTTATGCACAAGAGCAACAAGCCCCAAAATTGATGGGTTAATTGTCGACACCTTCGATCCTTCGAATAATCGGCTTTTCGCAAGTCACAGTGTGTAAGTTTGAAGTTTCCAAAACTAATTTACCGCGAAATATCTATAACAAGTTTATCAATAAACCACAAACTATCACATTAATTTATTTGAAATGATTTTGGATATATAAATACGAGATTTAATTATACATTTTTTTTTTCACTAGAGTTTGGATTAATTTGAAAAAGTAAAAAAATAAAATGCAAGTATGTTATTTATTTCTACTGTAATGACGTTGGCGTTTTTATTTATTTATTATTTTTTTTTATTTTCTTTTCGTATATGCAATTACTTCTACAACAATTTTTCATTTCTTTACACGACTCCAATTTAAAAGTTGTAATATGCGGTTATACGTGCGTTTTAATGCTCGCAAAATTAATTGAACTCTAAAAAAAAATTGTGAAGCTTGCGGCGGAAGTTTCTACACTTTATATCTCGCATATAAACACAATGACAAAAAAAAAAAAAGCATTTTCTCTATTATTTTTATGTTTTTTTTTTGCTTTATTTCATTTATTTTTGCTATCTTCGTGAATGTTTTTGTGTTTCTTCGTAATTATTTCAATTCGCATTGTATAAAAGGACAAAATTAATTGGAAAACAATCTAAATGACAGTGTATTGTTATTATTTTTTTTTATTTCGATACAGTATAGTCAAGTTGAGTAATTAATTATTTATTTTCGTTTTATTTTATATTTTTATTCTTCATTGTATTCGAATGGCTCTGGTGGATCAGCTTCTTTTTCCTCGTCGGGTTTTGGTCCAAATGCTGCGTAGAAAAAATAATGACATAGAAAAAAAAAATTCCATTTAAATGATTTTTTTTTCTACTCGATCTCAATTTTTGTATCGTTAAATAAATAAAAATTTTTACTCACCGGCAACTGGTTCCACCAATTCTTCTTCAGAATCCGGATTGATGTGTTTCACCATAACAATACCACCAATTTGAATATCCTTAACTGGAGCATACTGACTACCTTCAACCAATTGAATGACTTTGAGCTGTTGACGTAAAATACGTGCGGGATTTTGTAAAATTTCCATAGTTGGTTCGGGCTCTTTTTTCTCCTTTTCCAATTTTTCTTTATCTTTTTCATCTTCCTTGATCTTCTTGTCCTTCATCGTATCTTTATTACTCTCCTTGTCTTTACTTTCATCCTTTTTCTCTTTTTCCTCTTTATCTTTTTTCTTATCCTCTTTCAACGCCGATGACGCCGATGACAACGACGACGATGTTGCTGCAGATTCTTTTATTTCAGCACTTTCCTTCACTTCGATCGCAGGTGGATCCTTAAAAAAAAAAAAATAATAATAATACATGAATAACAAAAAAAATTGTGAATAAAAAAAAAATTTTTTTTTGATTTTAAATTTAATTTTTCTTGTCAAAGAAAATGAAAAAAAAAAGAAAAACTAACCACTTCCATCATCTCATGAGAATGACGTGCTCTTCGTTCTGTTTCACGTCTTCGTGCTCGAGCAGCGATACTCAACACAGCTGTTTGAACTTTTTCACGTTCTTCGCGTTTCTTTTCTTCCAATGCAGCTGGATACGCATAATAGCTTGGTCGTGCATTCGATCGAATTTCCAATTTAGGCATTTTCAATTGTGCATTGAGAGCAATCAAACAAGTTGGCGTAAATGCAAGAGCAAGACAATGTGCCAATGGAAACCAATACCAATATTGAGTGAAGACAAGTGCTCCAACGACAGCTAACATATTTGTGTGGCCTGTGCGTGACTGCAGAGACACCGTGACATTACGTCCGCCTGATTGACCATTAAATAAATGAATAAATTAAATTTATTGATTAAATTTAAATTTATTTAATAAAAAAAAAAAATTAAATAATTTAATTTATAAATATTTGAATAAAAAATTAAAATCTTACCTGCATCGATGATTCCTTGAGCTAAAATAGCTCCGAATTTCGCCATGACATCCTCATGTTTATCAACGACAACTTTAGCATAAAGTGCTCGAAAATCTTTGACACGTGGACAAATCGCTTCAGTCTGTTGAATAAGAATCATTGCACTGGCAATAAGTGCACCTTGACGAACAAAGTTCACTGGATCATTGGTCATTGGATCGAGTAATGCAATTGCTTCTTTGAGTCCTGTACCAGCGCACGCGATACCCAACGCCATAGCTGCACCATATCTCACATGTGGATTATAACTTTCTGCCAATAATGAAACAACACTTGGACATTGTTCAGGAGTTCTGAAAACACACAATAAAAAAAAACAATAAAATTAATACAATAAATAAATTAAATGAATCCATAAAAAAATTAATAATAAAATTTAGTTTAATATATTTTATTTTAATTAATTAATTAAAATGAAAATTCATTGAATTTCATCATTCATTGATTACTTTGGTAAATTAATTCAATTATGTTTTAGGACGATGCTTCAGTGCTTGTGGACGGTGCTTGCCAAATTCCCGACCCACTCTACAAGTTAATCGGCAGCATAATCTGCTTTTACATACCGTTGGGCGTGATGCTGCTCACGTACGCTCTGACGGTGCGACTGTTGGCTGAACAACGACAGAATATCGGTAGAACGCCAGGTGGGTTCATATTCCCTTCTATCTATACTTCAAGTTGTCCCCTGACGGGTATTTAGAAGGAAGCAAGACTCTACGTATTACTCTGTCGGTCTTCAACACCCAACCAACCAACATCAACTATCCAATTTTCGTGAACAGTGAGTCAGATAGAGAGGGAAAGATCAAATATCTAGACTGAGTGAGGTAGCCAATAATGTTAACTAAGTCCTGTGCATTCAAGTGAAGACTTTGTTTCAGAAACTCATGAATAATTTAAAATTTATTTTTATTTCATTTGTTATTTTTTCAACTTATTTGATTATGGTTTTATAATTAAAATATGTTAATTTGTTATTCAATTTGTTGCTTGATGTTTAGTTTAGGTATATTTAATTATGAGTAAACGAGGAGTAAAGTTATAGAAAATAAAATTCTGTTGAGTAAGTTTGCGAGAATTTTTCTTTCATTCTCTTGATGCTTGCTGTGGGGGCTTTGCGGGTATTCTCAAGACGTGCGCAATACCCCAGAGAGATTGTCGTCACTGCTGACAACATGATAATATGATTACTCTCTGCGATTTATAAATAATTTTGTTAATGTGTTTATTTAATAATTATATTTTTTTTTTCTCATTTACTTTATTATTTTTTTTTGTATTATTTTCTATCTAATGTTTGACAATCGTTTATTCCAATCGATTATTCAACTATTTTATTATAAAGTGGAGATAATCTGTGATAAACTTTTCAAATTAGTTTGGAATAATTATCTAATTTTAGTAATTAGTTTTTTAATATGAGAAATGATTTCCAACATAGTTTATTTAATTTAGTAAAAAAAAAAAAATTCGCTGCTAAATTTTCATCCGCAAGTTTGGCGGCTTTTATAATTATATATGTAGGAAATCAGAGAATGAGGAAGTGAGAGTGGATGAGAGGAAAATAGGAAGAGGATGAGGTACCTGAGTCTATAATTAAGAGAAATTGCTTCAACTTCCTTGGTACAGTTCTATTAACTCGACAGTCTTCGTTAATGAGAACAAGAATAAAACGTTAGAGAATTTTCATGTCACAAAAATCCACTTGATGGATGAACAGATCATTTTTCTACATCACTACTTGAATTCAAAATAATATCAACAATTTTATTCTTCATTTTCAAGAGTTATAAGACAATTTATGTTGAGAAAATTGCCTGACCATATGACTCCAATTTCTACTGATTCTTTTTTCTCCCGTTTGGGAATTTTCTCATTTTCTCCCTCTATATTTTGAAGTACTCAAAATGGCTTAAGTGACTACGTTTGAAGGGATTCCAACTGATCTTGGGGTTCTATAAAAAGTTGTTCTAAACGAAATCGAAAGATTTTCCAACTTTCTCTTTGAACATTAATTCAAACTTGAAGTCAATTCATATCTTTCGTTTTTTTTTTTATTTTTATTTCTTTCATCATTGTTTAAATATAAGACATTTGTGAATTTACACGAGGCCTTTGGGGGATGAGTAATTGATGCAGTATAAGATAGATAATGCAGAGTGAAAAATTGGCGCAACCCAGTGGGAACAATTAGCGTGCAAGATTTAGATCAATACAATCTTAGTTGCAAATAGTGCATGATAATATTAGAAATTACTCTACAGTATGTGGCTGGTAGTAAAGAGTATGACTCAACGAAAAAGTAATAGAGGTAAAAACTTGCATAATAACACCCTTGCACATATATACACACATATATTTATATACTCAAAAGTCATTAGGTTGAATATCGAAACGCCACAAAAGAAGTCGAGGGATATACCAAGCTACGCCCCAATTCGTTATCTCGCGTGCGCGTGGCGAGTCATTTCCTCAGCGAATAAAAAAAAAATCATGAATATATACATGGATATATATTTTTGCAGGTCTTTTGATTAAGTGTATGAAAGTATGACAACAGAAAAGGCGATAGAAAAATAAAAGAAAAAACAATAAAGAAAAAAAAAAAAAAAAAGAACTTCTATTATTCTAATTAATGAATGTATTTTATTTTAATTAATACTAAAATTGAAAATTAAAATACAAAATGATGTGATTTTATCGCGAGTGGAAATGTATATGTAATATGTATGAAATGTTTTATGTAAATACTAAGCAAAAATAATGCAATTTGTATTATAAATAAAATATATATAATTAATGATTAATTAATAATTCACAGGCTTCGAACGTGACAACACCTGGCGACGATTGCTCGTGAGTAAAGGAAGTGGAGGTAGTACAGGCACACCACAACATACATCAGCTGCCTCAACGGATACAGAACCAACCACTATTGATACCCATGAGCTTTGGCTACCCGAGAGTAAACCACCACCATCGGCAATGTTGGCCTTGCATGCATTTGGTGCAGAAATTCTCAAACTGTCTAAAGGTTTAGAGGGTATGGGAACTTTTGGTGATCAAATACCAATTGCATCTCCAAAACCATCAGTGCATAATCATCATCATCATCATCATCAACAGCAACAGGCACAACATCAAACTATAATTCACCATCGAAATAATTGTCGAAATGGGTAAGAGAATTAAAAAATTATATTTTTTTATTAACTAAATTTGGACGTAAAATAATTTAATTATTCTTTTTTTTTTATTTATTTAACAATGCAACAATTAGGATAATGAGATGTTTTATCAATTACTTGAATCGTTTAAATTAAGAGAAAGAACAGAATTTTTTAACCACTGAAATAATTAAACAAAAATTTTAAAAATAATAAACTAAAATTCATCAGTACTTTTTTTCTTCTTTTATAAAATCGTGTTTCTTTCAGTTCTCATAAGAATTGTATAATAGGAAAAAAAAGAAGAAAAAAAAAAAAAAAAGAAAAGTACTGTGGATAGGAAGTAGAATGAATTGCAACTGCAAACTTGAAGTCAATTCCTTACCACTAGGAGATTACTACAAAAGTTTAACCACTATAACTGCTGTCCCCGCTCTCGCTATGAGATCGATGACGTTTCACATTTCCTTGTTTTCCACCCCCCCACACAAGTGAGAAAGAACAAATAGGTACAACGAAGTGAAGGTGAAACCAACACTAAAAGAATGAGAGAAAAAAAAAATTCTCTCATATACCTGCGGTGACGATGGATTAAGTCCAACACGGCTGTAAAGCGTTCTTGTCGGATGTCTTCCCAAGCACGTTTGTAGACACAGTCGTTGAAGAGTCGTACGAGAAGATCTTGGTGGTGGGCAACAGTGAAAAAAAAAATAGCAGAAAAAAAAAAAGAATGCAAGAAATTAAAGTGGCACGTTCGTGAGCGATGAGAATAGCTATTGTTATATGCACTAAGTTTTTTATTATTCGTGCTTGAATTATTGCAGAGTTTTTATTTATTTTTCCTTCAACATATTCTTTATTTTTGTATACACATATTGGATATTTATAGAATTGAATGTACGTGTCCTTGTCAGGGATATATAATGACTGCGAACAACAAATCACCTTCATGCTTTGCAATCGTCAGATAATGGCGTGTATAAAGGTTGTCTCGTTTTTGATTACAGTGACTGATCGCGTAGATGAGAAGTGTTAGAAAATAAATGACAGAATACGTGAAAGCACAAGAATTTTTTTTTTTTCTTTGTTACATTCATTTAAATTGACAAGTCAAGTGATGGAATCAATTTAAATCAGACAAGTCATATGAAAAAATATCAAGATAAAGAAATAATTACCATGTTAAATTAATTAACATATGGTTATAAATATATAAATAAATTAAACTTGTTACAATAATGGACATTAATGATGAATATACATTTTTTTTATTTATAACTTTTATTTATCATTGAAGTAAAATTTAAAAATATTTGATTTTAATGGTAGTTATATCAAGCTTTATAATCATTACGATCGTATTTATAAATCTATGTCTATGTATACATCATGTTGTACATGCAAATTTCAAGTACGTGACGCTTTCAAGTCGTAAGCCTGATATGGTTACTTTAACTGCCATAATAGTTATAAATATATATTGTACACAACATAGAGTACACGTAAAACGACATTCCATTAGTGGAAATAAGTAGGATAAAATGAAAAATGAGAGAAATAAAAAAATTAAAAGACAAAAGGAAGAAGAGAAAAGAAAAAATATTAAACATAATAAGTATGAAATAAAATGATGGCACTTAAAAATATTTATTGTATAAGTTGAAGATAAA
The DNA here is from genome assembly GCA_030347275.1 of Microctonus aethiopoides. Classification (NCBI taxonomy): domain Eukaryota; kingdom Metazoa; phylum Arthropoda; class Insecta; order Hymenoptera; family Braconidae; genus Microctonus; species Microctonus aethiopoides. The sequence continues at coordinate 2,262,721 of JAQQBS010000002.1, read as the reverse complement.
AAATATAGAAAATAAAAGAGGTTCATTATGAAAATGAAATTAAGTGTACAATGAAACTAAGTGCAAGTTTATTTCATAAGGGTTGGGTATTATAATTTTTATCATTATACTCCTTTTATTCAGATGTACTTGGACATCATTCGACCCTTTTGCATTTATACTTTGATGTTGGTGGTAATTCATGCGGTGATACGACGAAAGTGTAGAGTTAGCTTTGGTACCAAAGTGTTTAATTGACACTAAGGTTTAATATATTTAATATATTCAATTTTGATTTAGGTTTAATTTATTTGGTACCACATTGATAATAAAAATATCCCCTTGGATGTAATCATCAAAGCAATTATATTTCTTCCAATGAAATTAATAAATAAAATAGATATACATTTGGGAGAAAATTTAAAAAATGAAAAGTAAATATTCATGTTGATAATTATTTTGTTTCTATAAAAGAATTGTCATTATTTTTGTCGTGTGAATATGATACTTTTTTACATTTTCATTGAGAGATAAATGTGGGGGAGTTGATGAGGAATTCGCAATATCTCATAACTGTGTGCGATCATTAATATTGTGCAATGTCTCTTGAGTTGGAAGGGAATAAGGGTGGAGAGGAGTTTACTGGAGATATTGGTCTCACGTTGGCCTGGAAAATGGATGGATTTATGTTGGTGTTATCATTCTAAGGAATATACATACATATGCACGAATATATATGAACATAACAAATATCTTCAACAAAAGAGAAAAGAGAAAAATTTTTCCACGAGTTGTTACTCGACAAGTGCAAAAGGGCGCTGCTTGAAGCATTAAACAGGAATGAGGAGTTAGAAACTATATAACAATGAGTTGCAGTGAATAAAAAAATAAAGCAAGAAGAAGATGAATATAAAATAAAAAAAAAATAACTGATAGATAAAAAATACGAAATAAAAATAGAATATGAATATAGTTAAAATGCAGTGAGAGTTGGTATAGAAGAAAAAGTTTTACGTTACTTGTTTTGTAGAAGTTTGAAAAGTGAAAAGGGCTTTTTTTTTTTTTTCTTTCTCTTATACATATTTTTCTTTTTCATTTTCGTGCAGTTTTCTTTGAATTTACACTCGGGCGCTTTGGCCGCAGTTGTGCGCACATGAAATTTCTGTAATATCGCAGAGATGAAAAATATTTTTTTCTTTCCATTTATCTCTATTTTTATTTATTTATTTATTATTTTTTTCAAACGAAAATTAAAATGATACGAGGCCCCAACAGTTTTATATATTCTTGTATTGATGTTATGAATTTTATTTGTAAAAAAAAAAAATGAACATCGATATTAATCTTCAAATTTAAAAACTTTATAAAATTTTAATTTATCCACAAATTCTTTTTTTTTTTTTTTTAATCTTTTCTTTGTTATATCCTTATTTTATCTGGCCAATCCGTTTTTATTCCACCCTCTTTCTTCTCATCAGGCTTTTCCAATTTGTCTCACGATATTCGGACCACTCGTAGAAAAACCAATAAGACGCAGGACGCTTTTGTGCTTTCTATATAAATATATACAGTAATAAATATAGGCAGACTGAACCAATTGCTCCAACGAGTGCCAAGCTAAAGGGTTCTTCAACTTCTTATATATACCTAGGACTAGAAGATGAAAGTCCTCTTCTGACTGCTTATCTAATTCAACAGCCAGTCATCAAAATTCTGATTAAAATATTTCAACGTTTTTTTTTTTTCACTTGTATTTTAATTTTAATTCATGTATTAATTTTTTTTTTTCAGAGTCGAAAGCCCAGGGAGTAGTGAAACAGGATCACGTGCAAGCTTGACAACAGCTCAAGATGATGCCAGTCCACCAACACCATGGCGACATCGACGCAGAGCGTCAACATATAACGAAGCTTATCTTCAACGTGTTAATTCAACATCGCCAAAGGCACGAAAGCGTGCATTTAGCTTTCATGAGTCAATAACAGTTCATTCATCATCACGATTGTCATCGAGGAATAGTACAACAATAGAAAATTCACAGAATTCACAAAAAATAAATGAAAAAACAAATGATGTATTATTTCCACCGCCATGCACTTGCCCATATTTTGGTGAATCATCAAAACCACCGTCACAAAATTCCACTGAAGTTGTTATAATTTCCAGTGATAGTCTCAAACCAATTGGAAAAAATTTGAATATTAATTCAATGGAGAAAAATACGAAAATTGAATCTCCAAAAAATTATGAGAGTACAAATTCGGTTGTTACTTGGAGAGGTAACAGAAGAGGATCCAGTATTGGTAAGTCAAGTTTTTATTTTGATAATAACTATTTTATAAATTTTTAATTAAAATATTTTATACATACTCTTTGTTTTTTCTATATTTATTTCCTGATTTGAATTGTTCAAGTCCAGTAATTAATTGTGTTTATAATAGTGGCTTCTAATAAGATAAAAATACATCAAATATCTATAAATATTATTTTAAAAAGAATTTCTTTTAAAATAAAAAAAAATAAGCGAATAATTTTGATGAATAAAATAATTTATATTAAAATCATTGTATTAAATTTTATAATCAATAGATTTGAGTCTATTAATTAATTGTGTTTATAATAGTGGCTTCTGATAAGATAATAATGCATCAAAAATTTATAAATATTATTTTAAAAACAATTTCTTTTAAAATAAAAAAAAATAAGCGAATAATTTTGATGAAAAAAATAATTTATATTAAAATCATTCTATTAAATTTTATCATCAATAAATTCAAGTCCATTAATTAATTGTGTTGATAATAGTGGCTTCTAATAAGATAAAAATACATCAAATATCTATAAATATTATTTTAAAAAGAATTTCTTTTAAAATAAAAAAAAATAAGCGAATAATTTTGATGAATAAAATAATTTATATTAAAATCATTCTATTAAATTTTATAATCAATAGATTTGAGTCTATTAATTAATTGTGTTTATAATAGTGGCTTCTGGTAAGATAACAATACATCAAATATCTATAATTATTATTTTAAAAGAATTTCTTTTGAAATAAGAAATATAAATATAAAAAATATAAAAAAATAAGCAAACTGATTTTTTCTATATTTATTTCCTGATCTGAATTATTTATTTATCTCTACAGGAAGCACAAGAACTCTCTTGGCACCGTCGTGTCCCATGCCACTACGTCGAGCAGTAACAATGAAAGCTCACAATGGTGCTGCAACTTTATCATCCAAGAGTAACTCATCATCATCATGTTTATTTAAATATTCTGGTGGCCAAGTAAGAACTCATCATTCGCGTAATAGCAGTGTAATATCAAGAAATAGTTCAGGACGTGGACAAGTTATTCGTTTAGAGCAAAAAGCCACCAAAGTTCTTGGTGTTGTTTTTTTTACATTTGTTATTCTCTGGGCGCCATTTTTTGTATTAAATTTAGTTCCAGCTATTTGTCCAGATTGTGAAAAACGTATTGATAGAAAAATTTTTGATCTTGTTACATGGTTGGGCTATTCAAGCTCAATGGTAAATCCAATTTTCTACACTATATTCAACAAAGTTTTTAGACAAGCATTCAAAAGAGTGCTCATGTGTCGTTATAGAAAACCAACATGGAGACCAGCTAGGTAGGCAATGGCCAGGCGACCTCATGTCGTTGTCACAAAAGTGTGACAAGTCATTTATGTGTCGCCAAACATATGATGGATGGAATATATATCGAGAAAATTTGTGGAAATGAAAATGTAAAATAAAAACAAGAAAAAAAAAAAGATTAAAAATAATAAGGAAATATTTTCTTTTCTTTTATATTATACTTTACACAAAGAGATTTAGTAGAACACGCGGTTGCTTTTTGTTGTTTAGATTCTTGCATGATCGTAAAATACAGAATCGAGTGAAGAACAATAACAAGAAATAAAACAAAAAAAAACTAGATGGCGTGTTGCCTACTGCGCACACCCTTTCTTTCATCTAGTTTCTTATCAACTACGGGGGTGGATAGTAGTTGTTGCCTATCAAATTCCCGTGACATTTACATAAGAAAGGAGTTATGTTCTGTGAGAAATATCACGCATAAAATAAACTTACATATCGTCTTCTATTTCAAATCTATTTTCATGTTATATGACTTGAGTTTATTTAAAATTTGATGATGCTTTCAAGTTCGAAATGACTAAAAGAAAATGGAGAATTATTTATAGATATGAATGTAGAAATTTGTAAGATATTTGGAATTTAATGATCGATTTTTGTTGATTTTTTTTTTATTTCATGAATAGTTTTAATAATTATTATAGAATAAATTATACAGGCATGTATAAATTTCGAGCTTGATGAAGTAATAAAAAATACAAAGCGCTGAACAATCTCTATTTAGATATTTAGGAAATTAGACTGCAAATAGATGATGAAATAAATATTAAATAATTTTTTAATAGTAAAATAATTAAGTGTGATTATAGATTGCATTTTTTTTTTAATAAATGAGAAAAAAAGAAATCGATAAATATTTAATGAAAAACGAGGTGAATGTTGTAAAAAAAAAAATCTATTAATCGTTGTAGAGCGAAAATAAAAAATAAAAAAATATAAAAACATGAGTAATTGTTAAATAGTATTCGTCTTTTTAAATATTAAAATTAAGAAAATAAAAATAGAAAAAAAAAATTGTTAATAAATGTTTTTACTCAGTTCTATAGATTCAGCTTTAATGTCTCTTGCTGGTAAACGCTCAATGTTGAATTTTATTGTCACAAATAGTGAAAGAAAAAATAATTCAGTAAATAAATGAACAAAAATATCAACAAAAAATTCAAATTAAACATATTAAATAAATGTCTAAGTCATATTGCGATGATTTGTGAGGTGCTAAATAAATATTAAGAATAAAAAAATATACATATAAAATGAATTGCCTAATTTAATTAAATATTAAATATAAATAGGCATTTATTATTAAATATATAAACAAGTATTGTAATTTGTATATTGGATAAATAACAGGAAAATATAAATAATATCATACAGTCGCAATTTAACCAATATTTACACTAAATATTGTGATTAATTATTATGTGACGATGAGCCAATTAATAAAATTTATCGACGTAATAAATTAAAATATAATTAATTAAAAAAAGCTCCAGGGCTTTCATAAAAATATAAAGCTGAAATAAAAATTAAAAAAAAAAAAAAAAAAAACAAAGAATTGAAAAATACGTAATGTAATTACGTTATTTAACAGACAAAATAATATGTATGTTAACGAGCAAAATAAAAACAAAGTCCGTAAACATTCAATAAAATATTGTACATAAAAAAAAAACTTTCGAGCAAATAATAAAAGCCCAGCGTTTATTCAACCCATGTTGACATTATTTGCACTCAACTGCGATTCGAAAAACAAAAAAACAAATAATTTTTTTATGAGCAATAGAATTTCAGTATTGTTTTTTTTTTCACATCCCATCCTATATATAAATAAAATATCTATCGAGCCATATAAACACATCTAGTTCATTCTCTCGAGTACAATACACAGATGCTCTTCACCTTAAAAAAATAGTAACAAAAAAAAAAAAAAAAAAAAAAAAAAAAAAAAAAAAAAAAAAAAAAAAATACACAAGAATGAAAAACTATAAACCGGCGGGCATTAATATAAATAAGAGCCGCACAGATGAATTTTACCTAGCGGAAACAGGAGATAATACCACGTGCAGTCAGCCCATATAGCAAAGTTTGATACTACGCCAAATCTGCACGTGAATATAAATAGTAAAAAATTTTTTGCATTATAAAAATAAATTACAATAAAAAAAATAAATAAATAAATAAAAACCATATAATCAACAGTTGGATGAAGAATAAAAGAGGAAAATATTGGGGACAATACGCTTAAAAAAAAACAAAAAATAATAAATGTCATACGTTAAAATAATACGTATGTTGAATTTACATTTTTCATTTTAGAACAAAATAAATAACTAAATAAATATTATAACTAAACAAATAAATAAATTCTTTTTTTTTTTCTTTTGTTTGTTATCTGCGCATTCTCTATCCTATCTCAGGAACGTATTAGACTTGTATTTTAGCTTGGCATTAAATAGCTTTTAAAAGCTAACTCAAGGAAGATTTATGCGCTGTGGTAATTATCTCGCTGTTGCCTGAAGCAATTCTCATTTGGGCGACATAAAGCACTGAACAACCATTGGGTCACGTCATCTCTTGTTTGTATATATACACATTACATATAGTTATATATCATATGAATGAAATTGTGTTAACGTATATGTAAGTGATGTATAAATAAATAAGCAGTAACATGAATGAATTTATTCACATCAAAATAAAATGTGTACAGTATAAATAAATAAATGAATAAATCTCTCGTTGATATTAAGTAATAGTGGATTTCGAATTTATTTACTCAATTATTGTATCATCTGTTTCGTTTTGTTGAAATCTACTCGTACAATGAATTCAATTTTACAAGTGAATAAAATTAGAAATGAATAAAAATAAAAAACAAAATCTTGGATTTCTTTTTTATTACAAATATTTTGTCTTATTCAATATAACAAAATATCTTTTGCTCGAAATACACTTGACGGATTATCAATAGCAACCAGGAAAAAGAGTAAGTGAGATGAGAGAGAGAGAGAGAGAGAGAGATAAGTGAATGACGATGATAAAAAACATGATGAGCAGATAGTGAGCAAAGGGCAGAAAGGGAAATCGATTTCAACGTCTTATCGTTCACATTTCCACTTTAATCTTTAAGTTTACTCAGCAATAGAGCGTTCATTTATCCATGAAAATATCTTCTAGTAAGATAGCAATACATCAAATATCTATAAATATTATTTTAAAAAAATTTCTTTTGAAATGAAAAAAAAATATGCGAATAATTTTGATGAATAAAATAATTTATATTAAAATCATTCTATTAAATTTTATCATCAATAGATTCAAGTCCATTAATTAATTGTGTTTATAATAGTGGCTTCTAATAAGATAACAATACATCAAATATCTATAAATATTATTTAAAAAGAATTTTTTTTTTAATAAAAAAAATAATTAAATAATTTTGATGAGTAAAATAAATTATATTAAAATCATTCTATTAAATTTTATCATCAATAGATTCAAGTCCATTAATTAATTGTGTTTATAATAGTGGCTTCTAATAAGATAACAATACATCAAATATCTATAAATGTTATTTAAAAAGAATTTCTTTTAAAATAAAAAAAATAAATAAATAATTTTGATGAGTAAAATAATTTATATTAAAATCATTCTATTAAATTTTATCATCAATAGATTCAAGTCCATT
>JAQQBS010000002.1:2149864-2239010 GCA_030347275.1 Microctonus aethiopoides | reverse complement strand
AAAAAAAAAAAATTTAAAAAAAAAAAAACAATGAAGAGAGGTTTTGGAATGTAACAGGTGGGCAATGAAATAGACAATTCAAAGGGATTTCATGGCGATGTGCTGCTGCTGCTGCTTCCGCTGTTGCTGAGTGTACATTTCACAAAGTATATTTTTCTTCTTATTTCTCTTTTTATTTTCTCCCTCTTCACACAAAACATTGCATTCCACTGTATATAATTAAACTCTAGGTATATATCCAATACTAAACAAAAATGAATATCATCAAAAGCTCATCAATCATTGTATTGAAGAAAGGAAATGAAAAGTAAAAAAAAAAAAAAAAAATATGATAAATAATACGAATACAAGATAGGACACGTCACCTTACTTATTATATTCATCTCATTTCTTCAAACACACACACAGATAAATATACACACACATACACGACACATTCCGCACTCATGATTATTCTAAGAATAAAAAGAAAAAAGATAAATTTATATAAAAAAGAAAAAAATTAGACAAATATTTTCTATCTATTTTTCATTTTAAAAATTAAAAAAAAATTTTTTTCATCCCAATTTAAAAACTCGCTCGTGATCATTATCATTTAAGTTGGGATGTCATAAACCCATTCGTCAATTTTACATTTGTACATTGTCGCGCGTATGTAGCACGATGGGTTTTACTAAAATTCCATATGCTCCTGCTGCCCAATATGCAAATTAACAGATGGATATATACATTATATGTGTGTATAACTATCGAGATGTTGGCGGTAAAGAGACGACGAGGCAATGGAGAGTCCACTTAACATTCAAGTCCATTCATGAGACACCGAACAAAAGACGAGACATTTTGTAAAGAGACATGTATAAACCACACTCATACATTCTCATGTCCAAACCTTTTTTTTTTTTCTTTTTTTATTTCATTCTAAAATACATGCAGTATGTTTAAACATGTATATACAAGTAAATATATGTGAATGTATATAGTAGGAGAAAAATGTTGGAAGACATTTAACTATAGATCAGGTATTCCGATGGATAAAAATGACTCAATACAATATTTTCATTGAACAATAAACAAATGAATAGAAAAATAAAAATGAAAAAAAGAAAAAAAAAATTTTTTTTCTTTTTTTCCTGATGTAAATAATAAAATTTGTATGAATTAATATAGTTAAAGACCTTCGTGACCTACGCTAGAGTCAAATGAGTACTAACTTTTTATAAAATATATTCGAAGCTTGAAAAAACTTATAAAAAAAATTATAAATCATTGTAAAATTATTAATATATTTGTACTAATTTATTCATTTGAAAAAATCAGTTGATGATCTACATTAAAAATTTATTAGATTCCATTTATCAAAATTTACCAAAACACTTTTAATTATCTTTATTAAAATAATTAATATTTAATTTAAACATTCGTCAACACCTGTTTCTTTTTTTTTTTTATAGAGTTATCTAAGCTACATATTTCAAAGAATATTTTTAAACATTATTTATTATTGTATCTACTCTTACAATAAACTTTTTGTGATTTTAAATACATAAAATGCTCTATGCTAAAAATTTGATTTTCAATAACTTTCTTAAATCATCGAAACTAAAAAAAAAAATTTTTTTTATGTACTAATAAAAAGTTTCACTAACGAACATCCTTAAATATTAAATATGTATAATATATACATATAGGAATGACAGAATTTATTGCTTGACGATGTAATACAATGTCGCGGAAAATTGTGGGGTTAGACACTTCCGTTAAAACAAGAAAGCGATATTATAAAATGAGATGAAATGATAAAGGAAAATAGTGAATTGTAAATGTATAATATGAATGGCGAGAGTGAGTTTTGCTCGTGATCCCTTCAGTAACTCTCACGACCAGATGGAAATGCAAATAAAGGGCGAAATACTGCAGAATGAGAAAGTGAGAACAAGCTATATATAGGGGTCTCTTTGCGCGTGAATAGGTCTCGCTTTGCGACAATGTGGCGCGTCACGTATAGAGTCCTTTTACCATTTCTCCCACTGTACACTTCTCATTTCCCCTTATCCTTAGTCTGTATATGTATACTATACATACATTGAGTATCCCTTAACCCCGCTGAGTTAACGCGCACCCCTGGATCGATCGTGAATGACCGCTCTGTATTATTATTCACCGACAAAATAATATTTCTCAATAATTAATTATCAACGAACTGGTAAAATTAATATCTGGATAATTATTATAATTTATTTAACCGCATGTGCTACAAATGAAAATTAATTTATTATGTCATGTAATGAATATACATTTGAATAAATATATATTTTAATATATAATTTTAGTAGTTTACTGGTGAAAAAGAAATAGAAAAAAGACTTTAATGTATGTAATTTTATTTCTTTTTATTTTCTGCATTTTTTTTTCTTCAATTGTAATAAATATTTTGTACGTAGAACATGCGACTCGTTATGGATAGAAATAAGAGAACAAAGAAGAGAGTGTTTGAAGTGAAAAAAAAAAGAAAGAGGGTTGTTTGAAAGCGACTGAGTTGTCACGCAGAGACTCTTGAAAAAAATAAAAAAGAAATATTCATATATGTATATAATATAAATGTGTAATATTTTGTCATTTGCGATTTTCACAAGCGATCTAATATGAAGCGATGAAAGAGGGAGAAAAAGTGAAAAATGGAAATGCGTATATACACGAGAACTCGAATTGTTCAACGAGCCGGTAACAATTTTTGTTGGTCATATCGTTTAACAATTTTTCATCCGCGCCCTCATGAATATTTTTCACCCTTGCAATATCGCGCTCAACGTTGCCAAATAAATTCCAACGTTAAATCCATATATCCATGTCCCATGAAATAATTTTATTATTCATTCAAATAATTATTCTTATTAATATTAATAATTAAATATTTTTAAATTTATCCAAAACATTCTTTTTATCAATTGATTTTTATTTATTATTAATCCCAACTTTTAATTCTACGAAAAATGATATTTTATCAGGAATTTTTCATTTGTAAAGTTCATTGGCCATGTATATATTTGCTGCAACACCCTCTATGTTTAGAATAAAATAAATATACATATACAAGCCGGACGTTGTTGCTTCATTGGTCTCTGTACGCGCAGACTTCGACGCCATCCCCCATCGTTTTAAACACAGTGCTTCTAAATTTGGCATGCAAACAATAAACCCAAACGTGTATATATATATATATATATATACCCCCCATACACATGTATATATATCCAAATATATTTTTCATTTACCAATCCAAAATATTTACACATCACCTCAAATAAAACTTTTATATTGAAACAATTTAATCATTCATTAAAATTTTAGTTTACGAATAAATTTAAAAATAAATTTCTTTCAATGCTAACAAAGAGAAGAAATTTTATTTACTATTGTACATATATTTGATGACTAAATATATATAGAGGCCTGTCAATTTTCATAATGAATCAAATTCGTTTGTCTATCTTATAAAATTATTTTGCCATTTGGTAAATCATTGTCGGTTTATGCAGATTCCTTTTGTTTATTAACGGATATACGAACAAGGGCATATATCGCATATGTATGTCTGTGTGTATGTAGATGTAAGTGTGTGGTACAGTGGCAGGGGCACGTGCGCGATCGACCGTACGTGCTCGTTGACGAACATAACGTGGAAAACATCCGCTGACAGTCGCACCAATTTCTCTCTCTTTCTCCTTCACTCTATATGAATTCGTTCAACCACATTGCACATGACGCACGTTCATTATTTATTACAATTCCATGGAGTAGTCCAAGTGAGAGAATAAAACAAATAATATCATTTAATATAATAATAAAAATAATATTAAGAATAAAAATAATATTATGAATAAAATTGTAGAGAATAAATTTATAAAATTAAGAATAAAATTGTAGAGAATAAATTTATAAAATTAAGAATAAAAATAATATCAAGAAAAAATATCAAGAGTAATATTAAGAGTAAAATTAAGAATAAAAATAATATCAAAAAAAAAAAAAAAAAAAAAAAAAAATATCAGGAGTAATATTAATAATAAAAATAATATTAACAATAAAAATAATATTAAGAATAAAATTGAGATAATAAAAATAATATTAAGAAAAAATATCAAGAATAATATTAAGAATAAAATTGTAGAGAATAAATTTATAAAATTAAGAATAAAATTGAGAATAAATATATAAAATTAAGAATAAAAATAATATCAAAAAAAAAAAAAAAAAAAAAAAAATATCAGGAATAATATTAAGAATAAAATTAAGAATAAAAATAATATTAAGAATAAAAATAATATCTAGAAAAAATATCAAGAATAATATTAAGAATAAAATTGAGAATTATAAATATATAAAATAATGATTAAAAATAATATCAATAAAAAATATCAACAATAATATTAAGAATAAATATAAAATTCCAATCATTCGTTGGAAATATTTTAGAAATGTATAATATATACTCTTTTCTCTATATTCTCTACATGAAAAAATAAATAATTTCCATGAAAATATATTCTATTATATCGAAAAACAATTGTGTCTCAATGGGCAACCGCAGACGAATATATACACATACACATTCTCTCAAACCTCATGAATAAATACTGAGAAAAATAAAGCGATAGAATTCTTTCAATGGCTCAAAAAAATGAAAACCAAAGAGAAAAAAAAAAAAATTTCAGAGAGAAATGGCAACTATTATATACTATTCTCTTTTCCCTGTTTCTTCAATAGAGAACACGACGCGTTCTTGATTTGCAAATAATTTTCTACAAGCGGCCATTGGACACAGCTGCGCCACACCATAGAAATGTGTGCGAGCTGGTAAAATGTATTTGTCTTATCTTGAGCTGTTATATACCTACCACGTTCGCCACGAGAGAAATTTATATAAATCAATGCAAATGGGTGTGAAACATTTTATATACATACATAGTTGCATTCTCGATCGTTAGCTGTCAATATTTCATCCCTATCTTAAATGTTATTCACATTTGATGTGCATATAACAAAAGCCTACATTTGTCTATAGAATATATTTAAAATAAATGTTCTATTAACACTAATATTATTTTCGTCGTTATAAAATTAATATAAATAAACTAATTAAAGAATTCCTGACAAAATTCTTTTTGATTTATTAATATTATTAGATTTCTTTTTTATCTTTAAATAATTTTATCTTGAAGTATTTTTTTTATTTTAAACATGTGTTTAATATTTATCGATTAAATTTAAAACGTTGAATGACTTTGTTTATCATATCATGACAATCTTGTGGTACAATTTTTTTATTTATCATTAATGTTAAACATATATAATCAGAGTTGATTTAATCGATAAAATAAAAGCTACATCATCCGAATTCGAATTTAATACCAGGTAATCATTTATGAAAATAAAATAATAAAAATGATGAAATAAATAAAATATGTCTTTAATACAGTCAGGATAAATGTACGATTAACACTCAATGTTTATCTCTGGCTGTAAGTAAACGCACTTATATACGTAGATATGTATACATATAATTGATAAGATTAAACTTGCAATGTAAGCAAAATTATTGGACAGTATTTTATTCCTATGTGATAACACGATTCTTTCTTAATATTTATATTCTTAAACAACACTATCACATCGTGCTATTAATATTAAATTTCAATTTCGTGCTAAGTTAAAAAAAAATAAAGCTTTTAAAAAAATTATATTCATTTTATTCTATCAATATTTTTTTTTTTTAATGTAAAATAAAACGTCTAGAAATTGTAGAGATGGAAAAATGCATGAGGTCAAAAAGATTATGTGTGCTTGTATGTATATGTCCGAATGTAAAATCGATAAAAAGGTACCACACACACACACACACAATTGTATACAACAATACAGACACTTTTACGTAAGTAAAACCATCTGGACGCGCGACCGTTGTGGTCTTTATGCGGTATACACTTTTATTCCAAGCACAAACTTGCGAATGTAAGCGCTAGGTTACTCGCACGTGACGTTGATACGATCAAGTGTGAGATGGAGAAGGTAGTTGATGGTGAAAAAAAAAAATAAATAAATAAATAAAAAATATGTAGCAGCAAAGAAGCGACAAAGAAGAATTGAGTGAGAGTAAAAAATAAAAGATGAATAATAAAAATAAAAAAAAATAAAAAACAAAACAAAAGTAACGTTTTCATATCTCACACGGAGAATCAACAAAAAGGTTTTTTGAAGACTTTTATATACCACTTGACTACCACCTATGACAACTATATCCACAAATTATATATTTAATTTAAAAACACGAAATAAATTTTAATAAAAGTATTTATTTTATCACAAACCTGTCTATGCAAGATTAAACATGTTTGATAATTTTTTATTTATGTCTACTTAGCATTTGAAACTAAAGATACAGAGAATCGTCGTCAATTTATATTTATGAATAGAATTATATTATGAGGACAGAGTGTGTGAATGTGTATATACAGCGTCCTGTTGCCCGGAAGCGCCAGTTTATCCGCGCATCCGGTGTGCACTCTTCCTTTTCTAAATGCCACATATATACCTATATACATAATATCTATGTATATACCTATACAATTATAATCTATACATCTCATGTCCAGCTATATATTTTCAGAGGCCTTACACACTTGAATTTTGTGACTTGTGTAAGATTTATTTTATTTTTCGGTTTCTATTCGCAATCTCAAACGAATGAGATCACTTAATACGTTATTTGGTTTCGTGATTCATCCCCCACACTCTTATCCTACCCCTCTCATAACTATAATCGATTTCCCAATACACACACACACATATACATATGTAAAAATAAATATCTAGCATGTAAAATAAAAAAATATTTGTTTTTCTCGATGGAAAAAGCAAAAATATATATTTTTGTATTTCAAGTATGTATATTAGGGTGCTTTTTTTTTCTCGCGGGATGGACGAAATATTACTCTAGACATTCAAAAAAAAATTCTCATCAAAGATGAGCTCTTTATTTTAATATTGAGTGCTGCCGCCATCAATTTGAAATTTTCTTATTTAATTAATTAGCACGTAAATCTCAATTTTTTTTTTTTTTTTCAGATATGCATAGCTAATTCGCGGAATTTTGTGTTATTTAATTGGTTTTCAGTAGGAATTGTACAGAAATATATAAACTGTAAAAGTATTGATTACAAAATTATTTTTATACCGGTAGAAAATTTTAAAACCGATTTTGACTCGAACTTCATGGTTTTTTCGATTTTTTTCGAAAACTATCAACTTTACAGCAGAAATTAACGGAGCCTTTTTTGTAGGAAATTAAATTTCCTACAAAATAGTATTCTTAACTAAAACCCGTAGAGCTAAGAGTTTTCGAGAAAAATCCACTTAAACACATGGAAATTCGAAATTTTCCAATTAAATCTAAATTTTTTACCAAAAAAAAAAAAAAAATAAAATAATTCCCTCAAAAAAAATCACCCTAATATACATACTTCAAATACAAATGTGAAAATTTCCGTTCTTAAAATAAATACAACAATGATATATCGAATATAAGCACGAGAGTTTTATTTTTTTTCTCATTTTTATTCCCCTTTGTTTTATTGTAAACCGAGAAGTTTCGCTTACAGTCCATTCACACATACATATATACACACACATACACACAATCTTGTGCAAATAATATAAAGGGAAAAGCGACGATGACGACAGACGACGTTATCATTTGGTGTCGTATAGTCATCGCGCGACAAACTTGTGCGCACATCAGCAGTGTAGTAAGTATACATATTATTTATACATATATAACAAGCAGGTACTTCGTTTAAATACTCGGATTTACTGAAGACACAATGAATGGAATATATAGAAGAAGTGGAATAGTTTATGAAAGAAAATACAGCGAAGACTGCGGGAGAATTAAACTAAAGAGTTAAAGCAGTATAAAGAAAATATATTTCGCTCAAGTTTCATATTAAGTTGCAGAGAAATATATAAGTCAAACGTTTGCTTAGCAACGCCTCTCTTTATGTTTGTATATGTGATATATAATGCGTTCGATATATACAGTAACATCTCATCCCATGTATACATAAAACATTTGTACAATATAATGAAAAATATTTTTACTTGATTTGATTTCTATTTATTATTTTTGATCGTATGAAAAATGTCGAGAATATATCATCCAATATTTTATTTTAAATTGAAATAAAAATTGAATGATAGATACCTATGTTTGATACACAACTATATCGTTGTACATATGTATTAAATGAATAAGAAAGGCAAGGGGTGAATGAGGAAACGATACTGAAGCCCTCTGGGGTCTTCCAATCATTCTCTCATTTTTTTTTTATTTATTCTCCTGATCGATTTATATATATTTATACACATATATAAACATATAAAATTCTTCTTTGTTCACGTTTATAACTGTATATATTTATCACAATGCAAACCTATAATTCCATCTGAATCATCGATATTTATTAATATAAACACACGTCGATAAAATAAAAGAAATTACATCAAGACAAAAAAATAAATAAAGAATTTTATTTATATAAATTTAATATATTTTTCAAGCGTAAATATTTCGTTTAGGATCAAAGCAAGAGCTCGTCTTTTGTCTCCTTCAAGCAAAGAGACTTATATATAAATGTGTAAGTACATATTCACATTGAGAAGACGATACCCTGTACTTTTCGTGTCGGGCAATGGCCCCTACATTACATGGGTATATAACTCTGAGGGCGAATGCCCATGGGGAAAAAGAAAAAGAGTATACGTTACTCCTCTTTCCAGGGAGGTTTTTTTTTTTTTTTTTATTTTTTATTCAACGCTCGCAAAGTATAAGCGCCTCTGTAAAAGCTCGTTTTCGTGTATACTCAAGAGGGCGTCGCATGAATGTATACATATATACGCATATGTATATGTATATTTTGCGTGCCTGCGATGCCTCAGTGACACGCCTCATTTACATAGCTCAGAGGCCAAAAAAGAATTCAGCAATTAAGTCGTTCTTCATTATATTCATCAGAGAACTCAGAGGAGAAATATATATTCGTATGTGTTTGTGTGTGTGTGTGTATAAGTAAATTGTGGAATTTTTATTCGTGAGTGCTTGTTTCCGGTTCTCATTACAATATCCCACACATATTTAATTTTTATTAACCATTATTTATTCGTATTATTCCATTGATATAAAAGAAAAAATTTTATTTTTATTTTGTCCTTTATTTTGTACTAACCTTAACCCGCGGCTCCACTCGCATTGATATAATTACGAAATATTTGTTACTCAGGGTATTTAATCTGATGTTTAACACACTTAAATAATATATATTATTTTGCAAAAAAAAAAAAAATCGACATTTGTTGTGAAAAAAATCATTCTGAGGGAAAAATATAGAACTGCGAACATTTTCGCGTTATTCAGTGCTGTTTAAGCGTAATGCTCGGACACTGTATACAGACATTCACATTTATAGTATAGATTATATATAATAGCTACTCCAATAACGAAATTAATTATATATTTAATTTAGTTATAATGATTTTTGTTCTTTTTTTTAGGTTTTTTTTTTTTTGTGGTGGAATTAATGGAATAAAAATCGATGATTGAGTGTGTTAATTAATGAATCTAGAGAATGGAGAGTGCGCACAAAGTATAAGAGCTGTTATATATTTATATCGAGAACAAGTTTATCGTGTTAATGAGCCGTGACAATCTGACACGCTTTGTCGATAACAAAAATTACGCGACATTTGTCCAATGAACTCCGAACGCTTTTCTCTTTTTATATATGTATAGATGTTTAGGTATATATTATTTATATGTATATACATATAATATATGGATATATTTGTTCATTCGAATCGTTCTCCATTAAGTATCATCGCCATTAACGCGATTCTTATCCGCAAACGAAGAGGTCAATAGGTCTTTTTCTCTTGATGTCTTTTATATCCAGGTCGAAGTACACTATAACATAACATTGGCAATATTACATACACATATATTTTCATCATATAGATAAATGTGTATATGTATATTTATGTCTGTATGAAAAATAATTTTTTTATTTATTTTTTATTTTTTTCAAACTTGTCTTTATCGTTATCTCATTTCCGTTGTTAATTTCTTTTTACTTTTTCTTATTCATTATTTATTTTCAACATCTTTATATAAGCAGTTTACAACTTTGTTTGGTTTTATATATACAGAGAAAACTACACGAATAACACTGTGAGAGTGTCATAAATGACACCTGATTATTTCGCTGATAAGTTTTTTTTGTCTCGTGTGCTACATATGTGAATTCCAACAGACAATAATGAAAAAAAAATCTAATAAAATGAAAAAAAAAAAAGAATAAATGAATAAATGAATAAATAAATAAAAAAAAATGATTGAGGCGTCAAAAAATAAAAAATTGGTATTTTTTTTTATTTCCATTGTCATTTTTTTCAATAATGAAAAAATATTTTTCACCTTTCCCTCAAGATGAATTTCTCCTTTTTCATTCTTTTACTTTTTTTTTTTTTCTTTTTCTCCTGTTCTCTCGCGTACATTCGGCCACCCGCATTGGCCTCATCTTCCTCCGCGTCGACAAAAGACTTCAGCCACATCAAATTCCTTTAGCCCAGTACGTGCTACCTCACTCACTCCCATTTTAAAATATCATACATACATAAATGCGACCTCGATCCTTTATAATTCTCTACGCCACAGTTACACACATGTGTAAAAATATACGTACGCACGCGACTCTCGCAGCTGCCTATATGGTCTTGTGGTCGTGTAGCAACTGAGCAGGTGATAGCATTTGAAACACATGGCGTCTCAACCGCAAGCAGTTACTTCACATTAAACACAAAAATCCTCATGTCGCATATAGAAGTAACACCACCACACACTTCTCTTACAAATTTATATTTATTTTTTTTTCTCTTCCGTTCACTCTTTCATCTTATTCTCCCGCAATGAACCCCACGAGATTTATACTGACAGCCAAAAATGATCGCTCAATTTTACCTATCCATCATCTATCAATAATGCGCTTATAGAATAAAAAAAAAAGAAAAAAAAAAAAAAAAATACCAAAAAGCTACCTAAATAAAATACAACCACTCTGGAAAACAAATAACAAACATCACATTAAAATAGAATATACATAAGTATACCCAAAAAAAATATATACATGTAACATAAATAATAATAAAAAAAAAAAAAGAAAAATTGAATACTAATCTGTGCGTAAAAGAAAAAAAAATAAATAAGGAAGCAACGTATAGCTAGGGTATATGTATAATGAAGATTCAAGCGAGTCAGTCAACGCGGAAAAATATCCCGTAGTGCCGGGGTCATCAGAAGCGAAAAAATACCTGAGTGCAAGGTGCATTCTTCTTTAAAGCGGCAGCGCCACTTTTACCTCTCTGTAACTATACATTTATACAAGGAATATAGGTAAGAGGAAACCCGACAGAATATAACCGGCAGTTCTCGCACGCACGTGGATATATATACACTTAAAGTGCGAGAAAGAGATATCGATTGAAAGCCTCCAGTGTATTATATATGTACACACACACACACGTATATATACATATATATATACAAATATTGCTGGGTAGCATAACCCGCAACTAAGATCAAAGACGCCGACCGCACCGACACGAAAAGGCCCGTGCCAGCGGAGAAAAGCCGCGCGCGGGGAGAGTGAAATTGGGTCTGACGAAGCAAAAGAGAGAATGAGAAGGAGAGCGGCTGATGTTGGCCACCGCGCGCGGATTGGGTGGGGAAATAGTAGTGGGGAACCGACCGGACCCGACCTGTCTTCACGTGTGTGGGCCCCGGCCGGCGAATCCCCACTACACAACGCGTGGGCCTCAATCGCGCCCCACCACTTTACGGTCCCCAAGAGAAATATATCTCAAGGAGGGATCATCGCTGAGCGGCGCGTCCCAGTTCATTCATTTCCTTCGGGATTACTCACAATCTTTTTCTTACTATATCTTCTCACACTATATTCTTCTCTCTCACTTGTACTAATCCCCTTTTTTTTTTTCTCTCCCATTTTCATCCCCTCTACTTTCTTCAATCTCCCGAAATTTTTTTCCTTTAACATTCTCTTGTGCCGTCATACAACGGCGCCTCAAAGGATACGCGCAAAGGATATTTCCTCAAGCATTTCCGCTCTTACATTTTATATACCTGAGAAGAACGTGTTTGTACCGGTCAACAACGACGACATGGATCACAATAACAAATGGTTATAATTACCGCAACTTTAAATAAAATCTTTTCGAGTGTAAAATATATGAAATAATAGTTTGAAATAAATATATTCATATTACTGCGTAAGTTTATATATTTATAATTTTATTGAATATAAAATTAAGGAGATGATATATATTATAGATAAAGATAAATTAAAATTCCCATAGCGACAGGTGGTCTTGCGATTTCACGCCATAAATTCTCTTTCTTTCCTTATTTCTTATTTTTTTTCCTTCCTCTTTCTGTCTATTATCGTGTATATATATAATTCGTGTGCAAGTTCAGACAAGTCTGTTATATATATTCCTGATTCTCAGTGCAACAGCTGGCCCAATTTATACACGGGAAGGGCTTTTGTCGAATGTCTCGAGTGTGCAAAGTGGAGAAAAAGTAAAGAAAAAAAAAAATCATTCTCAATGGAAATTTTTCAGTAAATATATAGTGGCTCTTTATGGTAACGCTTTCTTAATGAATCTATCTATACATACATATACACATGTGTTTATATATTATATGAACAAAGTGGCAGCGTCACGAGAGCCTATATAATATACTGATGCTTCTTATTTTTTAGTTATTCTCTTTGTCTTTTCTATATAATTCCTATCCAAAAACTGGCTGTATTGATTTCGCAGTTTGTCTGGCATAATAAAAAGGATAATAGAAGAGAGACAGAAAAGAAACAATAAAAAAAAATACATATATATCTCACAATATATTGAGAACAGAAAAAACCTCGTCGATGAGGAGCGGACTCTTCCGGTCTTTTGTCGAGGGGAACGTGAGGCAAAAAAAATTCCTAACCGATAATCGTACGTCGTTTATCAATGCACCCAAGTAAAACATACATATGTACATTTATATACATACATACATACATATATACTACACATATAGAAATATAAATATACATAATAAAACTGATACAGTCAATGGCGGAAGAGTCAAGAATATATTTCGTTCCGTTCAGCTGAATATGACCCCTCAAGCAATGGGCGTTGATTTTCTTTCAATATATATAATATAAAAAATATATGTTATTATATCGTCGTTAATTTTAATATATATTTATATTTTTTTCATTGCTGTTAAATCCATCAATTATTAAATTATTTACTTGAAAGTTTAAACTTTTTGATAATTGGTCTACTAAACTCATTTGTGCATTATTATTATTATTATTATTATTATTATTATTATTATTATTATCGATTAATACACTGCGCAAAGTCTATATAATAGATTGCGCACATGAATTCATAACTTATCGAAGAGAAAAAAAATTTTTTATTTTTTTTATTTATTTATTTTTTTTTTTTTTTCAAGTGAAAATAGAGGTATATAAAACGTCTCGATTTCTTTGATATGAAGGTAAGAGAATTTTTATATATATCCACCATTATCCCGATGAAACGATCCGTCGTAATTGCTTGTTCCGTAACGAGCCGATGCGAAAGTACCCGAGGCAAATTCGTAATAATAATTCCTTGCCCTTCGAACCCAACGTTCCACACAATCATTATTAATATACTTGCATGTGTATGAGTGTATGTATAACCGCATATGTATGTAAGTATACATGATATTCTCTGGATTATTTTATTGCAATCAAATAATGTAGAGAAAAATTTGATGTAGATATCTATTTGTTTAAGAGTAAATATATAAATCAATTGATTATTTTTTTTTTTTTTGGTTGTGCAGCGAATATTACTCGATGACCACCCGGAATATTGGAACAGATTCATTAATTACAAACCATCATGAGTCTATTGAATTCCAGGCAACACACAGCAGGTTAATACATACCTGAAACATTAAAAAAAAAATATATAAATTAATTATATTATAAAATATATATTATTTCTCGAATTTATTTTTTTTAATTAACGTAATTAAATATTATTCAGTGTTTGCTAATTTTTATAAATTCTCGAGGCCTTGAGATACTCGAAAGTTTCATCAGCAAAAATAAAAATTGTATAAATATAAATATAAATGAATTAATTAAAAATTAAACGTTTGAATTTCCAGCAATAAAATTCACATAATCTATAATAAATATACATTATACATAAATAAAAGAATTTAATCTAACTATTAGTTACAACTAATCACACTACAGATTACCTGTTATGTATATATTTTATTTGCCAATTAATTTTTATCGTTAACAGTTTGCTTAATATATATTTCTTTTCTTTCTATAAATTCCTCCCTTTTTTTTTTTCTTTCTTTTATATTTTTACCTAAATGATTCTATATTTTTTCGTTCTCAACGAAATAATTTTTTTTTTCTTATGTCATCATGTGTCTTTTAAGTGCGGAAAGGTATTCGACGAGGTATTCATGTGAATCCAAGCGAAGATGTCCCTGAAGTAGCGCACTAACGAGCCTGGCAGAGAGGAAAGAAGTGAGCATAAGTGTATACGACGAGTGCAGACCGGTTGGGACAAAATATATTCGGGGTTGATGGTGGAATAAGAACTTAAAAAAAAAAATATAACACACATATACATATGTATATATAATACATATATACAATATATATAAACATGCCTATATATATGATTAAAAAATAATAAAAATAAGAAAAGAAAAAATATTAAAGTGTCAAACAAAATTTTTGCACAAACATTCATTATTTACGTTTCATTTTCCCACTGATTAGTCGACATTATCTGGCGCCTGCAAAATATAAACTCTTTCATACTCACATAACATTCATACATATATACATACAAATGTATATATCCATATCCCTTTCATCATGTAAACATAAATCAACTGAATATAAATATGGAGACCAGGATAATCATTATCTAGAAACCTATCATTTACCGATACGTATATATTTATAAACATATATCCAACGGCAACTATATATATCCACTATTATAAATATATATATATATATGTATGTATGTATATAGATATGTTCAATACGTAGTGTTCATGGCCACTCTGTATATATCAAAACTATTACTTAATTATATTTCGAATTTTTTCTCCGTTCATCTCTACTAAATAATGCAAAACGACAACGATGAAATATAATACAAACAAGCAAAGAAAAAATTCAGTTCAAAGTATAATATATATTTTTTTTTTACTCTTTCCACAAAATGATAAATTAAATTGGATAATTTATTTGAAAAAATTCTCCATTCATTTTGCTGGTAGAGATCTGAGGTTGAGCACCTCGCGCGCACTTTGATTTCAAACTCTCTCACGCGTCTGCCCGGTTGTTTGCCCCTTCACGTCTTTCGCCCTCGTCGGCTTCTATATGTATATATGTATGTATATGTACACGAATCTTCCGCCGTGTCTCATTCTCTTGTGAGGCCTCATTCCCTCTCTTTATTTCACTCGGCTCTTCCTCTTTGGCATCCTTATTTCTCACTGAACGCCCGGCCATTCGCAAGA
Organism: Microctonus aethiopoides; assembly: GCA_030347275.1. NCBI lineage: Eukaryota > Metazoa > Arthropoda > Insecta > Hymenoptera > Braconidae > Microctonus > Microctonus aethiopoides. Next base: position 2,223,271 of record JAQQBS010000002.1, on the reverse strand, counting down.
CTTTATTTTCTCTCTCGCTCATTTGTTGTGGTATGCTTTGAACTTTGCCGCTCAGGTAATCCCTCCCCACTACTACTACCACCTTGCGCACGACCCCTTTTTTACCGCTGATATTTTTGACGAATATGAAACAGCTGATTTGTCAAAAGAACCTCGTTTCATTATGTATTTTTCAAATACGATTATACGATTGAGCTTATTATTTATTTATTTATTTTTTCTTTATAAATATCAAACACACTTTATAACTATAGTTATATTATTATTGAATTTTAATAATATTGTATTTATATAATACATATTAGTTATTATAATAATTAATACATATTACAAAATAAATATTATAATATTATTTGTATATTAATAAATAATATTATAGATATAATATTATTTATTTATTTTTTTTCTTTATAAACATCAGTCACACATTATTTCTAAATATAATAATATTATATTTATAATATATATCGGTTATTACAATAACTAAAATATATCATGAAATATATTGTAAGTATATTATTTATTTTTTTTTCTAAATATCAGACACATTCTATAACTATAGTTATATTATTATCAAATATAATAATATATTATATTTATAATATACATTAATTATTATGATAACTAATATATATTACAAAATATATTATAATATTAATAAATAATATTATAAATATAATATAATTTATTTAGTCACTTTTTTCTAAATATCAGACACACTTTATAACTATATTATCAAATATAATAATATATTATATTTATAATATACATTAATTATTATAATAACTAATATATATTACAAAATATATTATAATATTAATAAATAATATTATAAATATAATATAATTTATTTATTTATTTTTTTCTAAATATCAGACACACTCTATAACTATATAGTTATATTATTATCAAAAATAATAATATTATATTTATAATATTCATTATTTATTATAATAACTAATATATATTACAAAATATATTATAATATTAATAAATAATATTATAAATAAAATATAATTTTTTTATTTATTTTTTTTCTAAATATGAGACACACTCTATAACTATATAGTTATATTATTATCAAATATAAAAATATTATATTTATAATATACAATCATTATTATAATAACTAATATATATTAAAAAATATATTACAATATTAATAAATAATATTATAAATATAATATAATTTATTTATTCATTTTTTTCTAAATATCAGACACACTCTATAACTATAGCTGTTAATATCTATATATAGTTATATTATTATCAAATATAATGATATTATATCTATAATATACATTAATTATTATAATAACTAATATATATTACAAAATATATTATAATATTAATAAATAATATTATAAATATAATATAATTTTTTTATTTATTTTTTTCTAAATATCAGACACACTATATAACTATATATTATCAAATATAATAATATATTATATTTATAATATTAATTATTTATTATAATAACTAATATATATTACGAAATATATCATAATATTATTTATTATTTTTTTTCTTTATAAATATATCAGACACACTCTATAACTATAGCTGTTAATATCTATATATAGTTATATTATTATCAAATATAATGATATTATATCTATAATATACATTAATTATTATAATAACTAATATATATTACAAAATATATTATAATATTAATAAATAATATTATAAATATAATATAATTTTTTCATTTATTTTTTTCTAAATATCAGACACACTCTATAACTATTGTTATATATTATTATTAAATATAATAATATACATTACAAAATATATTATAATATTATTTATATATTAATAAATAATATTATAAATATAATATTATTTTTTTTTTCTTTATAAATATCAGACACACGTACTCTATAACTAATTATCGATGAATTTCAAGTTGAATATGACTGAAAACGAGAGAGTGTGTGAAAGATAAGAGCCAAGAGACACTTGTTTGACACTTTCAACCCTTTCACAAGAGCCCCCCAAAACCCATTAAATTTTCACTCCGCCTCTCATCAACTTCTGCATGTATATACATGGCCGTTAGTCGATTTATGTGCCATCGATTTTACAGTCGATGGGCTTTTTTCTGAGTATGGGTGGGGAAAAAAAGCGACGAAGTGAGTGGCGCCAATCGAATTTGAATTCTCTCACCCTTTCACTATCAACAGTACCTAATCAATATATACATATATACATGTATATTCACGTGTGAGATGGACCCTCGACAATTTATTAACTTCACGCTCGCTCTCACTTCGTACGACGACGATACTAAATCAAATTTTTCACTTGTCGGTAGCTCGCTCACTATTTTCACCCTTCCCGACAAATTTTCACATTCTATTTCTCGCTATTTTTATTCAGCTGGAAAAAAATCATACGACTCCTCCGACGACGATGATATAAATTTAATAATAATATTCAACGAATAAAATTACAAATAAATAAAATTGTCAATTTAATATAATTTTTTTACACTTTCATTTATTTATTTTATTTCAAATTGCAAATCGAATAAAATAAATGATCAATTAATTTTAAATACCGATTATATTTTGCGATACTTTTTCCCAAACATTCAAATAAAGAAAATACACAATTTGACCTTTATAAATTTTTTTCTTTATATATTTAATATATTCATCGAAAATAAATCAAATGATTAATAAATATTTTTCTTAATACTCACTCATAAATAACACATAAATATTAATTCTATATTTTTTATTAATGTCTTATTCATAAGTGTATACATAAATAAAAAAATATATTTTCCATCATACCTCTTCATTAGTAATCTTTTCAAGAATTAATTATTATAACTAAGCGAATAATTATGCAAACACTTTGTGTTATATAAATACTGACTAAAAAAAAAAACAAATTCTACATATTGATAATAAAAAAAAAAAAATAATTATAAACATCCAAATCAAATAAAGTCATCACTCACTCAATTCCCATATAAAATAATATTTCCATTCCCCTAAACATGAAAACAAAATAAATATAAATCCATAAATTATTAATTATCACAATTTTATTTTTTAAAAATTCACAACAAATTAATTCAAGCACATTCTCTTGTGTTCGAAAATAATTAACAAATACCTACTCTCTCCATCTTCAATACAACCTGCAAGAACTCATTAAACTAAGCACATAAAGTTTGTTAGTGTGATAAAGCACAAACTGTTTATATACTTATACTAACGCGTGGCAAATGTGTCTATACTGATACACATGTGAATTATACTTATGTGTATAAGGATATAAATGCGTGTGTGTGTGGGTACGTGGTAAAAGCCCCTTTTCTGATGCCCATGGTAGTAGGATAAAGGTGAGGAGAGTGGTGCGGGTTTAATTTGAGACTAAAATGCCCGCCGGTGCGAACCGAACGAGCCAGACCACAAAATCCGCGGTTGGTCTGCGACGCGGCATCAGCCTGAACAGTACAACACTGCACAACACCCCCCAGTCACCACCATCACATTACCTCAACATGTCTATATCTATATTATGTACATAGGTATATTCAGAAAACCGCTGATTTGAAATCCCAACAAATTTTTTGAACAACAAAAAAGCACAAACATTATTTCATATTAACAATGAAGGTTAATTTTTTTTCATTTAAAAAAAAAATTTGGGGTATTGTATATGAGATTTTAAGTATTTGTTTAATTATAAATTAAACTAGAATATAAATTGTAAATTACAAAATTTATAATTTAATTTAAAAAAAAAATTATAAAATATATAAAAAATATAAATTAAAATAAACAAAAATAAATAAATATAAAAATGAACAAATTTTAATGTTATGTGCTTTATAATCCAGTGTGATAAATGATAAAATATGTTTGAATTTAATTGTGATGAATTAATAATGATTAAAATAATAAAATGCAACATTTATCCTGTCTCCTAAAATTCTTAAATGTGTTTTTTTTTTTTTTTCTTCACCGAATATCCAGCATGACTAACCGGTCTACACATATATACACACGCGGTATGTGTAGACCTCGATCATTCGTGGTGGTCAGGTATGCAAAGCCCGCGCACAACAGAGCACACAGTCAGGACCAAGTGAAAAAAAAATAAAAAATAAAAATATGTATGTATATAAAAGAGACGAAATGAGAAGACAAAAAAAAAACGCATACCAACTACCTACAGAGGGCGACTCTTTCGCGGAGGACACAACTACCCACACACACGTTATAGTTTTCTATACATCGATAAACACTATACTATTATGTATAAATACATGTGAGTATATAAAAGGAAAGAATAAAAAAAAAAAATAACTATGAGAATGGAAGCTTAGGTAGCCTGACCCTGACGACCCGAAGTGAGTCTAAACAATCAGAATATCGGATCGTTGAATATCTTTTTAGCTCCTGAGAACATGTTGATGCGTGTTTGAGACTGGTTCAAACGTGTTTAGCTCGCAGGGCAACTGGCAAAGTCGTTTTGTGTGCCCATTTAGCTGTGACAGAGCGACGACCGCTCTCACTGTGCGCGCTATCATCATATATCCATGTGTTTTCATTCTTTGTTGTCTTCATCAACACATGTGCTGCAGTGCCCTGCTATACTATAATATGTCAAAAATAACCTTTCCCCAATCCCTATTACACAAAAAATATACCATAATGAACAAACAAATAAATTGTTTTAATAATATTCAAAATAATTTCAGAAAAAAAAATAAATAAATTCTACTACACCCAGCTATTTTTTATCATTATAATTCTCTCCGTCAACGTATCAATGATTTTTATCATTTGACACTGATGATGAATGGTGTTAATTATATACAACGAAGAATTTTTTTTCTTTCATTTTGAAACTAATTTTATTCCGTAAAGCACTTGACCTAAAGGGAGAGCATGAGGTGTAAGCGAAAGAGTATAGTGCACTCATGAGGGGGAAAGGTACAAGCAAGTATATAGATAAAATCAGCGAGATGAGAAGTAAGTGAGTGAGAGCGAGTGGTTTCCCTTTCTATATATATACATATTAGTCGAAAGCGCCCACGCGCCATTGAGAATCATGCTCTGTACAAAAATTTACAAGAGATGTATTAAAGGGCGAAGGGTATACTTGAGTTACACTTGACCTTTTACATATATATTTTTATTTATGTATTATATGTGTATATATATATATACTTTCCGGTAGCCTTTCTAACCACCTGTACCTATGAAAATGTAGGTTATACCCATAAAATAATTTATCAATGTGAGACAGTACTCTAAATATTTTTTTATCAATTTATTTTCAACGAAATAATTAATAAACAGTTGATTTAATATTGAAAAAAAAATAATCATGTGACGTTGAATGAAATTAATTCCATAGAGGTATGTTATTATTGAGTGTTTGACACTTTGGAAGATTGCAGGATGAAAAAATAAAAAATAAAAAAATGTCTGAATGTGTATATGTGTGTATGTTGACGATAGGAATGAAGTCACGAATTATGCCTTACGGGGTTTACGGTAATTATTGTAATTGCAGCATCCTCAGCGACCTACATATACGTTATTATTATTTTTTTTTTTTATTTTTTTTCAATGGGCACCAAAATTTCTTGGTGATGAAGAATCTCCGTCATTATAACCCCTAAGAATTTTTCTTCTTTTTTTTTTTTTTTAGGGGGGGACTGAACATCCGGGGAGAAAGAGCACGAGGATGAGAGAGACAATTTCTTGATGGCCTTTAATGTTCCTCGGTTGGGAGGTCACAGAATAAAATTTTCTTTAAATTATTTCTCATCCAAAGACAAATTAAGGTGAACTTTTTAGATGAAAGAAAAAAAAATATCAAGGGAAATATATATATATATATATATTGTTATATATCTAAGGGTGACTTTTTCTATTTAAAAGACTAGAGATTTATTGGATTTTCATTTTACGCCGCAGATTGTTACATTTTCCTTTCATCGACAATTTTAGTTTTTTTTTTTTTTTTTTTTTTTTTTTTTTTTTTTTTTTTTTATATTTTATCTCCACCGCAGTAAGCTGTCACTCATTGTTGTACAGCGTATAAAAAATAAAAAACCGCAGAGAAAAGCCGGAGGGAGAAATCAAAATGTAGTATATTGTATATATAGCGGAAAGAAAAAGAAAGAACTATTACTCGATGATTACTGCAGACGCATCCTATTAAAATCCCCACGCGTTTTTCTTCCTTTATAAAACTTGCTAGCACTTGCAAAGTATGCCATCCATTTTACTTTAATCTCTTACTCTCATCCTGGCTTTTGCCAACTTTACTCCCAGAATTCTCTTATATTCCCATGACTTCCGAAACCACTTCTATATCTCTTTTGAAAATAAACAAAACCATACGAAAAGAAAATTGAATTAATTCTTCAATTATAACAAATGAAAAAAAAAAAAAAAAAAAAAAAAAAAAAAAAAAAAAAAAAAAAAAAAAACATATAAAAGATAAACAAATTTAGTTTTATTATTTCCTATTATTATTCACAAAATCAATACGGAATAAAATAATTGACTAAGGTCACGGTCTACTGACGATCAATACCTAATAATTGAGTGAACTTCATCAGTATATAAAAAGAAAATAAAGATATAACAAATACATAAAATAAAAAAGAAACAATAACAGAGGCAGAGAGTGTAACGAACGTGCAAGGGGTCACGTTGTATACACAGCCCAACTGGGATATGCAATCGACTATATATAGGCTTATAGCTTTGAATAAAAAAATACTTTATACGTACTTCCAATAAAAAGAAAAAAACAAATAATAAAAATGCATAAATCTATAAAGTATAAACCACTAAAAAATAAATTCTGTATATAAATATATATATTCGCCATTATTTTTAATGTAAGAAAAGTAATAAAATAAAATATTTTTTACACTCAAGAAGAGAGGAAGATGTTTTTTGACTTGGATCACACCATAAATATTCTCTATAGTGACTGCAGCAACTCTGTAGCTGTCTCGCATATTTTTTTTTTCTATTTTACAACACTATACACACATTTATATATAAACATTACATACACATACGCGAGTTTGTGACCCATGTGCGAGACCATCCCCTCGTGTACATGAAGGTCAATGCTTTAGCTGATGTTCATGCAAAGTATATATACAAATAATACAAAGAAGAAACGAGCGGGATTTATACGATTGACAGAAAGAATAAGAGTCTATACAACAGCGCACCCGTTGGCTGACACGTGCTGCGATTCACACCGGATGAACGGACGCGTGCTCGCGCCTATATACATGTATGTACACATACTTATATAAATATATATGTACATCCTCAGCTATTTCCAATCTTACATATCTCACTTACTTATAAACACATATTTATTTGTATTATTTATCGTTTAGTATTAAAAAGCAATATTTCCACCAGATTTTTTTTCTTCCACAGTAAAGTTTGTAAAATCTGATGTAAAAGGAATTGAAAAAAAAAAAATTCAAATAATAAATAATAAAGAAGATACAAGAAGAAAAAAAAATTGAAATGAAATAATAAAATAAAACCAGTGGCTTCGTTAACTGAGAGAGCTTTTGTTCAAAAGGAGGGATATTTAACGAGTCTCAAGGCTTTTTTTTTTTTTTAATATCCTCCAGCATGCTTGCGATTTCATAGTAAAAAAAAAACTAGTACATGCAGACATATATATTTATATATATATATGCCATAAAAAAAATGAAATGAAACGATTTAACAGATGTTGTGAAAGGCACGAAAAAATAAACTGCCATTATTACAGCAATAATTACGCATGAATCTTTTTTTTTCTTATTATTATTATTCTTTCCTTTCTCTCACTAATTACGTATTTATTTTTTAATTATAGCAACCTCTAAACTTAAAATAAGTGTCGAATATAATAATAATAAATTCGATTGACATTTATATGACAATGTCAAATGTCCAAACTAATTCCTTTTCCAATAATTGCAGAACAAGCATGTAAGCTTCATCAAGATCAATATCAAATACATATCTATAAATACACATATATATATAATATATAAATAAATAAATATATATATACTCGTATGATCATTAGCTGCAAACAAAACTTTTAGTAGATTGTCGAATAAGATTCCTCCTGCACACTTGCAAACGCATCTCCATTTCTCTGATCCTTTTACTTCCATCTTCGCTTCGTTTATCCGCGATTGACCAGCGATAATAATATAATATAACAAACACACAAACAAGACCTCACATACAATCCTCTACATAAAATATATATACATTTATAGATGTTTATGTATACATTTTGTGTTTATACAGAATATATATTTAGTACAAGTAGGTATACATTCAGGATGGGTTATACGAAGCGTCGATTTGCAAACTATAGTGCAGGACCTCGCGTGTATATAAATGCGAGTGGGTCCGTGGAATGTCCTGAGTGCTATAGTTTATGTATTGGCCACATTCTTCTCCCATGCCTTGGACTTTCCCTATCTCACTTATTCCCATTCGTTCTTCACTCTTTGCTCAGTCACACCTTCGTCCCTCTTGCGCTATAATCGATGCAAACTCTCCTGTGGACCCTCTCTCACAGGGCAACTCAGCATAATATATATATATACACATATGTACATATATATTTAACGATGAAATTCAATTGATAAAATACATCTTGATTATTTTTAGTTTTATAATGAATTTTAAAGTGATATGAAAGAAAATTTTTATTTTTTAATTTCATTATTTCTTTTGATAACTTATGAAATGTTTCGTATCATTTTATTAATGATATATATATATAGCAACGACATGATTATATATTTATACATATATATGTATGAGTGTGCAGGATATTTAGAATATTCCCATTGGAATTGACTAAAGTATGCTAACGAGCCATAGAATTAATAGATCGAAATCGCATGGCTAAATAAATAACAACCAGCTATACAGATATGTATTTGAAATATATAATAAATATTGCACATTGTATATACTATATGCCATTGTGAGAGTTGAAATTTACTGTCAAATGAATTTTAATATTTATTTGTAAATAAAACAAACATCTTAGCATTTATGAAATATTTAAATATTAAATAAATATATTTAAATAATATTTATAATTATTTATTTCCATTACTTTTTTAATTATGTCAAACATTATTGGACAACTATTATTATTAGTATTTTCACATGTAAATAATAAAAATATATACGACAAATATAATCTTGTGATGTTTAATATGATAAAGCCCTCAAGTTTAATTGTATACAGGACATATTAAAATATACATATATAAATGTGTATAATATATCCGAGAAGAAACGTGACCGCAGCAATTCATTGATGTGTATACGATGTCGAAACCCAATCCCTTGTGACTAATAACATCGATTAAAACATATAACATCGTGTGACAGTAGAACGTTAAAAAGAATTTACGTAAAATAAAAAATTAAATATTACATAAAAAAAAATTAAATTTTTTTTTTATATAATATTTAATTTTTTTTTTATATATTTATTTCTTCCATCTTCCTCACCCCATCTTTATATAATACATATATATATATATATTTTGTCGAGGGTAATTTATTTTAAATTCCTCTGAACAAAAATAAATTTTGACAAATATTTAATTCGCATAATGTATTTATGGTTGTGCAGATTTTAGTTTTAGATTTTATTTATATTCAGTAAATATTGTTAAAAGGTATATTTATATATATATGTATGTGTATGTATATTGTATACACATGTATGTATTTGTTAAGTGTACAGGAGCGCCTTGGGTCACCGTCATAATAGTGTGTTGGACGGCAGGTTAAACTTGTGCGAGTTCAAACCTGCCAGGTATTGTATGTGTATGCGTGTGTATATAAATATACAAAGGAATGCCGCACGAGTTAAAGAGAGCAAAGTTTTTGCTCTCTCACTCATTCATTCCCTATTCTATATTAGCCTTTCTCCTCTATTTTACTTCCTCTTTGTGCCCTTGATCCTTTACTTTGCCAATTTTATTTTGTTCTCTCCTCTAATTTCCTCTTCACTCTCTCTTTATATATTTTACTTTCAAATAAAATTTTAAAGTGAATCTGCATGAGAATTTATGTATTTAAAAATTCTCCGCAGTCTATTTATATCAATGAAATGTATAATTAATATAATTGTATTGGATTTAAAAAAAAAAAATTTAATTATTAAGAAGAGAAGTAAAAGCTGACGATGTTATTTTTTTTTTTTTTATATTCACCAAAAATTATAGTGTATTATTTTACTGATTTCATTTAATGTTTTTAATAATATTCCATTGGAATTTATTACGCTCACTCAAATTACGGTACAGTTAAATTATTTTTGATATATACCGCTACAGTAAAGAATGTTAAATAATTTTTTTTCCTCTCCTCATCCCATATTTGTTCAATCATTTTTCAGAGTAAATATTTGCGAGCGGCAACAGTTCAAATCTTCTACTTGTTTTACTTTTCAGATTCATCTTTTTATACATGTATATCATTTTGCTACATATATATCTATATATACACATATATATAATCATTTTTATCTTTAACCAGATGCAAACGACACACCGCCATGTAGATAAAACTCTCATAAGCATCATAAATTTATTTTTTTCAGTAAATCATTTTTAAAAAAAAGTAAAAAAAAAATTTTTTGTTTCATTTTATTTCGTATTTATTTTTTTTTTATTATAAATAAATTAATATGAATATATATGTATATTGTATATATATATGTGTGTATATATATACCTATTATATACCCATATACTCATGTGATGAAATAAAATAATTGGAAGGGACTATTCTATACCATTGCGAGTAAATTCTCATTGGATGAATCATTCTTGAAACCAACCACGAATTCCACTGGGATTCCAAAAGTGCCATTTTCTCTTCTATATAACCTGCAACCACCTTTCATCCCCGGTCCCCTTCGCAATTATATATAGATATTTATCGTGTATAAATATATTTCTCTCCGAGCATTCTTTTCGCTCCTTTTCTCTTTCACATCAATTCTCAATAAAACTGAGACGGAGTAAAAGATCTATACTGAGGATAATCGTGATAGAAATGAGAGCAAAAAAAAAAGGGCAACGATACGACTCCCATTGGACGGTCGATAACGATATCGTTCATTAGAAAAAAAAAAAAAAAACATAGAAAAATAAATAATAAATAATAATGTACATATATCCCGGGAGCCTCAACTGATTATTTGTTCATCTCAGATATAGATACAAACTCAGATATTTTTTTTTATATATACAAGCACATATATGTGTATATATACAAACCTTTCACTCAACCCATAAATTTCGCGCTCAAATGAAAATAAATTTAAATTAAATATTGATAAAGAATTAACACGGAATTAAAAAAAAAGTTTACAAGAATTATTACTATAATTTATTTATTTATTTATTTATTTTTTTTTCACTTTCTTTACAACCCGATGAAATAAACTTTCCTCACACGCTTTATTAAATTTATTTATTTATTAAATATATATATAGTATATAGATATTACATATCCACTTTATTACAATTGATATAGACACGATAAATTCAACGGTACTTTTTGTTTATATAACTCTACACAAATCCCGTCATAATAATCGTGTCGCCAATGCGACAATAGCAAAATGAGAGTCCGCAAATGGTAAAAGAAAAAAAAAATAACATAAAAATATGTATATATAGATATCTATAAACTTTATATATCGATCAACAGTCTCGAAAACTCAATTTCATTGGCTGAAAGCTGGAGCAATCCACAGCTCTTTCTGTCTGTATTCGACAGATATATCCACTATATTCTCTTATTTCAATCGTCTATATACACATATAAATACATACATATATGTATTATATACACATATACATAAGTAGCATATCGGAACTTCTCCAATATCTCCATGTGTCCCATTCAAAGAGGAAGAAGGCTCGTAAAAATCTTCGCCAACATTGCACGGGAGCTCCTTTAATAACCACTTTATACGCTTATGGGAAATTTTCTCGTGGTGGAATTTCAATCATAAATTTTTTTTTTATTCTATTCTCCCATTATATCCCACATATATATAATATACATACATATATATATATAAATATATATACGTATATATAATATATATATAAAAAGATTTTTTTCTTATTCTATTTTATTTTTCACGTCTCGCAATAAATTTATCACCGATTTCGTTTGACAAAAATTTACGAGATTTAAACGTAACGTGTCGTGTTAAATTGCCATAGTATATACACATATACATATAGACACACAAATTTAAGAGTCAAAAGCGCACGCGGTTTCCCTTGGCGTAAAACGACTACTTCAACTACAACATTTATCGCTTGAATATCGCTTTGAATTATTCTGCACGAAACATACAAAGTGTGTATACATATAAATACATGCATATATATATTTACTTATATGAATATGTGTATATGTGTATATGTGTATGGATGAATATATAATGTTCCTTAGGCGCTGACAGTTGACATACTAGAGAGCAATATATTCCTATATTAGAACTGCGAATGAAGCTAAAAGTTACAAGGGTCGATCTCTTAATTAACACTTGTCTACGTTTACGTCTCGCTTCATCATCATGTGTAGCTTTATTTCCTTCTATTTCACGGTTTACCAAACACAAGGATGTGCGTTCATTTCCTTTCAATTCTATATTAAATAATACCAGCGCGCGTTGATTTTCACGCTTACACAATCATCACGAAATAATTCCATTACTATTATATATTTTTCTTTTTATATTTTATTTTATTTTTGTCATTTTATAATATTCGTTAATTCTGTATTGATAATATCAATCAACCTACTTTCAAATAATTTCCTCGATGCTTTTAATCAATATTAAAAATTTATTAAACTCCAATGCAATAGATTAAAAATTTTCAATTGAAATATAATAAAATATAAAAAGTAATATATTATATTCATTTAATTATTTTATTTCTTCAATTATTTATATGGATATCATAACGAGAATTATTGTATACTAGTGTCTTGCGTATTAAACTCCAATGCAGTAGATTAAAAATTTTTAATTGAAGTTTAATAAAATACAAAAAGTAATAATATTATTTGTTTATTATTCATTTAATTTTTTTATTTCTTCAATTATTTATATGGATATAATTATAGCGAAAATTATTGTATACTAGCTGTGTCTTGATGTATATCCTTTAATTCCCTGGACATAATTCTCAACTAATTTGGTTAATTATCTTCAACGACAGCGCAGAATCCAAATATATACTCAACAACCTCTCAACACAAATCTCTCTATACTGCCATCAATGGCTTACCATTCCTCTCATGTCTCTCTATATGTTCATCACCACGAGAACGCGACGTCGACCATCAGCATCCACCACCAACCCTTCAATGAATTCGGGTGATGTCTGACGAAGCTTCAATTACACGCGGAATTCAACGAGCTTTAATTAGGTTGTGTATACACTCTGTTGACGGATCAATGATGAGTAGTACGTGAAAGAGGAAAATTTTCTCTATCTCTCTATCTACCTATGTATAAATATATACATGTATACAATATATACATATGTTGCCTATATATCTCTTGATGGTCCTCATCCCTTCAATGCTATTTCCATTACATCCCCATATCCCTCCACCCTCTTTTGCTACTCGCACGAGCATGTCACACGTAATCACATTGGTCTCTCTCTCTCTCACAAATAATTAATTATACTAAAACTTTATCCCAATGTACCCACGCAATTAAATTCATGTTTGGGATATGTATTAGTTGTTGTTTGACATGATCCCTCAAATTAAATATTCCATTTCGATATAAATATTAGGGTGTTTTATTTATATGCGATATTTTTTTTTTATTTGACATTTTTTTTTTTTTTTAAGTTTTGTCTGAATTTATATTGATCTGACATTAATTATTTGCTTACAATAATTACTATGAAGCTATAACATTGTTGATTCAGCTTTATAGTGTTTATTGTAAGATAATAATTAATGACAAATTAATAAATTATAGTTTAAAAAAAATTTGTTGTCAATTATAATCAACTTTCATCTTTCTAGTTCTACAATTTGAAAACTGTTGGTCAGAGAGTGTTTGCGGTAAGAAACTTTTTTGTAGCAAATTTAATCCCCTAATGATGCTGTGTATTAATTTTTTTCAAAAAAAATTTTTGATTACCAAAAAATCGAGTTGAAGTTGAAAAAAAAATTTTCTCCTGTTATTTATATGGGAAATTGAATTTTCCAATGAGCGAAGCCTGTAATTAACTTAGAATTTTTTTTCAAATGGGAATAATTTTTGTTTTTTATAAATTATCAGATTTTCAGGTACGACAGATAAAAAAAAAATTTCCCCTAAAAATAAAACACCATAATAAATATATATATCCTCAAATCATATTTATATTTATTTTTATATCTTTTATCTATGCATAAAATAATTCATTGAATTCATTCGAGTGATAATAATATAACAAATAATGTATATAAAAAAAAAAAAAAAAGAAAAAAAAATTTTTGTCTCAGATTTATTTATTATTTACTTATTTATTTATTTATTTGTTTGTATATTTATTTTTTAATCAAGTTCTTTTTCTTTTTTATATTGATAAAGACATTTGTTTGATATATCAGTGTGAATAACTCTTCGTTAATGTCTATAACTCTTACTGGACGAGCATATAACTATTGAGCGTGAATAGCCAGTGATATCAGGGTACGTGTTATCAAATTTACGGTTGCCATTATACACGATACCGGGAGCGAGAAAGAAGTCAATAGCTGGGTAGGTGTGTATGTATACATACAAGAGAAACTGTGTATATAATATATAAATACATAAGTGTATATGTTACATGCAGAGTAATGAAAAAAAAAAAAAAAAAAAAAAAAAAAAAAAAAAAAAAAAAAAAAAAAAAAAAAAAAAAAAAAAAAAAAAAAAAAAAAAAAAAAAAAAAAAAAAAAAAAATGAAAAAAAAAAATATAAAATAAATAAAAAATACAAGGGCCAAGTGTCGCGCATCATAAATATTACCTCTATCCCAAGTAATAGAGATTGTTTTATCTCTCAATGCAAATATATATAATGTAGATATAGAAAAACAGAACGTGGAAGCTTGATATAAAATTATTTTATGATTAAAATAACATCGTATATATATGTATCCTTATATGACGATGATGATGATGATGTTATTATGAATATATATTTGAATCACAAATTAGAAAGAGAATAAAAGAATAAATGACAAGAATAAAAAAAAATGAATGAATTAATGAATAAATAAAAAATAATAAAATAAAATCCAATAAATGTCCCACTCACCGCCCAAATTATTTCATTAAATGCGGCTAATAAACGACTTACCTATAACAGAAAAAAAATATGTAAATAAACATTTTTATTGATATGTCTTGAGCTGAATAAAATTTATAAATTTATTTAAATACAAAAAAGAAAATCATAAAAATTTAATCCTTTTGTATTGCGTTATTCATGTAATATGTACAAATATGTGTATATATATTTTTGTTTATTTGCAAGTGAGAAGAATTAAGCACACATTGAAGTGAAGAAAGATTATACAGATGAAATAAATGAAAGCACATGATCGTTGCCCTGGGTAAATCGTCTTAGTGTCTGTAAATGTATAGAAAGAATGATCGTGAGTCTATCTCACGAAGGACGACGAGAAGGCTATAAATTATCGGTTAATATCTCATAATTACCAAGCCCAAGCCCAGACTTCGGGAATGCCTTGGACTCATACCGTGGAAGAAAGAGAGAATGAGCGCAAAAAAAAAAAAAAATAAAAGGAAATAATCGAGGAAGAAAAAAAATATTGAGTGAAAGAAGACTCAGCGCCCAGGTATGCCGATACAAGTCTGCAAACGAGTCCAAAAATGTCTTCTATATATACACCACACGAGCACACATCAACTACATCAGCAGCATTCAGCAAGTTGATATTCACAATCTAATAAACAGCCAAAAGAACCAAAGAAATTGCCACAAGAAACAAAAAAAAATTTCTAAAAAAAATTTAATCATCAAAAAAAAAAAATTCTACATTTAATAAAATAAAAATTAATAAATATATAAAAACTAAGAAATAAAAATAATTATAATATACTCCTTATCTTTCATAGTCTACAAATAAATATCTAATATAAAAAAATTTTTTTTTTTAAATATTTAAATTTTTAAATATTGATATACATTCCCATTAATATTTTTATTTATCTAGTAGCAGTATAGTATTATTCCACAATACACAAGACGACATTAAAAAACACCACAGTAAAAGAGTCAAGAAGAGAATATCGAAAAATAAAACACAAAAAGGTATATAATACATAAATAAAGACTGCACACTAGTGGCTGTGTGTGCGAGTCTCTTTTATATACGTATAATATTGTAGGTAAACGTTGAAGAAGAGCACCAACGTAAACGGGTATGTTTGCAGACGGCGTCGGCGGTCTAACATCAAACAAAATGGGTTGTTGTAGTGTGCGATGGATAATGAACTGTCCCCATTGAGTGGGTAAAAGAACAACACAAAAAAAAAAAAAAAAAAAAAAAAAAAAAAAAAAAAAAAAAAAAAAAAGAGAAAAGAAATTTCTATTTTTCCTACTCGTTTAACTCTATTTAAAAATAAATAAATAAATATTATCCATACACTATTCATGAACAAACACATAAATACCCTGCACTATACATACACATATCTATATATATATATATATCTATGTATATATATTATATATCTTATCTATCCCAGAAGAATAAATTATCAAGTTAAAATAATATAAAGAAAAATTTTAATTCAACAGTAAACTCAAGACCTGCAATCCAAACATACCATCGTGTACATTGCGCTGATGATGTTGTCAGGCAAATTGTACTACATACACGAGCATCGTATGTATTGTATAAATATACATACGGGTATACTTGTATGTATATGTGTAATTGTGATGCCTTATGGGCCGACAGCACCCCGTCGCGACAGACGTAGATCGAGGGTGATTGACGTGTGTGTGTGACAGAAGAGTAAGTGGAGAAACGTAAAGGGGGAAAATTCAACATGTACTCATTTATATATATATATATATATATATATATGCATATGTGTTATACGTATATACATGCATGGATTATTTGTGCAAGTATAGAGGGATGTATAACATAAACATGAAGGAGTACGACGAGGACGAGGTGAGAAAGGATGAGAGTATGTATGTATAAGCAAGCGAAATGTATATATCTTATGCAGAGAGATGTATTTGGTGAGACATGTGCAAGTGACACATGTCAAATTATTGCAGGATTGAGGAGAATCCTTTGATTTTAGATATAGACATTACTGTCGTTTATATTTTTTGTTGAATATTAATTTAATAATTGTGTTTTAAATTGTTGGTAAATAGAAGAAAATATGTGATATTTCGAGACGAAATTTTTATGCTAGTTTTTAAAGCTGATTATATTGGCTTTTAGTGAGGTTCTTTGGGAGCAAGGAAGGTTGTTTGGAAATATTTTGATAGGAAATACAATACCTCGAAGTAAGTTATCTATTGCTAAATTTTCATTCTAAAGCTTAAAGGAGGAACTTGCGTCTAAGTTTATTATGAAATAAAATATTACAATGTTGTGTTGGGTGTAAAAAGCATCAAATTAGGTTCAATTTTGGATTTTTAGAAATTCGAAATTTTGTTCCTACGTAATGTAGGTATAATATTAATTATTCTCTTTACTGTATTTCAATTGTACTTCGAAAGTCTTTAATAGTGAATTCCCAATACGATTTATATCCTTCATATTCATTTGAACCTTAAAAACTTTTTAGTTTTCCTAACTTGTTCCTTTTTTTAAAATTCTATTATCATCCATGTAGATACAAAAAGGTGTACAAGTTTAAATTCGTTATACCTTTTTTATACCTTAAAGTGGAAGAAATGGAAATATCTGCCATTTCTAAAGTCTTAAAAAGAACTAAAAAATCAAAGAGCTCGTCCTTAATTAATTATACTTTCAAATCCTACAAAACCAGCTAAATGCAAGTCTAAAGTAGGAACAAAATTTCGACTCTGGGATGAATTATCAGAGCAAAAAAATGTGAAAGATTTATTTTTTTAAATATCTGTTTACCATTCACAATAGTCTTTGACATTATAGTTAATAAATAAAAAATATTTCTGATATATAATTTATAAGTTGTAAGAGAGAAGAAAAAATAGTAAAAGATTTATTTTCGATGTTTCATTTATTTATTTAATATTGAATTGAAGTTGTATTTTTGGTTTTTGTGTATTGTTATTTTTAAATGATGAAGCATTTTCACCCCTTCTGCACATATGTAGGTATATTATATACACATACATATATCCGAGCTATTTTAAAAGCGTGCTGTGTAGTGTACAGATCACCCGAACTTCCTGGTGTACGCTTTCTGTCTCTCAACATATACGCAACTCGAGCAAAAGATTTTTCCGGTTACATTGTATATATATTATATACACGTGGATATATCATATGTATGTATGCATATATGTATGTATATAAAAAGGAGAATGCTGAAATCATGAGAAACCGTAGAAATAAATTTTCAAACATGTATATAATATAATTTTTTTATTTTTAAAACCACATACGCAAAATGCAACGTACATATAATGCGCATAAGATGTAAAGGAATGCACGAATAATATATTATATATCGGAAACCGGATATTCCTTACGTTCACCACCGCACGTCAAGAAGATCTATTGTGCTGACGAAATTTTTCTATTCACGATACGACACTTATATACCCCGTATATAATTTTTTTTTTTTTACATTTCTCATCGAATGTAAACCAACCCCGTTTATAACAGTTATATACTTATTCATTATATTTCTTTTTATTCCTTTTTTTTTTTTCTAATAGACATAAACTATTTCCAAAACGTTATGTATTTATCAAGTTGTAGCACATTGAAGAGCGAAGCTTTCCAGTTTCTCAATAGGAAAAAATTCAAAGAAGCCACAAATATATTTAACGTGAACCAACCAACAATAAAATGAAGTCCTATACGAATTTTTATACTTCAAAGAATAAATCCGATATATGTATATGTATGTATACACGTTTTCTGTTGGGTGTAAAGATGAATTTAATGTCAATCGAGCGTATATTCTGCAGCCATTTTGATTTTATATAAATAAAACGTTTTTCGAAGATATGAAATTTTTTTTTTCAGTTTCTAATTTCCGAATCGAAATTTTTGTGATTTTCTAAGTCTTCTAGTAGTCGATTAAACATCCTATGGCTCTCGTTGGCCTATCAATTCTACTTTGAATGTAGGGAATCTCTAAAAATCTAGAATTGAACCTAGTTTGATGCTTTTTACACTAAACACAACATTGTAATATTTAATTTCATAATAAACTTAGACGCAAGTTCCTCCTTTGAGCTTTAGAATGAAAGATTTGGCAATATGTGACTTACTTCGAGGTGTTGAGGAAGAGTTGTACGTATTTTCTATTAAAATATTTCTAAAAATACCTCATTAAATGCGAAAAAAGTTTAAAGTAGCATAAAAATTTTCACTGTGGAATTTTACAAGTTTTCTATCTGTCTTTAGGAAAAAAAAATTTTTAATCTTAATATGAATTATTTTAAAAATTTTTTCCGCTACGGAAATATAATTGTCTTGGTATGCGAAATATTGGAAGACAGATATGGATGAAATTTGGCCCGAGGGAGAAAGTAAAAGGTATACATAAAATTCCCACGGGTGTATGTCACGCCCTAACATCGAGTAATAAGTCTTAATACCTTCCTGTCAGAGGTAAAAGAAGAGAGAGTGAGAAAACGAGAGGAAGTTCATGGTATTTTACCTCTATACTCTTTCATTCCACGCATATTTACTTTATATATATACGTATAAAAATGTTACACAACACACACACAAAAACAACATACGACAGTAGTGAACCCAAGAGAATTCAACAAATGAAAAATAATGAGAGAGTCTAACGGTATATCAACCTACTACACATTAACGATAAAAAATATATTTCAAAAATAACATACATAAATTAATAATAATGAAGCAAAAAAAAAAAAAACAAATTTTTGTTTTTTAAATTAATGATGAATAAAATTATAATTTCTATTCGACACGTTTATTTTTATTTCCATTTATTTTATTCTCACGGCACGATCACAAAGTGTCTCTTTCAAAAATATTATTTACACATACATACACATGTATATATTGTACATATGTATGTAAAGAACAAAGAAACTTTGCGTTTGTTTTTCTCCAACTGATATTCACCGTCTGCTTCTGTGACACCCTTCTCGCGACTCAAAACTCATTCTTTTCTTCTGTAGTAAATAGTACATACAGATACATAGATGTATGTATATACTGCGATAACGTTCGTTCGCGACGCCGATCTCTTGTTGTGGTGATGCAAAAGCTCACACAATGAACCCAAGCCAGAAAGAAAGACGAGATATATATCGTGAAGTGAAGAAAATTCTGTAAATGCTCGTTGGTGAAAACATCTCTCTATATCATTCGTTCTTTTTTTTTATTTTTATTCCTTTCTCTATTATGTTTTCACTCTTGTCTTTGTTTTTTTTCTATCTTTGTCGTCATTTCATGCGACTCTTCACACTAATATGAGAGAAGAACCATAGTAGCTAGCACACTACGCAAAGTCTTTTAATCAACATCCATGCATTACACATCGGAGCTTTACATTGAATTGTCGACTCGACGTTTTTTTTTTTTTTTCATCATTCGTTTTATCTCGGATCCGACAAGAGAATTAATTTTCTATTTTCTCATCCCCATTTACCTCAATATCATCTCGTTATCATGTCATTTATACAGCTTCCACACATGTCCAGAGACATGACTCAATTTATTCAATTCACATCTACATTTTGACATGAATATATTTTTATTCCATTTTGATTTTAAATTAATAAAATGATAAATTTTTTATATTGGAATATAAATTTCATTTATGAATATTTAAATAATCTCACTCGACTAACCTGCCATCTGGATATGTATATCCATACATAAAGCATAGATTAAAACAATTTATTATTGTTAAAAAAAAAAAGAATAGATAATGCATTTTAAATTTTCTCCAATTTTGTTTTTCTTTTTCATGCATTTATTAGTGATTTTCCCACATTTTTATACTTTCTCCAATCCTAAATACCAAGTGTCCACTTGTTCACAAAGATTCTTATTAAATTTTATACCACAACTAATTACTAAAAAAAAATTTATACAATTAATTAAATCAGCACTACACAAATATCTTCAAATTAATATCATAAATTCCACAGTTACATTAATTAATTTATCCAAAATATTTGATTGTTAGTATCAAAATATAGCAATATCAAATAAATTTCGTACAATGTAAAAAAAATAAAAAAATGTTCATCTATTACACGTTCGAATACACTTTGAAGAAAATTATTGAAGCCTAATAAATTACTTCAAAGTACATATAATACATAAAGATACATCTTATTCTCACTCATTCATCTATATCCTTTACATAACTCGTGTCCCTTTTTCAACATGAGTAAAATTATAAAAAGAAATCGTCGCGGAAAAGCCATTCAATTTGTTCGGGATCTAAAATAGCTGCGGCTAATCCAGGACTGTGAGGTCGTTCACGTATTATATTAAAGATATATACATATACCTGTGCATGTTACATGCCAAGCCTTTTTCAGGATATACATATATCCACAAGGATATGTACATTATATGCGCGCCAATCTCTCTCGTTCATACTATTATAATTTAACAAGAGAGTAAAAGAGAAAATATATAATAAAGTATATATATCTATCTTGTGCTGGACTGTAAAGGATCGCTTAGAAGCTTAAAGAGGAGTTTCCACAGCCCAATTGCTTGAGCTCATATATAGTGAACAGTGAACGTAAGAGGAAGCAAGAGAATGAGATGAGAGATCAGGGGTAGAAGGCCGATTTAAGCTTCGTCTCGTTGAGCAAACTCAATTTAGTCGCTCGTGAAATGCCGCAATATATGTATACGTACTTGGGCACATAATAATAACCAAGGAGAAGGAAAAACGCCTCCTATTTTTCTACATATATGTATATTGTATATACTTCAAAATATAGTATAAATTGTGTTCGACAAATATTTTTTTTTATGCAACTAAATTGCCAGCTAAAGAAAATATAATACAAGTTGGAAAACTTGGCTAAAAAAAATTTTTCTTTGTTTAGAAATAAAAACTAGCGGGTTTTTTTTTCAAAAATTGGTATGAATTTATTTTTTACGTCAAAATACAGTATAAATTGTGTTCGACAAACATTTTTTTTTATGCAACTAAATTGCCAGCTAAAAAAAATATAATACAAGTTAGAAAACTTGACTAAAAAAAATTTTTCTTTGTTTAGAAATAAAAATTAGCGGGTTTTTTTTTTAAAAATTGGTATGAATTTCTTTTCTACTTCAAAATACAGTATCAATTATGTTCAACAAACATTTATTTTCTATGCAACTAAATTGCTAGCTGAAGAAAATATAATACAAGTTAGAAAACTTCGCTAAAAAAAATTTTTCTTTGTTTAGAAATAAAAACTAGCGGGTTTTTTTTTTAGAATCGGTATGAATTTTTTTTAGACACGATGATTAAAATAAAATTTCGATAAATCACTGACTGGATGTTTCTTTGTCTATTTCGATTTTTTTGTAAGTATCTTTTGGACTTTTTACTTGCACGAGGGGAATTTTTTTTTTTTTCATTTTTTTTCTTGACGTGTCGCAGACTTTTTTTTTCTTGTTCTATTTCACTCCTCTTTGTTCGGCTTCTCACTTGCACTGTAATATCACACTAGTACTACTACTGCTACTACTACTACTATTACTGTTGCGTTCACTAAAAATAGTGCGTCTCATCAATCAACAGGGTTGGGCGCAAACCTCCAACCATATCCAACCCACGTAGTTGAACGCCACAAACCCACCACCCCGATCCTTTTCTCAACTCGTCTCTCCCTCATCCATATACTGTACTTAAATAAATACGAACGTTGACGTGGCACACACGCCACCCGTATCAATTCATCTCGTATACCAATTTGTTGCAGAGAAAAAAAAAAAGAAAAAAATATATAAAATCTCACGGAAAAATTTAATTCCACTGATCAATATTTACATTTATTTTTCTATCATTAATTATCATCACACTTTAATTTTTGAAATTTCATGAAACATTATGTTATAAATATTCATCATAAATTCAAGTTATTAAAAGAAAAATTTATTAAAAAGGCCAAAGATACACAGAAAAAAAAACAGAATTATAAAAAGATAATTTTATGTCTAAACATTTAGAAAAAAATTATCATATGTTTTCTAATCTTGAAATAACACTGTCATTATTAATAAAATTTATAATTTTACATAATAAAAACATACACGATATGAAAATAAATTTATCCATCCACCTGTAGCAGTATAAAATCCAATAAAAAATCCATTATCGATTAACAAAATTTCTGAATTAATTTACACAGTAAAAAAATGTAAATACATTGCTACTACTAAATTATCCAAAAAATAACCTGTGAAAATTTGTTTAAATACATCACAGCTCATAACTCCATACAAATCTCTATAAATAAAAATTATATATCCAATAAAAAAAAATAATCCGCCATGATAATAATTATTTATTTATTTATGCTTTTTACTTTTATTTTATTTTTTGTTCACTAATATATTTATTTATAGATGCTGCCAATCAACTATAAATAAAAAAACAACACCCCATTATAATTTCCCACAGTAAGAAATATTTTATCACTCAAATTAGTTTTCTCCATGAGAATAAAAAAATATAAATAAAATTAACTATATATTATAATAAACAAAATTCAAAAAATCATCAAATAAAATACGTAAAAGAGACAAGATACTATGACCTGTCTGATTGTATATCGCGATCATGGTAGATGCCTTTCAGATGAGTTGAGACGTCTTCAAACGTACCGTGTGATGTACGCAAGAAAAAAATATCCACGATATAATATATAAAGAGAACAAAGAGACATATACATATATATTTGTACAGATATAGGTTGAGGCAACAGGCCCCTGCATACGCGCCAGGGTCTTATTTGACTCAGCTAAATGTTAATTCGTTCCCACACCCGCTGTATTATAAACCTGCGAGAAGAGTTTGTGTGTCTCACTGAATATATTTTTTCGCTCCTGAACGATCAACCACAACGAACATCAACCACCACAGGGCACAACGATATATATATCGTTTAAGACAGCATATGTATATACCGCGATGTCTCTCAAGTCTGATCAAGTTACCCATGACTTCTTCTTCCTCTTCTTCTTCTTCTTCTTCATCATCATCATCTCTTTATTTATTTTTTTTTTACCGCTTTAGTCCCTTTGGAACTTCTTGTAATATTTATTCTTTCATTCCACTACTAAATCCTCATCGTGTTGACAGTGTTTTCATTACATTCGAATATACAAAAAATAAAATAATAGAGAATTATTATTGTTGAAATGGATAAATGTTAAGGGGATATATTATTTTGACTTTGTATGAGAATTTTTTTATACAAGGTAAACTACTTGTGTTTGCTTCAGCTTCAACTTACTCATTATATTCTAAAAGTTATAACTTATGGGAGCTCTGGCTATTAAGTTAGTTAAAGATTGAGAGAGAAATAATATATGGAAATAAAAAGAGAATGGAGAAAACGAAGCGAGAGCGTTCACAAGGGCCAAGGAAAACACTCCTTCTTCTTCTTCTTCGTTATTTTTTTTTTCTTTTCTTATATATACTCTCCTGCATTCCATTTCTCTTTTTTATATCCCACTCGCACTTGCCTACACGTCCTTTTTTTCACTCACATCTCTCGCTTTTTTTACGCGTGGAAGGATGAAATGTGGAGAGAAATAAAGATGAATGTATATTCAAGCAAGTTTGAACCTGCAAACTCCAATCGCACTCTGTCTTCTTCACTTACATTCAAACACATATAATTAATTTTTCCTTTTTTTTTTTTTCGTTATTCCAATTAAATTCATAGACGAAACTAAAGTATATAATTATTAAAATTCTTTTCGTCAATAATGACACAACAATCCTTGATATTTAATTTTTTTTTTTTTTTTTTTTTTTTTTACTTGAAAGGAATATTTATATATTGAATAAATTAATAATTGGAGATGAATTAGACGTTTGTAAATAAAAAAAATTCATAAATATAACCAATAAATTCGCAGATGAAATCAGGGACAGAATAAAATAGGATGAGAAAACAGAAAAGATGGAGAAATATCTGTCAAAAGTATTAAAAGTCATCGTTAACACCTCTCAACTTGACACAAACACAAGGTCGAGCCATTCTTTAAACTACTACTGCAGTAGCTAAATTGTGTTGTCGTCGTCGTCGTCGTCGTCATCTAGACTTCATCTTTTCTCTCTTTGACTTTTTTTATTTTTTGTTCTTTACCTGTTCCAACTCTATCTCACCTTACTGTGAATAGCCAAAGCCCAAAGCCAATTGCCACACAGTCGTGATTCCATATTTTTTTCTCTTAATTTTTTTTTTTAGACTCACGCGTGCAGAGGGTCCGTGTCAAAATGAGCGTTAACGTCTTGTCAAATTTAACTAATAAGAAAGGTCCATTGACAAAATATTATATTAGTCAAGGTGAAAATTCGCTGTGGGTCTGCATCGAATTTTGCAAATATTTTATTTTCTTATTCATTTTTTTTTTCTTTCGTATATTAACTTAAATATAACTTCACGGTTATTTGAAATAAACGTGCGCTTGCATATGAC
Source organism: Microctonus aethiopoides (assembly GCA_030347275.1). Classification (NCBI taxonomy): domain Eukaryota; kingdom Metazoa; phylum Arthropoda; class Insecta; order Hymenoptera; family Braconidae; genus Microctonus; species Microctonus aethiopoides. The sequence continues at coordinate 2,197,316 of JAQQBS010000002.1, read as the reverse complement.
TCATAAGTCAATTATTGTTGTACTCAGTATTTAGTAAAACCACCGTACATGAAAAATATAAAACAAAAATAATTTTTAATACCATTCATTAAAATAGAATTATTATTTTAAATATATAAAATCAAATATTAAATTTGATTCACACAATTTTTTATATTTATATCAAACATTTATGTCTATCCCTGCAACTATAATACAACTAATTTAGCAAAAGATCCAAAATAGTCAAGCAAAGAATGAAAAAAAAAATAAAAAAATAATTTAACTTCAATTTTAGATCGTTAATCAATTCCCCTTCGTGTCTCATTCTTTCTTTTTCTGTCGCTTCATTTCCCCTACACTCTTTCCATATTCATGGTGGCATTAAGAGATAATATAGAAAACTTGAGACACAGCAGAACGTACTATAAATGAAAAGGCAAAAGAGATGATAGAACGCGGAACGAAAAGAAAAAAAAAAAACTAGCCCACCCGAATTCTTTTGTGAATGAGCAAAAAGGAATAAAGAAAAAAATAAATAAAAGAAAGAAAATGACGGATTATCCGGATCAAATTATGAATAATAGCTTTGTCAAAGAACTTTATACATACATAAATACACACACATATATATCACTATTTAAAATTATGAATAATAATTTTACCAAATGCATTAATATTAATAAATATTATTTTTGATGTATCAAATAAATAATTGAGAAACCATTCAGCTGACATAGTAGCAATATTAATTAAAATTTTTTGAGTACACCTACAGATACATATATGTATATAACATATATATATATATCAATAAATAAAGCAAGAGTGAGTTTAAATGAAACTTGAAGTGATGGAGTATTCAAATGTAATTAAACTCCATATAATTCCATCAATTTATCTCGTCGAATATTTTACATAGCATATAAACATTGGTGAATGTATATACACCAATGAAATATTCCTCGTCATTACAAGGTAAACATTGCACGTGTGCAAAACGAAAAGTCAATGATTGCCACAATGGCGAATGTCAAATAACTTTTCCCTTATTTTATTTCTACACACTCTATAACCGCATTTTCTTTTGTTATAAAAGCCTTTCAGTTATTTTTATATTTAATATATAATTTAAGCGTAAAGAACACTCACATTATTTTTTTTATTCCCTCGTGTGCCCTCTCTCTCTCTCTTCCTCACGCTCATAATATTTTTTTTTTTTGCTTTCCTCAACTCATATTCCCTTTGATGTTGCCGCTGCACTAACGGTACAAGCGATAATGGATCAATTAGCGTGGCTATATCGTGCCAATTTATTATCAATCAGTAAAATATTTCGTTCAATAAATTCAACTGATATTTTACATCTTTCATTTATTTATTCATTCATTCATTCATTCATTCATTCATTTATTTTATTTATTTTATTTATTTCCAGTACTTTATATATAATTTTAAATGTTTATTCCAATTATCCATCAGCAATTAAAACAAAAGAAAATAAATACAATAAATAAATAGATTCATACAATGAATATATATATATATATATTTTAAAATTATTTATATTTTTTTTTGTTGCTGATATTTTATGTGAATTTTTTAAATTCCATTTAGTCATCGCATTCATTTGAATTTCACCTTTTCCTTTTGTTTCTTGTCGCGCGCCTCAACTTTGTGTATATATGTACACCCATTATACACACATGTATATGCATAAATATATGTGTGGATGCTTGCACACATGGATAAATACATATAGGTATATATTTACTATGGATGCCCCGAACAAAGCGCACGATTCATCGACCATAAATTCAGCCTGACTTCTCGGACGATGTGGAGAGGCGCACGCAGGCATATACAACACACGCACACATATACCAATAAATAAATTTATATAAACGTATGGGTGTATGTATATTTATATAGAGAGGGAGAGAAAGAGAGAGAGAGAGAAAAAGAAGGGACCTCGCAAATCAGCCAGACCAGAAACTCGCTGAATAAATCCACGGGTATTCGCTCGAGTTTTGGATTTATATTTATCGTCTATATTTTATATATATATTTCACATTTATCATCCACATTGAGAACAAGAGGACTCACCCATCTTTTATTTATTATGCAATTTTTATTTATATGTGTGTGTGGATTTATTGTCAAAAAATTGTAATGAATATAAATGTAAATATATTTTCTTCCATTTGACCTTGGATATAAAGCCTTGGATGAATAATTAATTTTTTCATTAATAAAAATGAATATGAAGAAACGCAAGCAAATATTTATAATAATATCAATATTAGAAAAATAATTATAAATTAGAAATTAAATTCTACAAAAAAATAATATCAACGAATTTTGTTTGGAAAATTTTCATAAAATTCAAATTATCTCAAAAACAAATGGACGTATCAAAAATTTGATGATAACAAAAAAAAAGCTCAATAATATTTTCTACAACTTTTATTTGAAGAGTTTTTTATTTTTTTCATTATTACAATTGTTATTACACATAAAATAATCGCGTCGACGTCAAATTAATTATTCCCTCAATTTTTTCTTTTATTCTTTATTCATTAATTATTTATTTATAACTAATTGATAATATATGTATATATATAATGTCGCAGTTTTATTAAAGAGAAGAAAACGAGAAAATAAAAGAGAGAAATAAACGGGAGAAGAAGTGAGATATAAAGACACAAGAAAATGAATAAATCAAGGAAAACCGGCTGCAATGGAAACTAAAAATAAAAAATCTGGAGAGAAAATAAAAAATAAAAAGTAAGATGAGCAACTTTGAGAGTATAGTAGAAAGAGCTTTTTTGCCAGAGGGACTATCCAACTTGCACTCTTGCGATCCACCATGTTGCGATAGATATAACATGTGTGTGTGTGTGTGTACATATGAGAAATAAAAAAAGTCTGCTCTTTTTTACGCTCGTTGCGGTCCCTTTTACATCGTGGTGAATCCCTTTCAGGCGGACGTGCGCAAACGAAAGAGGAACGATTGGTTTATACCGTGTATTTCGTTTATACGCACTCGACCGCATGCTCATTCCATTTATCCAGCTCCCTCAGCTTTATCCCTCTGCCTATAGCTCTGTCATTCTTACTCATCTCATATAATTCACCCTTCTACGCGACATTTTTAGAAAAATATATATATCCATCCTCAAACGAACAGAGAATTTCACATTTTTTAATCCTGATTGATACGAAATTAAATTTAACTGTAATGAATATTAAATTAAAGTTACTAAATTTTCATTAACCAATTATTTAAATTCACATTATTTCCAATTGCTTCATAATTGATTTATAAATTCTAAACAAATTGACTGGTAAATGTCAACCAACCAATAAAAAAAAACCAATACCAGAAACAAAAAAAAAATAAGGAATGAAATTGAATATATGTTTAGGCTTAAGAACAAAAGAAAAAAAAAATTCATTCAACCTGATTGTATTCCCTCTCAACTATTACATATCGTGTTTCAATTCCAATGCGATATCGATTCGATAAAGAAGCCACACAAATACCTGATACGGTTCAAAAACAGATAGTATATAATGTCTCACTGTCAAACAAATATATATAAATAAAAATTTTAATATAAACATCAGAAACTTACCACGAAAAATAAAATATTTTTCCATAAATAAATCTCTATAAATTATTTTACATAATGTAAAAGTATTTTTTTTTTTCATGCTAATAATTATTTATAAATACCGTATAATTAGTAATAAATAATTAACATTAGAATTGTATTGTTAAAACGATAGAAAGTGCGACTAATTTGTGAAGAGCTAATAATCAGTCAGCAAATATTAGCTAAGTAATTATTTCTCATGCGTGTTATTTTTTTTTTTTTTGCTTGCGCCCCAGTTGGTCGCCGAAACGACTACTTTATATTATTACCCCCAACAACATACACCATATATATTTATATACATGTATAAAACTCTTTCAACCTGGATAATGAACGTACATTACCTCGCAACAATAACATAGAATAGATATCCCTACATCATATTTCTATTCCATGATCTCGTCACAAAACCCCTGAGCACTTTGTTTTCAATTTTCTTTTGTTTACTCTAACTATATAGAAAACACCTGACAATTTATCTCACTAGTAATTTTTTTTTTTTGTTATTCATCTGTATTTTATTTCTTTTATTTTATCATCCGTGTTAACATTGTCCTCAATCGCAAGAGTGAATTAACACACAATAGATGAAATACAAATGCAAGTTACTTATATTATACAATTGCTATCAGAGGTTCGTTATAGTACTCGAGAAATGTCAATAGTCAAACCATTGACAATAATACATAAAATCATGATAGATAATAAAAATTTCTCAAAAAAAATTATAAATTAATATTTCACAAAAGAAATAATTTTTTTATATGCAATTTTCATTTAATTATTATCGTCAATTATAAAAATATAATTAATAATAATAAGGTGGATTGAAAATATTTATATCAAGCTGAATTTTTTCTGCTATATTATAAATATATTTATTTATAAATTTTTTTCAGTCAACGAGATATTTTAATTTATAAGAATATTTTTTATTCATTTGTTTATGAATTGGAATATTGAAAAATAATAAATAAATCTTCTCTCATGTATATATAAACAACGATGGAAATTTGAGAAAAATATATATACTTATATAAATGATGATAAATAAAATTTTATTGCGATTTTTGCGACGAAATGTGAATGGAGAATAAAATAAATATTTATTATTAAATAACTATATAATTTATAATAATGAACACTCACATGATATTGGATCCTTTGGGATATCACTTGATGGAAAACCCTGTGACTCAAAATACGGTCGTACAGCGTCACAATTAAGTCTGGCATCAACTACTTGAATCCAAGTAAAATGACAAAGCGCCAATATCACGCACATAAATGAAATTGCACTCATCGTTGTTAATTAATATTAATTTTATTAAATATAACAAATAATAAAATAAAATAAAATAAAATAAAATGTAGAGCTTTTGCTTAATAATAATTCGTTCACAAATGAATTCATCAACTCGACGTTATTAACTTAATATTACTAATTATTTTTTGTTATTTATTTAAATTTTTTATTTATTTCTCAACTTAACTAGCGCATCACTCCGCGTATTTAAATATTTTTTTGTACGTTGTTTAAATTAATAAATAACGTTAATGTAAAAATAATAAATTAATATACCGGAACGTGAGAATTAAGTTCCGGACTAAAAGCTACACATACTTCTCGCATTGAGAGTTTGAAATACACTGACTGACTAAATTGTCATGGGAATGTCGACAGTGTCGCGCGCATCGGCCCACCAACGATGTTTGTGTGTGTCAGTGTGTATGGGAGAACTAAAAAGAAGGGAGAAATATACACACGCGCAATCGTCTTGCGCATCTCCCCACTGTTCAGGTGTGTGCGCAGTATTTCAATGCGCATGGCGCGGAAATTTTGGCAAGTGGGGATGCGCGCTTGAAATTTTTAAATTCAAACGTGTGATAAAATATTCTCTGTGTTGGTTTTTTTTTTTTATAATTATAATTTATTTTGTTTATTAGGCGATTATTTATAAAGTTTGTAAAATACTTACATAAATAGTTTTGTTTGTAGATTTATTTATTCGTAGATTTATTTTATTTGTTGTGAAATCGTCGTTGATAAATGTTGAATTTTTTTTTTTTTTTTTATCTAAGGAAAAATAATTTTTAAAATTATTTATTGTTATTCAATGAGGATACTATTTGAACAACTGACCTTTTTGTGTTCGTTGTGTGTTGTTCATTAAATTTTTTTATTATTCGAAATAATTAATAATAAAATAATAAATAAATTTTTTTGTAATATTTTTTTTTTTCATTTTATTCGATAAATTCCAGACTAATTTTTATTTTTCGTATACATATATTTGATAAAATAAAAATTGTGTTATTATATTTTATTTCAATTTTTTTTTTCTCCTCTTCTGAAATATAAATAAATATTTCACAACAGCAAATAAATGCTCATTCATTATTTTTTTTGCTTGAGTACATTATATGCTGAGTAAGAAAATTTGACGATCTAGAAATAAAAAATTATGTAAAATAAAAATATAATAAATATAATTAGTAAATTATAGATAAAATAATATCAGAAAATTTTATAAAAACTTGCTTGACTAAAAGAGTCAATAGAGAGGTCAATAATATTAAAACAGGTGAATTTTAAAGGTTTTTGACTTCTCATCATCATAAGCAACATACTCTTTTTCGTACTCATTTTCAACCTCTCCCAATCTGATGAATAAATAGACAATGAAAAATTGATACTCTACACATAAAAAAAAAAATTTATTTACATTGAAAAAAAAAATTATTACACAACATTAAATCTATATTTTTTTTTTCTTTTTCTTCACCTGATAGGTCATTTCGGAGCCAGCTGAACACAATAAATAAACTTGAAAATACATAGAAGCAGTGTAAGTGACCATTAAAGCAGCAGGCCCATTAAATTCTTCTACTTCAGAAAAAACAAATATCGTTGTACAAAGTACAACAGTACTGACATAATACTGAGAAAAAATGACGAAGTCAAATATATCATTGAACTTTGAAACAATTCTGAAATACGTACATAGCAAAAAAAAAAAAAAAAAAAAACCAATAACTAAATATTATTTTTTCTTCCTTTTTTTGTTTTTCATTTATCCAATTTTGAATAAAAATTTACTCAACTGTATAAGCTCAAGATGTTCCTTGACCAATTCCACCATTTTCTTCGTCTCCCAGTGTTCTTCATTCTGATCATTTCCCTCCAAATTCGTCAAACTATGCAATCGTATTCGGAGAATTTTAAATTGCGCTGCAATACGATATAATATACCCGAAACGAGACTATCACATGCTACAATAATTGGTCCATCAAGCCATCGACCAAACACTTGCAATATCCACGCTGTCCAATAACCAATAAATGTTTTTGCATCCCATGGGAGATAAAGTTTCGTAATTGTCATTCGATGTGGCGCCAAATAAATTAATGATTGCACAATTAAATTCACCGTTCCTAATTGTAACACAACAGCAAACGTAATTGTTTTCCATCTTTAATTTAAATAAAAATATAAATATATAAATCAACAATTATCAATTCGCATATATAAAATATTATAAATAAATAATAAAATAAAATTTACTTCATAACATATTCAAAATCATTTATCACTTTATTCTCTGTTGAATTTCTGGGTTTAAATGAATTACTTTGAAGACGATTGACTAAATCAACAATTCGTTTTCGATTTTTCAAAGTGTTCAACATTTTAAATAAAATACCAACCATAGTCAAAAGAATAAATGAATTATCAGCACAATCTGATATATCTTTACAAATGTCAATTATGTCAATCATTTGAGAGCCAAAATCAACGCAAAAAATAATTATCGTAAAAATAGTAAATATTGTATAAAGATATGTTTTCCATCTTGATGTCCAATGGACAGGCTGCCAAAGTGCAACGCATTCAAGAATAAAAAACGTAACTGGTAACAATGTTGTCATAGTTATCAGTAAATAATACCAAATGAAATAATGAATTCGAAGCAAAATGTTAACTGAACTCTTTCAAGAAGGTTCAGTCACCCATCACTCAAGTTTTTATTTGTCATTTCTATTTCTAGGGGATGCAGATATTAAATTGTAATTAGAAATAGGCGACTGACGTGGCTGAACACATGTTCCATTATTACCAACTCCCATCATTATACTTGATATTTATTTATTTAATATCTTTAATTTCCTCGGCGATGTCTTTTTTTTTTTAAATATTTATTCTGAGTATATGTGTATATATGGTGAAATATAAAGAAACAGGGGATAAAGACATATCGCTATAATGCTAATTATTTATTAATATAATAAATATTAATAGTACGTGGAATGAAAAGTGCGGTGCATTTGTAATTAGTTTTTATAATGACGATGGAAATATTATTAGCGATCGATTTTTTTTTCCTGCTTTACGTGGGCGTAACACTCGCAGTGTTCTTTTAGCTCTTGATGTAACAACATCAGTTAGTAAGTTTGATTGAAGAGTTTGATCGTGACAAAGTTGGGAGGAATAAAATAATTGGAGTTTTAAAATAATTTTAAATTCTTCATAAATAAATAACGAGAAACAATGTCCCCATTGAATTTATTTCTTCATAGAGATTGATGAGAGAAGTATAACATGAATTTATATTTAAATACATATAAATTATATTTAAGTTATTAAAAATAATTAATCAAGTAAATATATTTATCGTATTAACTTATAAAATAATGATTGTATGTTTAATTTGTTTATTTATAAAATTAGTTGTATTAATTCTCTTGACGGAAGAGATGGGAAAATATTTGGCTCATCACTTGAATATATTTGAAATATTTAGGAAATAGCTGGGTTGAATAAAGTAATGGGATAATTTTATTAAATTTATGTAAATATTTTTCATCACTTTGATGAAAAGAAAATTATTTGTTGAAGAATATTTGGATATTAAACGTGTCTATTTGGGTGAAATATATTTATGCAGATTTATAATGTTAATGAAAGTAATAGGAAAATAAATAATTATTATATGCCATATATTTAAATGCAAACTTTTGCATTTATAAAAAAATATTGATGAATATTAACAAACACTAATGAAAATTCTGAAATTTTCAATGAAGACTATTGAAGAAATAATCGACATCAATTAGTTTTCATTAATAATTCCGTGATTTACATTAGTATTTATTAGTATTTGATTCATAAAAGACGGTTTGATCACAGCCGGAAATATTAATGTTTATTAAAATACTAAAACAAATATTTCCAAAATGGCTTGATTGAACGTTTTTAAAATGAATAAATTTTTCATATCAAAAAAAGTCATCGATGATTAGGAATTTCCACATGGAATGTTTTAAAGCGCAATTTTTGTTTCAACAAAAAAAAATTATTTATTTATTGAAAAATCGTTCAATAAATAAATTTAAAATTTGGTGTTTTTTAATTTTAAAATCCCAGGATTAAAAATCTCCACATAGCATTCTGATTCGAGTATGATAATTTGTCTTATCACTCAAATTTGATGTTAAAAAAATGTCATATCTCCATAAAAATATTCATAACAATATTTGAGATCCAAAAAAAATTTGTACAACACTTAAATTAAATTTCTAATATACAACAGCAAAATATGCTGTCGATTATCATCAGAAAAATTTCAGCCACATCTCAAAATATATTTAATCACTCATCACATGATTAAAAAAAAATAATTAAATAAAATATAAATTAAATTTACTATAAAATCAATTTTATAAATTCTAAAATTAATTAATTACCTTAAATTTTCAATATTATTAATTTGAAAATAAATTTTAATTGCTCTGAATGTGTTGATGATTTGATAATCTGTAGAGCCAAATGATTCCATCCAATTCAATAGTCCAATCAAAGTCTAAACTGGCTGTCAAATTTTATTCAATTGTCCTTTATGTCAGACTGATGTTTCCATCGAAGTGATCAGGCTGGTGGTTGAATTGCGACTGAACCGCTCTAGCTCTTACCACATTCGAAGCGGTTTTTTTTTATACATGTTCATGTACATGAACTTGTAGATAGCGTGCATGGTATAATGCATAGAATATTTAATGACGATCTATAGATCAACTATCATTGTAGTGGCAACTTTGTCAAACTTTGTAAGCGATGTATTTTTTTTTTGTTGTTGTTTTGTTTTATCGTCTAGTTTGCTCATTCGTTGAGCAGCTTTTTTTATTCCCATGTTGATCCACCTGACTAACAAAAAAAATATCGATTATAGTTTATTATAAGTTTCACTCGTCAACAGGCAATAACTTTTATAAAAGTACAAATGAAACAAAAAAAAAATAATAAAAATTAATTATGTGCTTTACTGCTCGGTTTATAAATATATTTTGACTATGAGAAATAAAAAAAAAACAAAGATGATTGTCATGAGGATAAAATGGAAACAATGGCAAGATGATTTTGTCTATAAATATTTATAATAATATATTTTAATAATAATATTTATAAAAAAAACAAAATTAATAAATGAAGTTGATGAATTTATTTTATAAAAATGTATTGATAATAATTTTTTTTTTTATAAAGAATTCACTACATTTTTATAAGAATGTATTATCTATCTTATCTCTAAAATTAAATATTTTTTTTTAATTGAAATAATTTATTAATATAATAATTTAGTGTATTAATGAAAAATCAGGAAAAAAATATTCCACTTTTTTATTACTGCTACGAAATTTTAATTTCAAAATTGCTTACCATACTAAGGAGATCCCTGAAGATGATGTCAATCATATGACCGCGATGGATTGATAGAATGTGTATTGAATCTATCAGTCAAGATAATAATTCTAGGAAATATAAATAAATTATTTAATTTCCAAATTATTCTCATTAAAAATGTTGATCGCTTGGACATTACGTTTGTTTACATTATATTGTCAATGTTTTGTAGATAATAAAACAGATCACTTTCCCAGTATAAATTAGATGTCATTTATATTGAATTGCGCTTGGTGTTTAATGTAGTTTCTTTATCGAAGTGGTCTTGCTGGTGGTTGAAGAGCGACTGAGCGTCTCTAGCACTTACCAAATTCGATGCAGCTTTTTTTGTACATGTACATGAACTTGCGGATTAGCGTGCACGCTATGTACAGAATATTTTATGAGATGGTCTATAGATCAACCGTCGTTTCGGTGACTAGTTTGCAAAACTTTGTGCTCGACAATTATTTTTTTTTGTCTCGTTCGCTTTTTCATGTCTGTACCCACCACTATTTTGCCTGCTTACGGCGAAATTATCGATTTTATGCCATTGCAAGCTCAACCGTCGAACGGACAACAGCTCTCCGTGTTATGGGCTTTGATCATCAGCTATAGGTGATGGAAAAAAATGTTGCTGTAAATTGAGAATAATGATTAGTTGATTTTTTATAATTGGAAATTAACATTTGACAATAGATGCGAGATAAATTGTCCTGGAAAAAAAAGCTTGAATAAAATTTATCAAGATTAATTTAACGATCGGAAATATATTTTTATATTTATTACCTTTCTTTTTAATGTACCATAAAACTGCGATAACGAAATTCTCAGGTGAAATATTAATAAAATTATCTGACAATTAAAAAATGAAATAAACAAATCGTAATTAATATTTTTTCGAATATCATTTTTTTTTTATCTCTACGTAAAATTACACACTATTGTTTAAATATTTTTTTAATTTTTGTAATACTCTAATTATATTCTACTATTTAATAACTAATTTATTCTTTCACTACGACATTGATATTTTTTTCTAGATAACAAATAACCGCTTGATGATTAATTTTTTTGAGAAAGCACATTGTACGCTGAATATGAAAATTTGACGATCTATAAAAAAAAAAAATTACATCACAAAAAAATACTCTCAATAACATTCACAAAGAATAAATAAAATTAATATTTTTATATCAAACTTACTTGGCTGAATGAATCAATAGAAAGCTCAATGATGTTGAAACTCGTAAATTTTAAGGGCTTGTGGCTTCTCATCATCATCAACAAAAGACTTTTCTTCGTACTAATTTTCAATCCATCCCAATCTGCCATATAAATATAAGACGAAAAATTGCTACTCTACAATTAAAAAAAAAAAATAAAAAACCTTCAAATTAATTTTATCTTTTGAATTAATTATAAAATAAATCTCTCATATTTTTTTCAACATATAAAATATCAATTTTCATTACTTGATACGTCATTTCCGATCCAGCTGAGCACAATAAATACACTTGAAAATATAAACAACCAGTGTATGTGACCATCATAGCAGCATAACCGTCAAATTGTCTAACTTGAGCAAAAACGAATACAGTAACGCAAAGTACTGTTGAGCTTATGCAGTACTGCATAAAAATAACAAAGCCAAATATATCGTTGAGCTTAGAAATAATTCTGTAAATCGTATTACAAAATAAATATATCAATCAAATATTTTTTTTAAAATCCTTTCATAATTTTTTTTCTTTTCCTTTTCGCCAACATTCATTCAATCTAACGATAGAAATTTACTCAACTGTATAATCTCCAGGTGCTCCTTAACTAAGTTCGTCATTTTTCTTGCTTCCCAGTGTGAAACATCATCATCCTTCGTCTCATGGGGCGCACCCGGCTTTGTCAAGTCACGTAGTCGTACTTGAAGAATTTTAAATTGCGCTGAGGCACGATACATAACTCCTGATACAAGACTGTCACATGCCACATTAACAGGCCCACCAAACCAACGACTAATCGCTTGGAATATCCATGCTGTCCAATAGCCAATAAGTGTTTTTGTGTCCCAGGGAAGATAAAGTTTAGTTATCGTGATACGATGTGGCGCTAAATAAATTAATGATCTTATAATTAAATTAACTGTTCCCATTTGTACAAATATACCAAAAAAAATTGTCCTCCTTCTGTAATTAAATAGAAAAATTTATTTGGATTATTATGAATGAATGAAGGAAAGGATGCTAATTTGGAATATTATATTATAAAAGTATAGGAAAACGCCATCTATTAACAAATGCAAGTATTACGTAGTGTGAGTATTAACTAGAAAAACAGTAGAGAAAAAATAAATTTTTTCATTTTTAATAAGATTACGTTGAGATAAGTACGAAAAATTTTTTCTTTAATTTTTTCCAAATTTTGAACAATCGAGCCAGAAAAACCGTCGAATCGATCGATCTGAAATTTTGCAGGGTTATTAGGGGTAAATTGGGCTGAAGAATTTTCTTTGAACCTTAGCATTCCCCCCAGTATTAGCAAAGATACAGTCGATTTACCAAGACAAAGGAAAAAGTCACTTTTTTGTACTTTTTTCAAGTGAATGTTTAGGATGAAAAAAAATTTTTTTTCCAAAACAACATGACAACGTCTTGTAGGAAATTTTGTCCAAATTTCAGAACTGCCCTTTGATTTGCTGTACGACCAGTAGTTGCGTCAATATCGGTAATTGAATGAAAAAGGATATTTTTGCATTCAAAACTCGATATCTCGGAAACAAAAGGTCGTACCCTGATCTTCAAAAAACGAAATTGAAGCTGAATAAACAGGCTATCCGACCCATGTATTGGCGTAGCTCGAAAAATTTTTTCCATGCCCATGGACTGAAGAAAAAAATGTGAAAAATTTGCAAATTTTTTTTTTCTCCTTTCTCCAAGGATTACATGAAAACTGCTGCTCCTAAAAACTTTTTTTTGAAAGATCTGAAAACTAGAGTCTTCAAGCTTGAAAATCTTTTTTTTTGATTGTCGATCCGACTATTTTTCACCGAAATACAGCCCCTCAAAAATGACCCAAAAATTCGAAATTTTTTTTACTCCCTTAATTTTTGTGCGTAGTGTAGTTAATTAAAGTTGATTATTTAGTTGATTGGAATTTGGAATACCCTATTTCAAATTATATTCACATTGGTTCAACCACGCCAAAATTTGCAATTTTATGATTAAACCAAAATTTATCCTATCTATAATAATCCGAGGCTGTTCATTTTTTTTTATTTAAATAAAATATAAGTTTCTCTAACATTTAATGCGGTTGTTACTTTTTTATCTTTTAACCCATGATTAATATGATTTTTTCAAAAAGTGGTATTCCAAATTTGCATCCTTTCTTCTATAAATTTATTTATGTGTAAAATATAAAATAACATTTACTTCATTAAATTTTCAAAGTCACTGAGCACTTGATCTTCTACTGAATTTCTCGATTGAAATGAGCCACTTTGGAGTTTTTTAATTAAATCAACAATATCTTCACGATTTTTTATAATACTCGCCATTTTAATACAAATTCCAATCATAGTTAAGAGAATAAATGAATGATCAGCATAGTCAGCTATTGTTTTACATACTTCAAAAGCATCAACAATTTGTGAGCCTGTGTCAACGTAAAGAATTATTACAGAAAAAATAGTGAACATTTTGTAAAAATATGTCTTCCATCCTGGGGTCCAATGGACAGGCTGCCAAAGTCCAATGTATTTAAGAATAAAAAAACTAATCGGTAGTAAAGTTGTCATAGTAAAGTAAACAAATAATCCAAGTTGAGACTTCGAGAAAAAAATTCTAATTATTACTTGTGATAGATTGAGATGCAAAAAATTAACTGAGTCACTTTTTTGATTGGGAGTTCACTCACTTGTCAAGCAAGTTCCTGTTTATCATTTCTATTTCTGGTATAATATTAATTTATAATGAAAAAAAGGCGACTACATGACTGGGCACGTGTTGTATTATTATCAATTCCCATCATTGTTTGATAGTCATTTGCTTTTTCTTCAACTTCTGCGGCGATATCTTTTTTTAGAATTTTAATTCTAGATGCACTGTGAAAGAAAGAAAACAAAGGGAAAATTTATCATTTCAAGACAATTTATTTATTCATATTGTGAATAGTGCGTTGCATCAAATTGTCGTATGTCTTCGGTACATTTGTACGGTGCATTTGTAATTAGCTCTTAATAGCGGGGTGATATTATCCGCGATCGATTTTTTTTCCGCCTCACTTGGACGGGGCACTTACAGTATTCTTTCAGCTCGCGATGGAGCAACATTATTAACGAGCCTCGTTTTCTAACTCTTTTATATGTAACGAGGAATCTTGAAGTACCATTACGAATTATGTTTGTGAGAAGTAGCTGCTAAGATGCATTCGTTACTGAGGTCCAAGAGACAGAAGAAGATAAAAATATTAAATATAAATTTCTGAAATTGTCTAGAATTAATTTATTTTAAACTGATATTACCTATTTTTTTTTGATGAAGGCTGATGAAAAGGTAAATAATTCGAATTTTTCTGAATCATCCGGAAATTTTGTTATAGTTTGAATACATTGAAATTAATTGATATGTATTTCAGGATTTTACTGAAAAATATTTTTTTTTCGAAAATTTACTTCCATGAATTTTCGATAATTTAGTGAAGCTTTCTTAATTCTCTTGTACTGGATATTTATTATCAGAAACAAATTTTTTATCAGTAAAATCTTAAAATACCTGTCAAGTAAATTTTTTTTAAAGAAACAGAAAAATATTTTTATTGCATTTAAACAAATATAAAATTTTTTTCTATATATTCGGTCGTTGATTTATTTATTTATTTTTGTTTTTTGGTTTGTTTATATAATTTACAGACGTAATACAAAGTGCAAGGCGAATAGCCAATTCGTCAAACTCGCAGCATTTTGAATTAATGTATTTATTTATTTTTTTTTCATAATTTTGACAAAAATTCTGGTTCTTATTTCAAATATATTTTTATATTAAAAATTAAATATGGAAATATTTAATGACATTTATAAAAAAATACAATGTGAAATGAATACACCCAGATTATCAATAACAAAAAAGAATTTTGAATTTTATTTTCTGTGAATCTCAACTGTAACAGATTCAAAGAAACATTTTCGACAGGCTATTGCAGTGATCAAAATTTATTTTTCGCTGCAAGAAGAACTGATACCCATCCACATGAAGTTTTTATTATCTGAAAATTCAAAATGATTATTCATCAACACTTATCATGCATATTATTTAATTAATTAATTTGTGCTTATAAAAATGATTCATTATGCACTTTGATATATGTATTCAGGGTTACTGGAGAAAATTTTCCTGCGGTGATGTAAAGAGGTCGGCGTGTTCGAATTAATATCAATATTATTTGTCGAAATTCACTAGGTGTAAGTGTTACCCAGTTGCAATTATAAACAGCAGTAAATAATGATTCACTCTATTAATAATAAGCAAATGAAAATTATAATCATGAATATAATTTATGTATTAGAATATAATTATAGAAACTCACTTGAGTAACGAGATTTTGTCCAACCCATGAGTAGACAAACATAAGAAATAAAAAATAAATTATCATCACAATATAGCAAGAAATTTGGGCAACTGATGTTTTGTCTTGATTGGAAAATATCTGAAATTTTTTCATGTATAAATAATTTTAAATTAAATTTATATCAAAAACTCACGTACATTTATCAAATGAAATGATTCAAGACAAAAGATCACACTAAAAAGCACAATTAATGCTAATACCATATCGCTGAAAATATTTTCTGTTTCATTTCTGAATCTATAAAACCATTTATTAATTATTTAAGAAAATATTCTTTGTCTAAAAATATTATCAAAAATAATGTAGTATTTTTTTTTTTTATCAACCTGATTAAAGTGCAATGTCTTTTCACGTTGATTTTCAGATGCTTCTGAAAGCTTTGCCGATGATTTGCCATCGTTTCAAACTTGTATGAAAGAATTTTTAACTGTCCGCATAAATGCATGACAATCATTCCGAAAAGGACGTCAACGCCGGAGTAAAGAAAAATGACAATTGTACTGCAAATACATTGGGATAGAACTGTAAGACGATAAATACCAAGTTGCGTTACATCATGAAAGTAAACAGTTTGTAATGCAAATAGTCTATCAGGTATGTCCGTAATATTATTTACAGTACGAATGACTGTATTAAAAATAACTGGAGTGAAAATTAAATTAGCACAAGCAATCGAACCAATTGATCCACCAATTGTAAATATCTTTGATATCTTAGCACATTTTATCATCACATCCCTTTCTCGATTGCTTTTTTTCCCCAACCAATCCTGCGTAATCATTGCAAAAATTCCTGCAAGATCTTTAAAATAATTTAATTAATTATCAAAAATAATATAAATCGAAATAAACTTTTTTATTTATTTATTACCATGCTTTTTATACCATAATACTATGAATTTAAATTCAGCAACCATACTTGGGAGGTTCATAGTAATATTATCAATGATAAGACCAGTCATACCCCAAACTTTAATCAATGCTATCGTTTGCGGCAGTATCTGGAGGAAAAATATAACTAAAGCAAGCACTGCAGTATGAATGTGTGACAATACAGCAATGAATTTAGATTGTTTTGGATACGTCCATAATCCTAAAATTTGTAGTGCTACACGAATCCATCCAATGGCCCAATCCAAGTCTCGTTTGGTTGAAGCTTTTGTTAAACTACGGTTTGTGTTGGACTTGTATTTTATCGAAGTGAACATCCTGGTGGTTGAAGAGCGACTGAGCAGCTCTAGCACTTACTAAATTCGACGCAGCTTTTTTTGTACATGTACATGAACTTGCGGATTAGCGTGCACGCTATGTACTGAATATTTTATGAGATGGTCTATAGATCAACCGTCGTTTCGGTGACCAGTTTGCAAAACTTTGTGCTCGACAATTATTTTTTTTTGTCTCGTTCGCTTTTTCATGTCTGTACCCACCACTATTTTGCCTGCTTACGGCGAAATTATCGATTTTATGCCATTGCAAGCTCAACCGTCGAACGGACAACAGCTCTCCGTGTTATGGGCTTTGATCATCAGCTATAGGTGATGGAAAAAAATGTTGCTGTAAATTGAGAATAATGATTAGTTGATTTTTTATAATTGGAAATTAACATTTGACAATAGATGCGAGATAAATTGTCCTGGAAAAAAAAAAGCTTGAATAAAATTTATCAAGATTAATTTAACGATCGGAAATATATTTTTATATTCATTACCTTTCTTTTTAATGTACCATAAAACTGCGATAACGAAATTCTCAGGTGAAATATTAATAAAATTATCAAATAATAAAGAGATGAAATAAACAAATACTAATCATTTTTTTTCATAATATTTCAACTGTTTGTGTACATAATACAAATTTAGTATCAACTGTAGAATAAAAAATAGCTGTAAAATTTGAATAATATATGATTAATGAAATTAATAATTGCTAAATTAGCATTTACTTACATTTGACTGAAATATATTCTGCCAGAATTATTTTTTCATCTTTAATATTTTGGATTTACATATTAGAAATTATTCCAATTTTCGAATTAATTAATTAATATTATCTGATTATTTTCTACTCATCTATATCTATGACTATTTATAAATTAATTACTTCCGCCCTATTCAGCGACAAATAACTAATTATTACTAACTAAATTTCATTTTTTGTACATCTCGTTTAAAGTCAATTTTGTTGCTATTAAAAATTCATTGATAATTAATTAAAATTAATTTTTCATTGCAAGAAGAACAGACACCCATCCACATGACGTTTTGACTATCTGTAATTACATAAATATCCATCAACAATTATTCATTACCTTATAATCACTGGTTTAATTAATAAAAAATAAACGAAAAAAATTCTAAAGCTTTACTGTAACAAAGGTGTTTAATGTTACAGGAGTAAATTTTCCTGCGGTGAGATAAAGAGCTTTTTTCGTACGTATTAATATAAATGTAATTTGACGAAATTCATTTGGTTTTAATGATGTCCAGTTGCAATTATAAACAGCGGTGAAAAGTGATTCACTCTGTTAAAATAATAAAAAAAATTGTAAAAAAAAAAAAAAAAAACATTTATAATAAATATTATTCTTTTATCATGAGGATATTTATAAATTTACTTGTGTCACGAGATTTTCACCAGCCCATGAGTAAATGAACATGAGAAATAAAAGATAAACAATTAACATAATATAACTAGCAATTTGTGTGATGGGCATTTGGGTGTTGTCCGAAAAAATCTGAAATTATTTTATCTAAAAACAATTTTATATTTATTAATTAAATCAAAACTCACGCACGTTAATCAAATGAAAAGATTCAAGGCAAAATATTATGCTAAATAGTATAACCAATGCTAATACTAATTCGTTGAAAATATTTTCAGTCTTGTTTCTATATCTATAAAATCATTTATAATGAAAATAATTATTTATCATTGAAAAATATTGCCAAGGATAATAAATTAATTATACACAATTAATACCTGATTAAACAACAGTGTCTTTCTACATTAATTCTCAAGAGTTTTTGAAAATTTTCCTGACGATCCGCCATTGTTTCAAGCTTGTAAGAAAGATTTTCCAATTGACCACATAAATGCATGACAAACATTCCAAAAATAACATCAACACCAGCGTAAAGAAGACAAACAGATGTACCTCCCATAAATTGTGATAAAACCGTCAAACGATAAATATTAGGTGGCGTTACGTCATAAAAATAAACAGTCTGAACCGAAAAAAGAGCACCCGGTATGTCGGTAATATTATTTATCGTACGAATAACCATATTGAATGTAATTGGAGCAATATATAAAGTAACACAACCAATTGAACCAAATAATCCGCCAATCATAAATATTTTTGATATTTTTGCACATTTAATCATCACGTCTCGTTCACGATCGCTTTTTTCATTCAGCCAATCTTGCTCAATCATAGCAAAAATTCCTGCCACGTCTTTATTCAATCAAAATTACTCAATCACTTATCTAACCATTGAGATAAAAATTGAAAATGAATTTTATTTGTTTAATACCTTTTTTTTTATACCACAACACCAGGAGTTTAAATTCCGCCACCATACTCGGAAGATTAACTGTGATATTGTCAATGATTAGACCTGTTGTACCCCAAACTTTAATTAATGCCACTGTTTGTGGTAATATGTAACAAAAAAATACAGCTAAAGCAAGAATGGCAGTGTGAAAATGTGAAAATACAATGCGTAATTTGGATTGTTTTGGCTCTGTCCATAATCCGACAATTTGTAGTGCCAAACGATTCCAACCAATGGCCCAATCCAAGTCTTTCTTAAGTGTCGCTTTCGTTGAATTGTACCTCATATCAGATTGTTGTATTGAAGTTGTCATGCTGGTGGTTGAATAACGACTGAACAGCCGGAGCATTTTTATCATTTGATCCAGTTTTTTTTACATTCCCATCTAAGTTTGTGAATTAATGTACGCGACATGTTGCGAATATTTTATGACGTTGAATGAAACTTTGTTGTGCGGCAGTTTCTTACATTTGTTTTAGTTTAGTCTGATAATTATGTTGAATATTTTCTTTTGTTTGAGCAATATTATATTAACTCAATAGAAAACTATCGATTATATTTCATTTCGAGTTTAGCTGTTGAACAGACCACAGCTCGCGCAAAAGAGTAAATGAATTGGTATAGTGATAAAATATAGTAAAGAATTATAGAACAGTTGTGTGTTAACAAATACATTAATGTTTGGAATTGGTTTGTAGAAATCAAGCTTGAAGAATATCATAGAAAAAGTGATGATTATTGTAATTCCAATTTAATATTGGTAAGTTGAATTTTTCTCAACAATGAAACACATTTGTACTCTGAAGTAAGTGCTAATATATGCTAAATCCCATGGCATTTATGCATACTTTACTAATATTTATACATAAATGGTAATCGAATGAATCATTAGTCTATTATTTCTACAATAGTAATAAGTTTTGATATGTTATATTTTATATTGTGAATTAATTCTTCATTGTCAGAAGAACTGATACCCATCCACATGATGTTTTGCAAACCTGAAAATTCAGAATCACATAATGATAAAATTTATAAATATTTTGTTCAAATGAACTTTGGAAAAAATTTTTGGGCTCACTTGGATAAAGGTATTCAATGTCAGCGGCGCGAATTTTCCGAATGTAATACAGAGTGGTTTTTTGGTGCGAATTAGAAGTAACGTAATTTGTGAAGATTCATTAGATGTTAGAGATGTCCAGTTGCAATTGTAAACCGAATGATACAATAATTCACACTGTTTGAAATGGAATAACAAATCAAGATAATATATAATTAATTTTATGAAAAAGTAAAAAATTGACAATTTAAATATTCACTTGATTATGGAGATTTTCTCCGATCCATGAATAAATAAACATTAAGAAAAAAGTACAACTGACAAGCATAATGTAAAAAACAACTTGAGTAAACGGTATCACTGCGTTGTCCGAGAAGATCTAAAATTTTCTCATTAATAAACAGTTCAACAATAAATATTAATATTTGTATATTTACGTACATTGATAAAATGGAACGAATTAAGACAAAAAATCACGCTAAAAAGGATAATCAGTGCTAGTAATAGTACGTTGAAAATGTCCTCCGTCTGATTTCTATATCTTTGAATTCATTAAAAATACAAACAATTATTTTCATTCAAATATATTATCAAAAAAGTAATAAATAATAATTTATTTCGAATACCTGATTAAACTGCAGTGCTTTTGCACAACGATTTTCAGGACGCTTTGAAAACTTTCTTGATGATTTGCCATATTCTCTAGCTTATAAGAAAGAATTTCTAATTGACCACATAAATGCGCAATAATCGTGCCGAAAAGCACATCACTACCAGTATAAATAAAACAGCTGATACAATTGACGATCACTTGAGATAATACTGTCATACGATAAATATAAGAAGGTGTTACATTGTAAAAATAAACACTCTGAATTGCGAAAAGAGCGCCTGGTTTATCAGTAATATTATTTACGGTACGCACAACAGTATTAAAGGCAAGTGGAACATGATAAACAATAATGCATTCAGTTACACTAATTGCCCCGCAAATTATGATAATTCTAGATAATTTTGCCTGTTTTATCATCACATCCCGATCCCGACTGCTCTTTTCCTCCAACCAGTCCTGTGTAATCGTAGCGAAAATACTTGCCACGTCTTTGGAATTATTCAATTATTCAATTAAAATGTCAGAAAAATAGTAAAAAAAATTTTATTATTTCCTACCTCTTTTTTTATACCACAAAATAAAGAATTTGAATTCGGCTACAATGTTAGGAAGATTCAACGCAAGATTATCAATCATAAGTCCTATTTCACCCCAAACTTTAATTAAAGCCATTGATTGTGGTAATTGTAAGAAGAAGAATAAAAATAAAGCCAAAAACGCTGCTTGAATGTTTGATAATATTTCAATAAATAATGAATGCTTTGGATATGTCCACAATCCTATAATTTGAAGAAAAGCACGATTCCATCCAATGGCCCAATCCAAGTCTTGGCTTGGTGACGTTCTCGAAGAATCGCTCTTCATTTCAGACTGTTTTATTGAAGTGTTCATGTCGGTGGTTGAATAACGACTGAACAACCGGAGCATTTGCATCATTTGAACCAGTTTTTTTAACATTTCCGTCTAAGTTTACGAATTAATGTACGCGACATGTTGCGAATATTTTATGACTCTGAATGAAACTTCGTTGTTCGACAGTTTCTTTCATTTGTTTTAGTTTGGTCTGATAATTATGTTGAATATTCTTTTTTATTTGAGCAATACTATATTAACTCAATAGAAAACTATCGATTATATTTCATTTCGAGTTTAGCTGTTGAACAGACCACAGCTCGCGCAAAAGAGTAAATGAATTGGTATATTGTGATAAAATATAGTGAAGAATTATAGAACAGTTGTGTGTTAACAAATGCATTTATGTTTCGAATTGGTTTGTAGAAATTAAGCTCGAAGAATATCATAGAAAAAGTGATGATTATTGTAATTATAATTCAATATTGGTATGTTGAATTTTTCTCAACAATGAAACACATTTGTACTCTGAAGTAAGTACTAAAATATGCTAAATCCCATGGCATTTATGCATACTTTAATAATATTTATACATAAATGGTAATGGAATGAATCATTAGTCTATTATTTCTATGATAGTACTAAGTTTTGATATATTATATCGTGTATTGTGAATTAATTCTTCAGTGTCAGAAGAAATGATACCCATCCACATGATGTTTTGCATACCTAAAAATCACATAATAATAAAATCACAGAATCACATAATAATAAAATTTATAAATATTTATTTAAACGAACTTTGGAAAAAATTTTTAAGCTCACTTGGATAAAGGTATTCAATGTCAGTGGTGCGAATTTTCCGAATGTAATACAGAGTGGGTTTTTGGTGCGAATTAGAAGTAACGTAATTTGTGAAGATTCATTAGATGTTAAGGTTGTCCAGTTGCAATTGTAAATCGAATGATATAATAAATCACACTGTTTGAAATTCAATAACAAATCAAGATAACATATAATTAATTTTATGAAAAAGTAAAAAATTGACAATGTAAATATTTACTTGATTATAGAGGTTTTCTCCAATCCATGAATAAATAAACATTAAGAAAATAAGACAACTGACAAATATAATGTAAAAAGCAACTTGAGTAAAAGGTATCACTGTGTTGTCCATGAAGATCTAAAATGCTCTCATTAATGAAGAATTCAACAATAAATAATAATATTTGCATATTTACGTACACTGATAAATTGGAACGAATTAATACAAAAAACCACGCTAAAAAGAACAATCAGTGCTAGTAATAGTGCGCTGAAAATATCCTCTGATTGATCTCTATATCTTTGAAATCAGTAAAAATAAAAACAATTATTTTCATTTAAATACATTATCAAAAAGTAATAAATAATAATTTATTTCGAATACCTGATTAAACTGCAGTGCTTTTGCACAATGGTTTTCAGGACGCTTTGAAATTTTTTTTGATGATTTGCCATATTATCTACCTTATAACGAAGAATTTCTAATTGACCACATAAATGCGCAATAATCGTGCCGAAAAGCACATCACTACCAGTATAAAGAAGACAGATGAGACAATTGAACATCAGTTGAGATAATACTGTCATACGATAAATATAAGGAGGTGTTACATCGTAAAAATAAACACTCTGAATTACGAAAAGAGCGCCTGGTTTATCCGTAATATTATTTATGGTACGCATAACAATATTAAACGCAAGTGGAACATGATACGAAATAAGACATTGAATCGTACCAATTAATCCACATATTATAAATAACCTTGATAGCTTTGCGTATTTCATCATCACATCCCTCTCATTACTGCTCTTTCCCTCTAACCAATCATGTGAAATCGTAGCGAAAATACTTGCCAGGTCTTTGAAATTATTCAATTACTCATTAAAATGTCACAAAAACAGGAAAAAAAATTTTGTTATTTCCTACCTTTTTTTTTATACCATAAAACGAATAATTTAAGCTCGGATAGAATGGTAGGAAGATGCAACGTGAAATTATCAATCATAAGTCCTACTTCACCCCAAACTTTAATTAAAGCCATTAACTGTGGTAGTTGTAAGAAAAAAAATATAGATAACGCCAAAAACGCTACTTGAATGTTTGATAATGTATCGAAATATAATGAATGGTTTGGATATGTCCAGACTCCTATAATTTGAAGAAAAGCACGAATCCATCCAATGGCCCAATCCAAGTCTTGGCTTGAGGACGTTCTCGAAGAATCGCTCTTCTTTTCAGACTGTTTTATTGAAGTGTTCATGTCGGTGGTTGAACAACGACTGAACCACCAAAAAATTTCTAACCTATGAGACGGTTTTTTTTCTTTCGTCTATACACACAAAGAAACTAATATAGCCAAAAAATATTACATATTGTATGAGGTATCGATCTCACACCGGTGCATCGTAAAATAAAACTTTGGTACAATAGTTTGGTTTCTATTTTAGTTTTTTTTCTAGTCTGATAATTATCTGAATATTCTCTTCATTTAATGCTTTACTTCGTTTGCTCTATAGACAACTATCGATTTTACTTCATTACAAGTCGAGCTGTCGAATAGACAACAGCTCATACAACAGAGCAAATGAATAAATATGATAAAGTTCGTGAATGAATTTGTGTCTACAATATATTGTGATCAGGATCGAACAACACTTTGAAAGAAAAGTGATGATCTTCATGGGCACAAGTTTGAATAAGTGAGTAATATTCATTCAACCTCAAGATCCGTACAAGAAATTTCATTTATTCATATTGAAAATCAGATTAAGAAATTTGCAGAATTCTCTAACATTTATGTCTTCTTGAGTCCAGTTATTCATAATTGGCAAACAAATGAATTATCGGTCTGTTATTTATTATTAATTATTGTTTGTTAGTGCTGAATAAAATTGCATATTAAAAGATAATTCACTATCGACAGAGGTAGACAAAATTATTGCCATATAGCAAGTACCGAAAGTTACAAGATTGTCAATGCTTAATATTATTTTTGTAAGAGACTGTACGCAATACATGCACGGATACACTGCCATATAGTTATTATTTCAAGTAAATCCATCTGGCAATGTCGCAAATATTTACATGGTGAGTTATCAAGTGAGTGTGTATATCTATAAAAATTTGTGTAGTAAATCTATATCTTTTTAATAAAACGGTCGAAAAATTCATCTACACTACGCACATAAATTAAGGGAGCAAAAAAAAATTCCTAATTTTTCGGTCATTTTTGAGGGGCTGTATTTCATTGAAAAATGGTCGTATCGACAATCAAAAAATACGATTTTCAAGCCTGAAGATTCTGGTTTTCAGATCTTTCGAAGAAACATTTTTAGTAACAGTAGTTTTCATGTAATTGATAGAGAAAGGACAACAAAAAATATTTGCAAATTTTTCACATTTTATTTTTTAGTCCATGGGCATGGAAAAATTTTTTCGAGCTACGCTGATACATGGGTCAGATAGCTTGTTTGTTCAGTTTTAATTTCCTTTTTTGAATACCACGGTACGACTTTTTGTTTCCGAGATATCGAGTTTTGTATGCAAAAGGATCCTTTTTCATTCAATTACCGAAATGAAAAAATTCATTTTTCTCTACTGTTAAGACTACCTCATATCTGTCACAGGTCGATTTTGACTGTAAAAGTCAGTTTTGAAAAATTTCGAAAATTTTCAAAAAAAAAAAATAATTTTTTCAATTGGCTAAAAATTAAAAAAAAAATTTGAAAAAAAATTTTTTCTTAAAAATTTCCGAAATTTTCCAAAACTAACCTTTACAGTCAAAATCGACCTGTGACAGATATGGGGTAGTCTAAACAGTAGAGAAAAAATGAATTTTTAAGAAGATTACGTTGAGATTAATTACGAAAATCTCGTTCCTTTAATTTTTTTCAAATTTTGATCAATGGGTCCAGAAAAACCGTCCAATCGATTGATTTGAAAATTTACAGTGTCATTAGGGATACATTCGGCTGAAGAATTTTCTTTGGACCTTAGCATTCCCCCTCGTATTAGCAAAGATACAGTCGATTTACCAAGACAAAGGAAAGTCACTTTTTTGTACTTTTTTCAACTGAACGTTTGGGATGAAAAAAATTTTTTTTTCCAAAACAACATGACAGAACCTTGTATGATATTTTCTCCAGATTTCAGAACTGCCCTTTGATTTGCTGTACAACCAGTAGTTGCGTCAATATCGGTAATTGAATGAAAAAGGATATTTTTGCATTCAAAACTCGATATCTCAGAAACAAAAGGTCGTACCGTGGTCTTCAAAAAAGGAAATTAAAGCTGAATGAACAGGCTATCTGACCCATGTATTGGCGTAGCTCGAAAAAAATTTTCCATGCTCACAGACTAAAAAATAAAATGTGAAAAATTTGCAAACATTTTTTTTTTTGTCCTTTCTCTAAGGATTACATGAAAACTGCTGCTCCTAATAATTTTTCTTTGAAAGATCTAAAAACTAGAATCTTGGTGCTTGAAAATCATTTTTTTTTATTGTCGATACGACCATTTTTCACTGAAATACAGCCTCTCAAAAATGACCGAAAAATTTGGAATTTACATTATATTAGTTTTTAAAAAATATAAAAAGATCCGTTTTCGAGATATCCTAAAATAAATGCATTACTTATATGTACATGACAGGCTTCAAGAATGTTATTTATGTACAATTTTACTGTTAATATCTCATTTCACAGACGGTAAAAAAATTTCACTTTTTTTTTAATTACGTAAAAGACACTTTCATTAACCTTATACTTCAATTTTATTTAATTCTTAAGAAAGCCGTTTTACGAGTGAACTACCTTTAATTCTTCATTGCTAGAAGAACCGATACCCATCCACATGATGTTTTAAGTACCTGAAAATACAAAACCTGTCCATTGATAAAGTTTATAAATATTCGTTCAAACAAAGCTTGATAAAATTAAAAACGTACTTTAGCAAAGGTATTCAATGTTACCGGTGCAAATTTTCCAAATGTTATGTAGAGTGGTCTCTGGGCATGAATCAAGAGAAACCCAATTTGAGAAAATTCATCACTTCTGAGACATGTCCAATTACAGTTGTAAACAGAATTATACAATAATTCACACTGTTTCGAATTGAATAATAAATTACGATTCTATAAAATTAAATTCGGCATTACAATGTAAATGCTTACTTGACCAACAAGGTTTTCTCCAATCCATGAATAAATAAACATGAGAAATAAAAAATAGGAGGCAAATAGCACGTAAAAAGTAACTTGAGTGACTGGTATCACTGTGTTGTCAGACAAGATCTGAAATTCTCTCATTAATCTCAAATAATCCAACATTTATTAATAATATTATTGTTTTTACATACACTGATCAAATGAAACGATTCAAGACAAAAAATCAAGCTAAAAAGTACAACCAATGCTAGTGATAATACACTAAAAATATCCTCCGTCTGGTTTCTATACCTTAAAATGATTTATAATACAAATAATTATTTTTATTTAATTATTCATGAGAAACAATGTATTTCAAATACCTGATTAAACTACAGTGCTTTTGTTGAGTAATTTTGAGAACATTTTGAAAGCTTTTCTGATCATTTGCCATATTTTCTAGCTTGTACGAAAGGTTTTCCAGTTGACCACATAAATGGGCGATAATCATACCGAAAAGTACGTCAACACCAGTGTAAAGAAGACTGGCAAATGCGGTACCGATAATTTGAGACAATACTGTCAAATGATAAATAAGAGGAGGTGTTACATCATAAAAGTAAACACTTTGAATTGCAAAAAGAGCGCCTGGTATATCCGTAATATTATTTATAGTACGCATAACAGTATTAAATGCAACTGGTGCATGATACAAAGTAACACATTCAATCGAACCAATCGATCCGCATATCATAAGTATCCTTGATACCTTTGCGTATTTTATCATCACATCCCTCTCATGACTGCTCTTTTTCTCCAACCAATTTTGTGAAATCGTGGCAAAAATACTTGCCACGTCTTTAAAATTATTCAATCACTCATTACATTATTATAAAAACGAAAAGTAAATTTTATTATTCGATACCTTTTTTTTTATACCACAACACCAGGAGTTTAAACTCGGCTGCCATTACAGGAAGATTCAGAGCGATATTATCAATGATAAGTGCTGCTCTACCCCAAACTTTGATTAATGCAACTGACTGTGGAAGTATCACGAAAATTAATATGCTCAAAGCAATAAGTGCTGTATGAAAGTGTGATAGCATTCCAATAAATAATGATTGCTTTGGGTATGTCCATAATCCTAAAATTTGAAGAACAATACGATTCCATCCAATAGCCCAATCCAAGTCTTGACTTGGGGACGTTACTGATGGATCGCTCTTCAATTTAGACTGTTGTATTGAAGTGTTCATGCTGGTGGTTGGTCAACGACTGAACCGTCGAAGCATTTGTAACATTTGAGGCAGTTTTTTTTTCACATTCATGTGCAAACTTTTTATATATTAAATATTTCATGATGAGAAAAAATCGATAATTCGCCATTATATTCACTAAACAAAACTTTTCGTATGATAGTTTTTTTTTCTTTTTCATTTTTGTCTAGTCAGATAATTTTCTGCAGTCTCCATTTTCTATGCGCAAGTTATACATTGACTCAATAGACAAATATCGATTTTGATTCATTGCGAGTGGGACTGTCGAGCAGACAACATCTCATACAGAAATCGTTATGAAATTAAAAAATAAAAAATAAATAAAATATTATATAAATAATTTAGTCGTGTGTTGATAAAGAAAATTTATCTATGCATTTGTGTTGCATTGGACACAAAATATTTGTCCGAAATAAGTGATCGTCATGACTTGCATATTGAAATCGGTAAGCAGAATTTTTTTATTAGAACTTGATCATCATTAAATATTTTTTTTAAAAAAAATTTGAAATAGTATCAAAATTTCTAGCATAAGAAATTTTGTTTTTTCCGGATTAAAATACGATGTATAAATCTTCAAATCCATAGAGTTTATGAGTTGTTAATTCTACTATGATTTTTAACATAATTGAATTAAACAAAAAATTTTCGTAATATTATTCCACTGATGGCGATAAATAAAAATGCACAATGAACAAAAATAATTCTTCATTACAAGAAAAACTGACTTATCTCCACGATTTCTTCAACACCTAAAAATATATTCATATATATTAATAAAATTTTTGGTTAAACAATCATTCCGAAAAATTAATCTCATGAAAAATAAATAAATATTTACTTCGATAAAGACATTACCAAATATTACAGCAGCAAAATTTCCAGCACTAATATAAAATAATTCCTTCGTATAAATTAAGTTAAATGTAATGTGCATAAATAAATAAAATATATATCCTGTATTTCTGTGTTGTATTGAACATTACTCAGATATCTGTTTAAGAAAAGTATACGCCGAGTAAGAAATTTTTATAATCTAAAATCAACAAATAAAAATGAATTTTTATATATCAACAATTCAATTATTTTTAATCTATAAATAATTCTATCAGGACACACTTTAAGAAAACAACTAAGAGACACATTGAAAATTTTTACACAGATAAATGTAATGGGTCTTGATGAGCTCTGTGTCATCATTATCAGTAAACTTTTTCTATTCGATTGACTTAATTTATGCCAATCAATCTCATTGATGGCATGAATAAAACTTTCACTCTGCAACAAAAAAATAATTAAATTAAAAATACTGAATAAATTATTCATAATATCAAATGAATTAAAATTAAAAATCTTACCTCGCTTGTAAGCTCAGAACCTGCGTAACAAAGCATAAATAATTTTGAAACTACTGTAAATGTATATACTAATACTGATATCAATTTTTCATTAAAACCTTTAATTTGACTCATTTGATAGCTACTCATACAAAGTGTTATTGAACCAGTAATATATTCGAGTGCAATTACCGGAGCGAAAATATTATTTGCATCATGAATAAACCTAAAAAAAAAATAAATAAATAAATAAATAATGAAAGATAGAACAAATTTTTTTTCAACCATAATTATAAGCTGATACGCTTTTGGATTATTTTATTATCCATCCTTAACTGATATATAAAATGATGATGCTGAATCCAATTAGCAATTAATTGTCGTTCTATTTTTTCTTTATTAATTTTAAGAGAATTTATATTATTATATTTTGCAGATTTAAAAATTGCTGCAGTGTTGCGAATGCGACATTTTAATATATTGAGTTGTTGGCATATTTCAAACATGATACCAGGCACAAGAGTATGATAAGCAAAAATGACTATTGTAGCAATTAATAATCCTATATATACTTCAGTAAATACCAATCCGTATGTGTAATTCGTAGTTATATCAAAGGGAACCCACATGTTAAATGGTAATGTTCTATTAGGTATATTAATTGTACAAAAAGTAATTGTAGATATTACAGTTATCAATATTTGCAGCCAATTAGTTGCAATTCTTCGGGATCTGTTGAATGAATGGAGAAACATAAAATTATTTAAAAAAAGAAATTGTTAATTATAAATTAAATTATTTGTATTATCATCACCGTGTTAATTTGTAAAATTTCTGTTGAATAATTTCTTCTTCCATATTTTTTACTTGACAAATATCTCTTTCCAAAGTTTTTAATAATTGAATTATTCTTTTTCGATATCCCAAAGTCGTAAGAATTTTTCCGCAAATGGATATAAATGTCAAATTCATAAATACACTTTCAGCAAAATTTTTTTTATAATCAAATGATATCACATTTTTGAATAATGATAATGGTAGAGTGAAGATACTAAAAATTACAAACGCTGTGTAAATATTGTAAAGCCAATATTTCCAACCTGATGACAGCTTTTGCGGTCGCCATACTCCGCAATATGTGAGAATTATAAAATTAATATCCACTAATGACATGATAAAATTATGAGACATTTACTGTTCGAAAATCCACAGTGAACTGGAAGAAATTGTGACCAAAAATCGTTTTATCGAGACAATAAATTACGTCATTATTAATATCTGACATAAAGGTTTAATTATTTATGTAAAAAGTAACTGATAATGTTCACTTTTGGTTCGAATCATTTAGAATAATTATCAACTCCACTTAATATTACTTAATAAATTCATAAGTAAATTACTGTTAAAAATCACTCAAAAATCCAAAACAACCTTCATACAATTCTACAACTGTTGATATTCTCATACAACCGATACTTAAAATATAATCATTAAAATTCATATAATAATTACCATCAATAAAATATACTTAATAAATTTTATATGTTACAACAGCAATTGTTGAAAATTTAAATATTTCGTTATATCAATTATAAAATAAAATAAATATTGAAATCAACGAAAAAACTGTTTGACTATTCATCAACATTATTATTTGAATAATGCAATTGGTATAATTTATATTTAACAAGCTTTTAAATATTATAATTATTCAGAAGTTGATAAAAATGCCATTACTAATTTTCGTTAAAATTTAATGAAAGTTTTTTGATCAATCAAATTAAACAACACTTAATTAAATAATCTTTATATTTATTCTCATACAACCAATCTTTAAAAAACAATTAATAATTAATTACTATTGGACGGAATACATGTAATACATTTTATATAACTATAATTAAATACAAATAAACGTTAAATGGAACAATAATTAATTATTCTTACATATAAGTAATCGTGCTATGACAAAGTGGACAAGCATTAATATTAACAATATCTCGTTCAGTTGCAGCATGATGTCGGCATACAGTACAAATCCATGCAGCACTTAGATCCATCAATGGTTTACCACTGACAACACAAGCTGGAAATCTTGTAGCACAATTTGGACATGCAACACACCAATCTGGCACAAGACTCTCACAATTAACACACTCGGATTTAATATTTTTCGTGTCTTTCGGTGGATGATTCATAAAAATTTGCAATGCAAGCTCTTCATATTCTTCTCTCTTCAATTCTGTAATATTATCCAAGCCTTCTAGCTTGATAAATGCCTTAGAACACGTTGAAAATGAACGATTAATAGCGCTTGATAAAGCTAGAATACAATAAATATCTTCTAATGGTAAAATATCTTCGTATTCACGTAATCTTAAAGCAGTTTTCATTGCTGCATTACTGTCTTCACTATAAATTTGACGATTCGCCAATAAAAGATAGTGATATGCTTCAGCGCCACGCCAAGCATTTTCAATTATTCTTGAATCTTCATTGCTCTCTGTCAATCCCATTACAACATTACTTCTAGCACCTTTAATAATTGGTGTACTATTAATATGATCCTCAATCATTAATGCCGAAAGAACATACATTTTTTTAATTCTCAATGGATTAACTTTAGCATTTGCTTGTTCTTCAGCTAATTTTACCAATAATTTAGCTGCCTCTAAATAACAATTAGCAGTACGATATAATTCAATTGCTTGAAGTCGTTTTCCATTTGATAATAAATGATTTGCATATTTATTTAATAAATCATTTATTTGTGCCATTTTATAAGTTTTAGCTAAATCAACAGCTTGATCCCAATGATTTAAACGTACGCATGTATCAACTGCTTGTTTAACATCACCATATTTAATATAAGCACCAACTGCCTGTGGACACATCCCAACTGATGCCAACATTCTCGCAACTGTTTTTAATATTGGTGATTTATCTGGTAATTGATCAACAGTTTCAGCCAATTTATCATAATCTTCAAGTTTATAATAACACTGAATAAGTTTATCTACATTACGTCCTTTTTCATAATATTCTTTTGCACTATCCCAATTTTGTCGTTCAGCAAAGTGATCACCAATTTTATTGTACGCATGCTCCATTTGTTTATCCGTACCGCCAATTCCCATTTTCATTAATTGTAATACACGAAAATAATCACCGAGCTTTTGACGCAATGAAATTGCTAAATCACGTCGATCTAATTCTAAATAAAGTTTTTCTGCTTCATCATAATTACCTAAAAATGCTGCAACTTCAGCTTTTTTCAAATGATCATTGTGAACTGTATGAAGACGTTTGATAAATTGAATTCCAAGATAATCCGTACAGCGAACCATTGCATTTTCTGCCATTTCTAAATCACGTGATTTTAATGCAGATTCAGCTAATAAACGCCAAAGTCTTGGATGTGGATTGTCTTGAATAAAATCATGAGCTTCTTTTAATCCAACTTTTGCCAATAATTCTTTAGTGTCTCTCAATGATTTTACTTCTAAATCAACAATTAATTCTGGACGAATATCGTCTGGTTTTTGAACAAGTTCATCCAATAAAATACAACGAATTTCAAGCTCTTGAAATGAACAAATATATCCAGAGCATGCAATTGGTTCCTCTGGATCAATACCTCTAATGACATACATTCGAGTTTTTTCCATTATTGCCAATAGCGATGGATTATCCTGAGCCCAACACATGGCCCAAACATCTTTTCGCTCAAATTTTGAAACATCCTCATGATCACCACAATCATTTTTCAATCCCTCTAAATCTAACATCGTTAAAACTCCATAACAATCCATAATAGAAGCTCGTGTTGAGTCACAATTTATTGAAATTTTTTGTGGTTTTGTTGCTGTTGTATAACGATTAATTAATGTAACTTGTGGCAGAGAATATTTTTGTATCATTCCTGATTCTCTGCCAATTAATAAAATTTTTTCCGTGGCTGACAAACAACAAATTGGATCCATTGTCGGTTTCATATTTGTTGGAGCTTCAAAACTTCGATCACGATCTAAATCCTGTATTACTTCTGTGACACCAGTTGGTGTCTCATCAATATGATATACTTTATCAGGACGAATTTTCGCTGTATGTAATGTAGCATTTCGTGGTGTTCGAAAATTCCATATAAGAAAATTATTTTTCGATGCAACAATAACAGTATTGCTAGTCATTGCCATATAAATTGGCTCTAAATCTAAATATTTTGTGTCTATAGGCGTAGCAATTGTATTGCACACTAATAAAGCATATTGTTCACCCTGCGATGGATCATTTTTAACTGCTAATGCACAATGATCACCTTGATATGCAATTGAAATTAATGATCTTACATATTTTGTACAACATGTATTATTACTTGTATTCCAAAAGACAATACATATTCCATCCTTGCCAATTCTTTCGTTGGTAAATACAACTGTATTACTAAAATAGCACCATTTATAATTGGGTCGTATATTAGCAAAATAAATATGTGAATCAACAGACAATGCAACACGCAATGATCCGCCCTCCCACGAGCAACATGTCACTTCTCTTCCTGGTATTTTAATTGTCTTCAATAATTCACCAAATGGCGAATAAAATTGTATGACATTATTACTTTTTGCCTCGCCATTAACAATTGCTGAATGAATTCCCGTAACTGCAAGAATTGAACCAAATGTATTCCATGCACACCAAACATTTGTTATTCCTGTTTGAATTATCATAGGTTGATCATCACTTGTGTCTTTCATCAATTGTATCGTGCCATTTTCATAACAAATCGCTAATGTTGGACAATCCAAAGCAGTATATCCGTATTTACCATTGTACCAATGCATTGCGACAATTATTTGTAATGATACTGTTGATAAATTAAGATTGAGATTCATTAAAAATACACCTTGATTATCATAAAGATGTACAGAGCCATTTTTCAATCCAAATAAAAGGAATTTTCCATCAGGTGACCATTGAACAGCTGATAGCGATGTGTTTTTTAATTCTTTACCCCAAATACGATTACCATCGACTGATCCAACAATTACTGCGCCATCCTCGTAAACAATGCAAATTTTTTGACCGTCCATACTCCAAGCCATGCCTTTAACCACTGATTTATTTCGATTATTAATCATTTCTTCATACCATGAACCTTTGTAAAGCATCCAAACAACAATCACTCCATTCTGATCACTGGATGTTAATTTTTGATACTCTTCATTCCAGGTAACTACTTGAACATGGCTATTGTGCTCTTCAAGTGTTTGATTCATGCTAAGATTACCGGTGGCTGTCAATGCGCGGGTTTTACCACTGCTATTTGTGCTTTTACCATTTGCATCGACACGTAAAACTTTTAAAAGACCATCTTCACCACCAACAGCGATGTATCCGTGCTTTTGATTCCATGCAATGCAATTTAATCGAAAATTGTTTGGAATGGCTATTTTTTTACTGAGGTAAACAAACATTTTTGCTGTTAAATGTATAAATTATTTCTTCACTTATTCAAATGAATAATATTATTATTCATTATTTTGTTGATGAATGATTTACATAGTATGAAATAATTTGTAAAAATATTCAAAAAATTATGTTTTGTTTTATATAGGTCAAAAATTAAAACACTTGAGCAGAAGCTGGCTTGGCTTGACAGGTAAACGAGAATATGTTTGTTGTCCCCTCAGACCGCCATGTTTGTTGTCATGATAACGATTTTTTAAAGGCCAATACACATGAGAGCATAAAGAAGTGAATATATCAGAGAAAAAAAATAATGAAATGAGATTTTTTTTTTTTATGTGAGAGAATGAAATAAAGGACATAGGTCAATGATGATACGATGACTTTGTATCGTTTAAAAGTATTGATAAAAATTGTTACAATGTCAAATGACAATTATGCAATAAATTATATAATTTTTTTTTTTTAATGAACTTTATTTTTTTCCCCTGCAATTTTTACACATTTTTTTATTTCTTTTTTTTTTTTTTACTTCTCTTGCTCTCAAAAAGCTATGAACCACACACCATATATTTATATTTTATCTTTACCCTCTAATTCAGTAACAGAATATATTTTGATCTCTCTCAAATTTTATCTAAAATATATTTTTCTGCGTTATATTTACATTGATTAGGCGATAAATACTCGTTGAATTTTTTTTTCTATTTTAAATGTTGTTAACAAACAGACACGCATTATTATTTCTACAAGAACAAATGCTGTTAGCAATTATTTTAAAAGTCAAAAACAACTGTTTATGACATTTATACCACTCACTAGCAGAGTTTTTTTTAAAGACAAATTATTTTATGTTGATATTACTCATACTAAAAAATTAGAAGATAAAATTGATAAATTTGCGCGATATATTGGTAATTGTACTTTCGTGCCATTCAGAATTAATTCACATCTCTTAATAAATTACTTACATTCATATGAAGAATGAAAAAAAAAAAATTCTTACGCAATATTTTTAGCTGTGCTGTATTGTGCAGTAAATTCCTATTACGAATTATATACAATTTACTACTGATTGTTAGAATCTACTGAGAACGAGGGAGAGAGAGAGAGCGAAAGAAGAAATAAAATAAAAAACGAAAATATTATAAATTTGATACTAAATTTTCTCCGAAAAAAAATATTTCATGTATCTAGAAAAATCTACTGAAAAAACTCTTCTTTTCATCCTGCTTAATTGCTTTCAAAAAAATGCTGTCAATGTCTTTAAATACTTGCTCACTAGATTTAGCAGCATTAACATAATTATGAATGCCTTGTAATGCATAATAATCAACCAATGGTTGTGTTTGATTATGATAAGTAGCAAGACGTTTTTTCAATGCCTCAGCATTATCATCTGATCTTTTAATTAATTTTTCGCCAGTAATATCGTCTTTCATTGGTACTTTTGGTGGCGCAAATTCTTCATGATACGATCGACCACTTGCTGGATGAATTAAACGACCTGTGATACGACGTACTAATAAATTATCATCAATACCAAATTCAATAACAGCATCCAATTTTGTTTTTCGTTTTGTAAGCATTTCATCTAATTTTTCAGCTTGTGGCACACTTCGTGGAAAGCCATCCAGCAAAAATCCCCGTTTACATTCAGGTTTATCAAGATTTTTATCAATCATATTAACAACCAAATCATCACTCACTAATTTTCCTTCATCCATTATTTTCTTCAATTCGCTGCCAATTTTCGAACCAGCTTCAATTTCAGCTCTCAGCATATCACCAGTTGACAAATGACAGACACAATATCTTTCCTTGAATAAAGGAGCCTGAAAAATAAATTCATTAAATCATCTGGAAGAATTTCTTTGACTAATATATTCAATAATTCAATTAAATTTACATCAACACAAATGTTTATATAACTAAAAAATAGGTAAAAATACTTATGAATAATTAAAAACATTAATTTTTAACCAGGATAAAATACCTGAGTTCCTTTACCACTCCCAGGTGGTCCAAGTAATACTGCATTTATACCTCTATGTGGCTTTTCAATTTTTTCTTTCGGCATTGTTTCCGCTGCTGGAGCCATTTTGTATTTATATTATAGCACCAAGTACTAACGTTAACAAATAAATTAATTTGTAAACTAATATTACATAAAATATAATTTTCTCCTTGATTTCAAGTGTTAGATGCTGATATGAAAAAAAGAACAACGAGACACCAACGACAATGTATGAATATAATGAACTTGTCTTTTTCGATTGTGGCGCCACCACTGGAAAAGTATATCAAAAAGCTGCGTTTTCACCATGAAAAAAAAAAACATATATGTAAACTCATCTTTAGTAACTTTTTTTTTATTTGTTCATATTACTGTCGCTTTCATGCAAACGACGCTTTGAAATACATATATACAAATGTACATATATAAAAAGTGAGGTTATGTGACATGATATACAACCATAATTCATTTGACTGTGACATGCATGTGTGTGTATGTTGCGGGGGTGTGATTGAATGTGTGTGTAAATCTTCGAATGACGCCAGATGACGCGCCTTTAATTGATAAAAAGATAAAAAATATACTCATACATACACATTTAGAGCTGTTGTCTCATCAATGAGACTATTTCATACCAAGTCGTCAGTTAGTAAAGATGTATTGTATTGAATTTTTCACATTAAAAATCAATAATTGTCAGTATATTAGTGCATCAAATTCATGAGATTAAATTCACGCTCTGAAAAGGAAAAATAAATTAATCAGCCAGAAATAAAAAATTAATTTCTGTTTATTATACGTTTAATTAATTTGTTTGATGAATTGTGAATAATTTCTAATTATTTCATTAAACGCCATGGCTTTCACAAATACTAATGTAGAGAATATTACAGCTGAGACGCAAGTGAGTGATTCATTTTTACATATCAATTATTAATGTTAATAATAATGTGAAATCATTATTATAAAATATGGATATATATATATATATATTTGTTGTTAAAATTAAATGTTATTTTATATGCTTATATTTTTTTTTTTTGGTTTTAGAATGGAGGCATTGATAGTAATACATGCTTGGAGCTTGCTTTGGAGGGCGAGCGTCTATGTAAAGCTGGCGATTGTCGATCTGGAGTCGCATTTTTTCAAGCTGCCATTCAAGCTGGCACTGATGATCTTAGTACACTAAGTGCTATTTATAGTCAATTGGGAAATGCATATTTTTACTTGGGTGATTATGCTAAAGCCATGCAATATCATAAACATGATTTAACATTGGCACGAACGATGGGAGATAAATTGGGCGAGGCTAAATCGAGTGGTAATCTTGGTAATACTCTAAAAGTTATGGGGAAATTTGATGAGGCTATGATTTGTTGTAAACGACATTTAGAGATATCACGTGAAATTGGTGATAAATTAAGTGAAGGTAGAGCATTGTATAATTTGGGTAATGTTTATCATGCAAAGAGTAAACAGGGTGGTAGAGGTCATCGTGATCCAGGAGAATTTTCTGAAGATATAAAACAATGTCTTCAACAAGCTGTTGGTTATTATGAACAAAATCTTGAATTAATGCGTGAATTGGGTGACTCAGCAGCACAGGGACGTGCATGTGGCAATCTTGGTAATACATTTTATTTACTTGGTGAATTTCAAAAAGCCATTTATTATCATAATGAAAGACTCAAAATTGCGCGTGAATTTGGTGATAAAGCTGCGGAAAGACGCGCAAATACAAATCTTGGTAATTCACATATATTTTTGGGTGAATTTGAGAAAGCAGCGCAACATTATAAACGCACACTTGTACTTGCCCAAGAATTAAGTGATCGTGCAGTTGAAGCACAAGCGTGTTATTCACTTGGCAACACGTATACATTATTACACGACTATCCAGCGGCAATAGAGTATCACTTACGTCACTTGGTAATTGCTCAACAATTGATGGATCGCGTGGGCGAAGGCAGAGCATGTTGGTCATTGGGCAATGCTTATTCGGCAATGGATAATCATGAAAAAGCATTGCATTTTGCTACTTTACATTTGAATATTTCAAAGGAGTTGGGTGATCCGATGGGTCAAGCAACTGCACAAATGAACGTTGGTGATTTACAAAAAATACTTGGAATGGAAAATAATGAAAAAGAAAATGATACAGCAGTTAATAATAATCCAACAACTAATACAACAACTATTAATGCTGCTTCATCGCCAGGACGATACAGACTTCGACGCCAAAGCATGGACAATCTTGATTTAATTAAGGTAAATTTAATCGAATATTATTGTGAATTGTTGACAAAAACTTACGTGAAATTTTTTTTTTTCTTTAGTTAACACCCGATGGCAAACAAAAAGTCGATCCGCCAATAGCACGTGCAGGAATTGCGCCTCAACCATCACAAGAAGAAGAGGAAGAAAATTTCTTTGAGCTGCTTTCGCGGTTTCAATCAGGCCGAATGGACGATCAACGTTGTGTTCTTAATACAAATCGAAAGCCACGAATAAAATCACCAGCTCCGCCATTACCTGAAAACGAAAAGTAATTGATTAATTGCAATTATATTTTTTTTTCTTTATTATTTCCTAAATTCAATTATTCATTCGTAATTTTTTTTTTTTTATTGACAGGGAAGAAGATGATTTGCTGGAATTAATTGCTGGAATGCAAAGTAAACGTATGGACGAGCAACGAGTAACGTTGCCGTATCTACCAGGTCTTAATACAAATCCAAAGCATCAAACAACAATGAAAACACCAGTGCGAACACCGCAAGATGCCGATGACTCGTTTATCGATATGGTGTTACGTTGTCAAAGTTCACGATTGGAGGATCAGAGAAGTCCGTTGCCTGCTGCATCGATAGTTCAAGATGCTGAGGAGGAACCAAACCAAAGATCTAATGGGAATAATATTCAGTCAGCTACGACTGTCCCTGAAGAAGATCTATTTGCATTGATTCAGAGACTACAAGCTGGTCGTATGGAGGATCAACGTGCCTCTGGACCGGGCAAATATCATTAGATCATTCCACTGATCGTTGTTTTTTCGCAATACTTCATTCTATATTCCATTTCTACTTCAATAACAACGTTCCAATAATTATTCAAAGTATTCCAGTGCCAATTAACTTCATTATTATTATTTTTTTAATTCAAATTTGGAGTTACGATAAATTTGTATATTCAACTTTGTACCAATGCCAAACTCTTGACGTCATTTATTTTATTTTTCAAGATTTAAATCTGATATTTATATACATTTTTTAATGCTCTCTAACTTTGCATTTTTAAAGTTGAACTAAAAGACCAAAAAGGATTGATAAAAAAGAAAGAAAGGAAAAAAAAAATATTTGCAAGCAAATTTTATTGATTGATATCAAGAGAAAATTTTATTATAGTATTTTATTATTTTCCTTCGTTTTTAAGTGCTGACTACGTAGTTTTGCATAGCTCAAACTATTCCGAAAAATGCTTATGAATATTTAAAAGAGCATATAGTGACAATTTACCAGTAGAAACAAACGTGTTTTTGGTAACTATTATTACCAAAACATAAATTATTACGTCTTTAATGTCTTCAATCCATCCATTTCCAATTAAAATAAATCTTGCCAATAAAACGATGACGAAATATGAAGGGTAATTAAAATAAGAATTGTTACAAAAAAATTAATTGTATATTAATTAATTGCGCTATCAATTTATCATTTTGTTTAAATTTTTAGGCGATTAAAAAAATTGTTTGCACTTGGTTAAACACATTTTATTGACATTAATAATTAAATTTTATGAATCATACGAAGACAAAAGAAAAAAAACAATTAATTTCATAATTATCAATTATGATTTATATATTGTTGTTTGCGATCAGTGCATTATCGTCATTTTAACAATATTATTTATAAAATATATACATATTTAATTTTTAAATTCACAGTGAAAGCCCTTTAGACATGACGTGACATTGAAAAAAGAATATTTTTATGATAAATTTTACAAGCAAGATTTTTTCTTGTAAATCTATTGTATTAGCTAGTACATCTTATACATATATATCTACATAATAGTATTTTTTATTCGTCAATCTATTTTTTATTGTAACATTAGTGATTTAATAGAGATCGAAAATATTTTCTTTCCGTTTTATATTTTACCCTTTTTCCTTTTTCTCCACGTCGTTTAATTACTCTTTCTGTATAAACGACGTGCGTAAAATTCGAAATGAAATGACAAAATAAAACTCAATATATAATTTTTCTACTCCTATTCATTCTAACTTCTATTTAGTTTTTGTTTTTTTTTCTTCTCTTTCTCTTTTAAACTTTAGTTCCACGAAACAAACGAACATTAAAAATTTTTTCCTTCCAATCTAATAGCGAAAATAAAGATAAGGCAAAATGTCAAACAATAGTAAAAAAGTAACTGAGGCTAATGTCTCAGTGAGTTTCTCGAGATATGACTCAATAGCGTGGCCTAAATGGTCGGACAATGATTTAAACTCTGAGCAATGGAACAACTCTAGAGGTATTACATAATAAAACCATTATGATAAAATTCTAATTAATTCTAAATGAATGAATAAATAAATAAATAAAAATAATTAATAATTCCAGGTAGTTCTACTCAATTTTACGATGATCCACAATCTGTATCATTACCATCATCATTGAAACCTCATTCATGGAAACGTCCGCATGAAATTAAAAACTTTCAACCAATTATTTATTCATCACAATCATCGAAAAATTATCCAAATTTATTTCTCAATAATCAACATTTACTTATCAGTGAATTTATGCGTTGGTTTATTTCTTCAGTAACAATTTTATTCTACTATGGACGAGAAGGTTTAGAAATAACTGAGAGCTCGAGTTTTTCATGGAACTATCAAGATAAACCATGGCACGGTTCATTACATATTTATTCTATGAATAAAGCTGGTCCAGGTGAAAAACACAATCCTCAAATAAATCCTCATGGTATTTTATTTTGATCCTACAATAAACAAATTAATTATAGTAATTGATATATTATTATTTTTAATTATTCTTTGTTATGCAGGACGATATGTAGCAAGATTATTTTTTATGGGCTACTGGCGACGTATTGAAATAGATGATTTAATTCCTTTTGATAGTGAGGGAAGATCACTTTTACCACACACAGAAAATTATCAAGAACTTTGGTCGGTTCTTCTTGCTAAAGCCATGTTAAAAATCGCTGCTTTATCTTGGGACTCTCATCATGAAATTAACGATTTCAATCCTATCGTGTGTTTAACCGGTAAACAAATATTTTTAAAAGTAAATTGCTAATTATTTAATTGTTTATTTGTAATTATTAGGATGGACATGTTTGTCATTTAATATTACATATTTGAGCCCGAATGATCGTTGGGAATTATTGTCAAAATATTCCAAGACTAATAAACTGTCTGATGAATCGGACGATTTGAAGAAAGACAACAAAATAATTGATAAACAGAAACGATCCAATAGGAAACATAAAAATAGTTTTCAAGTTGTGGAAAAAGTAAATCAAAAAAATAATAATTCTATTGTGACATTTTTATGTATTTCAAATGCAAGTAATAATTTAAATGAAGTTCCCGATGGAATTATCCCAAATTATCCAGCTTATGTTGAATCAACTTGTGATGTAAAGTCGAATCCTGCACTGGCAAGTTGCCTAAATTACTTTTTTATTTTTATTCTTATATTATCCAAATTAATAATTTTTTTTTTCTCTTCTTAAGATTAAGCCACCACTGGAAAGTTGGAAGCTCCATCGTTGGATCCCATGGGCAATGCGTCAAGGGATTATAGATCCCGCCGATTATTTTATTCCAACACGACGAATTTTTTTATTAAATCCGACGAATGTCGCGCTGATAAATGAGAATGAGAAAGTGTCGTCGTGGCTTGATTTCAACAAACTCTCTGACTATCCAATGTATATATATTTTTTCTTTAAACTTGAGTACTTCAAGTGCGTTATTGATGTAGCAGATGTGTTGCTGGACGACGAATTGCATGGCGATAAGAGGAAAAAATTAAACAACGTGACACGTATGAGAAAAAAAAAATTGAAAGAACAAGAATCTAATGAGACTATGCAAATAAAAAAATATTATAACTATAACCACATTGGAATTCAATCTAGAAATGAACCTTTATATTTATTCATTGACTCTATCCACTCGAAATTCCTTCTATTTAACTTCTCAGCGCTCTCACAAATTGGCAAAAATTCCTCATTAATTATTGAGCGACACTGTTGGTTCAAGAGATCACTAGAAAGTAAACCATTGCTAGAAATTAAAACATTGTCAACAAAAGCAATGGCACTTTGTTTAGAAGCTGGACGACATTTATTACGAATTTATTGTCAATCGGAAAATTCATACCACTTGACTATATCATCAGATACGAATTTTCATGTTGGAAATCGAAAAGAAATGCACGATCTCATGCAATCTGAATCGGAGAGAATAAAAATGGTGGCAAATAAAATAATAAATTCAATGAATGACGCATTTAATTCATTTGGATCAGACAATTATCGTGTTAATTTAAAAAATTATTACCGCAGTTATATGCCAGAAAGAAAAAATAATATATCAGATATAAAATCCTATAAAGCAATTCATGATCATTTTGCCAAAGAATTGATAGAATTGGCCATTGAAAATTGTTCAGGAAACATTTTAGAAGCTTTAAAAATTTTTTTTTTAAATCCTGAAATTAAAAAAAATTCTGAATCATTTTTTAATGATAATCCAATGAATTCAGCGCCAAAACCATCTATGGAAAATATTGGTGAACAGTTTGGTGAAGAAGAAGATAAATATCAGCGCGAGCAAATGCTTATAAATGCTGCTACAGTAATTCAATCATTCTGGCGAATGATCAGAATAAAGTTATACAAAAAATTTCATGACGTCAATCACAAACAACACAAATCAATTCAACAATTATTACATAATATTCTATTAAACGTCGCGAATTTAAATGTAGTTTGTAATATTATAAGAAAAATGATAAACAAAAAT
Organism: Microctonus aethiopoides; assembly: GCA_030347275.1. NCBI lineage: Eukaryota > Metazoa > Arthropoda > Insecta > Hymenoptera > Braconidae > Microctonus > Microctonus aethiopoides. Next base: position 2,152,906 of record JAQQBS010000002.1, on the reverse strand, counting down.
GAAAAGTTATTAGATTTATATCCTTGCAGTGATGATTTTCAAAAAGTCCTTGAGATTCAAAAAATTGAGGGTAATCTCTCATCAATTTTGCCTCATCAATGGGTACCAATTGTTCGCTTGACAGTCAATGTTCCCAACGATTCAATTGTCTTTGCCTGTCTAGATCTATTTATTGACCTTCCTGTCTACATTCTTCAAGTATTTAATAATGATACTGGTCGTGAATTACAACGAGTTGTTAATAATGTCATACCATTTCACTATCAACGAAAAATAAAAGGATATTCTATCATTGGCTATGGTTGGAGTCAGAGCAAGAGGTAAATTAATTTTTTATTTTAATCAATATAAAAACTTCTTACAATTTTTTTTTTCAGGGTGGAACAATTGAAATGGTCTTTGCATGTAACAACAATTAAAGGTAATCCTCAATTAAATTTCTTCAACCAAGACAGACCAATATCATCATCGTTTGAAATTCCACAACTTCAACTTTATGAATTGTCAAATGTTTACATTCCAAATGTAAATAATTTGATATTCAATGCTATTTTGAAGATGTCTGGTGATTGTTGGATTTCATTGAGAGCAAGTACAAGTTATAAAGGAGTTAAAATGAAGCTAAAAATTAAAAAGACTAATAAAAAAATAGTTAAAGAAATTTATGGAGCTTCAATTATTATTGTGCCAATTATTTATTTGGAAAAAGAAGATTATGAATGGACCATTGAAGCTATTGTCTCGCCAAATTCTTGGCCCCTCACTGCTGAAGAGTGGGATATCGTAGCAAAGACAAAGACAATGATGAATACTCAGACAAAAATAAGAAAACAATCGACATTATCAATTGGAAAAATTTCAAAAAGTCAACAGGAGTCAAAAATTTTTTCTAAAGGTCCACGATGGTGTCTTCAAGTTGCCATTGATGCTGGAGCACATGCAGAACTATACCAAGACTCTAGTAGACATGTAGAAATTCAGAAAATTAAAGAATCCTGGGGAATACATGATCCAAATCGTATAAATCGTGGAAGAAAAATAAGAGAAAATTTTTTATACAATAATTGTATTATACAAGAACTATTACCAGAAGATTCAGAATTTATTCGTAGTGAAATTCGTACTTTAAAGCCACCACAAATACAAGAAATATCTTCATTAAATTTATCAACATTTTTCATAAATAATTCAGATGAAAATCGTCGATTAAAAACAGAATCAGATGAAGAATTAAATATAACAATACGAGAACAAAATATAATGGCATTTGAAGAGATGCAGACTCTTTTTATTGAACGCTCAAACAATTTATTACGCGAGTTACAACTCAATGTTGCTTTGTCTACAAGAATGCCAACTAAACGCAATAAATGATATTTATTTTCTTTTATTTTTACTTCTCATCCATAGATAAAAGAAAGTACCATTGTATTTTTTTTTCTCTCTACTTTCTTCACTCTGTCACAATGTATTAAAAAAAAAAAAAAAAACGAGCTACTGTAATCGTTGCAGTGTCAGTCGATATCCAAAAAATTCAGCTGCACTCATCTTTAAATTTGAAAGGGATTATATCGGCTTATGATGCGCATGAATATGTGAGACCCAGCGTTGGGCTCTTTAATCGTCCTATCATTAAATTATATCTGTGTTCAGGTATTATACATGCCATGAAGAAAAAATTCAGTTGAAATATTCATGTGAAGACCTCACAGATCAAAATAAGAATATAATTAATTTCAATTACACAGTTGTGTTATTTATTTTATTTTATTTTAAAAATTTTTCTCTTCTCTTTTTTGCTGCAAATGTTTGCGGCCCACATGGCCAATTGAATGTTCACACAACTTCACAACACTCTGAATCGATATCAGTGATCATTCGCTTGACCCAATTGCGGTAATCATAGTTTTTCGCTGCATCTGCAAATCAACAAATAAAAAATACACCAATAAAAAACAATTAGAAATTGACCTACTGTTTAATAAATAAATAAATAAATAAATAAATAAAAATATGTTGTGTGTAATTCTCAGTAATTATTAAGTCACGATTAAAGAGGATAAAAAAGAGTGAATAACCCAACGAAATTTTAAACTTTGTGTATAAAGTACATATCAAATTCCTCTTTGTATATATTATATATCAGAGTATATATATATACAAAAATGTTATTAGTTGAATATATGAGAGTACATGAAGTCAAATATATCTCGGTCATTAATTTATCAGCGATAGTGTGCGAATGAATAAAAATTAATGTAAAAAATAGTAATCATTTATCTGCATTATTGTGACAATAATTGAGAGTGTAAGAAGACGACAATTATTTATTTATATTTATTATATTTATTATATTATTATATTATTATATATTCATGATCCTCCGGACGCAATGAGTGCAGAATGACACAATGCAATTGAGATATAATTTCTTTTTCTCTTACTCTCGCCCCCTCATTCACTTTTTCTTTTTTATTTCACGCCTCGTCCTCATTAATTTATATCTTTGATTATATTTTTCTAGTGTCGCGCGCGCGCCAAACCCGCATGAGAATTTTTTTTTTTTATTCACTCACAATTTCTTGCGGGGTGTTTATCTTTTTTATTTTATTCATCTCACATTTTAATTTCTTTTTATGAATTACGTAATATCAATATTGAATTTTATTTAATTATTATCCAAATGTAATTGTGATAAATGATTGTCAGTTGGAATTATTTATAACTTATAATCCATTGATTAAATTGTTGCGATAATTTAAATAATTATTTAGAAATAGTCCGAGTGATATATAAAAAAAAAATAAATAAAAGAAACAAACTATTTTTATTCACTCAACGTTTAGTTATAGTTCCACAACTATAAATGATTTTTACATATAAAATACATAAGACGTTACGGAAATAACCAACGCGCGATATTTAAAATAGACAACGCTCGCGAAGACATTCCATATATTTTTCATTTTCATTTTCAATTCCGGACACGAAAACGAAAAAGTATATAAAAATTTTATTTTTTATATTTTTTTTTTTTTTTTT